>CM062267.1:10765941-11097980 GCA_031216635.1 Dissostichus eleginoides | reverse complement strand
ACCTTGAGGACCTTGAGATAGAGACCTTGAGAGACCTTGAGAGACCTTGAGAGAGACCTTGAGAGACCTTGAGATACCTTGAGAGAGACCTTGAGAAACCTTGAGACCTTGAGAGAGACCTTGAGAGACCTTGAGAGAGACCTTGAGAGACCTTGAGAGAGAGAGACCTTGAGAGACCTTGAGAGAGACCTTGAGAGAGAGAGACCTTGAGAGAGAAACCTTGAGAGACCTTGAGAGAGACCTTGAGAGACCTTGAGAGAGAGAGACCTTGAGAGACCTTGAGAGAGACCTTGAGATACCTTGAGAGAGAGACACCTTGAGAGACCTTGAGATAACTTGAGAGAGACCTTGAGAGAGAGAGACCTTGAGAGACCTTGAGATACCTTGAGAGAGACCTTGAGAAACCTTGAGAGAGACCTTGAGAGACCTTGAGAGAGAGAGAGAGACATTGAGAGACCTTGAGAGAGACCTTGAGAGACCTTGAGAGACCTTGAGATACCTTGAGAGAGACCTTGAGAAACCTTCAGAGACCTTGAGAGAGACCTTGAGAGACCTTGAGAGACCTTGAGAAACCTTGAGAGACCTTGAGAGAGACCTTGAGAGACCTTGAGAGAGACCTTGAGAGACCTTGAGAGAGAGAGACCTTGAGAGACCTTGAGAGACCTTGAGATACCTTGAGAGAGACCTTGAGAGACCTTGAGAGACCTTGAGATACCTTGAGAGAGACCTTGCGAAACCTTGAGAGACCTTGAGATACCTTGAGATACCTTGAGAGACCTTGAGAGACCTTGAGAGAGAGAGACCTTGAGAGACCTTGAGAGACCTTGAGAGAGACCTTGAGAGACCTTGAGAGACCTTGAGAGACCTTGAGAGAGACATTGAGAGACCTTGAGACCTCGAGAGACCTTGAGAGACCTTGAGATACCTTGAGAGAGACCTTGAGAAACCTTGAGAGACCTTGAGAGAGACCTTGAGAGACCTTGAGGAGAGAGACCTTGAGAGACCTTGAGAGAGACCTTGAGAGACCTTGAGAGAGACCTTGAGAGACCTTGAGAGACCTTGAGAGAGAGACACCTTGAGAGACCTTGAGATAACTTGAGAGAGACCTTGAGAGAGAGAGACCTTGAGAGACCTTGAGATACCTTGAGAGAGACCTTGAGAAACCTTGAGAGAGACCTTGAGAGACCTTGAGAGAGGAGAGACCTTGAGAGACCTTGAGAGAGACCTTGAGAGACCTTGAGATACCTTGAGAGAGACCTTGAGAAACCTTGAGAGACCTTGAGAGAGACCTTGAGAGACCTTGAGAGAGAGAGACCTTGAGAGACCTTGAGAGAGACCTTGAGATACCTTGAGAGAGACCTTGAGAGAGAGACACCTTGAGAGACCTTGAGATAACTTGAGAGAGACCTTGAGAGACCTTGAGAGACCTTGAGAGAGACCTTGAGAGACCTTGAGAGACCTTGAGAAACCTTGAGAGAGAGAGAGACCTTGAGAGAGACCTTGAGAGACCTTGAGAGAGACCTTGAGAGAGACCTTGAGAGACCTTGAGAGAGAGACCTTGAGAGAACTTGAGAGACCTTGAGAGACCTTGAGAAACCTTGAGAGAGACCTTGAGAGAGAGAGAGACCTTGAGAGACCTTGAGAGACCTTGAGATACCTTGAGAGAGACCTTGAGAGACCTTGAGAGACCTTGAGATACCTTGAGAGAGACCTTGAGAAACCTTGAGAGACCTTGAGAGAGACCTTGAGAGACCTTGAGAGAGACCTTGAGAGACCTTGAGATACCTTGAGAGAGACCTTGAGAGACCTTGAGAGAGAGAGAGACCTTGAGAGACCTTGAGAGAGACATTGAGAGACCTTGAGAGAGAGAGAGACCTTGAGAGACCTTGAGAGACCTTGAGAGAGACCTTGAGAGACCTTGAGAGACCTTGAGAGAGACCTTGAGAGACCTTGAGAGACCTTGAGAGAAAGAGAGAGAGACCTTGAGAGACCTTGAGAGAGACCTTGAGAGAGAGAGACCTTGAGAGAGACCTTGAGAGAGACCTTGAGAGACCTTGAGAGAGAGAGAGACCTTGAGAGAGAGACCTTGAGAGACCTTGATAGAGAGAGTGACCTTGAGAGACCTTGAGAGACCTTGAGAGAGACCTTGAGAGACATTGAGAGACATTGAGAGACCTTGAGAGACCTTGAGAGAGAGAGACCTGGAGAGACTTTGAGAGAGACCTTGAGACCTTGAGAGACTTTGAGAGACCTTGAGAGACCTTGAGAGAGACCTTGAGAGAGAGAGACCTTGAGAGACCTTGAGAGACCTTGAGAGAGACCTTGAGAGACCTTGAGATACCTTGAGAGAGACCTTGAGAGACCTTGAGAGACATTGAGAGAGACCTTGAGAGAGAGAGACCTTGAGAGACCTTGAGAGAGACCTTGAGAGACCTTGAGAGACCTTGAGAGAGACCTTGAGAGACCTTGAGAGACCTTGAGAGACCTTGAGAGAGACCTTGAGAGAGAGAGACCTTGAGAGACCTTGAGAGAGACCTTGAGAGACCTTGAGAGACCTTGAGAGAGACCTTGAGAGACCTTGAGAGACCTTGAGAGACCTTGAGAGAGAGACCTTGAGAGACCTTGAGAGACCTTGAGAGAGACCTTGAGAGACCTTGAGAGACCTTGAGAGAGACCTTGAGAGACCTTGAGAGAGACCTTGAGAGAGACCTTGAGAGACCTTGAGAGAGACCTTGAGAGACCTTGAGAGACCTTGAGAGAGACCTTGAGAGACCTTGAGATAGCTTGAGAGAGACCTTGAGAGACCTTGAGAGACCTTGAGAGAGAGAGACCTTGAGAGACCTTGAGAGAGACCTTGAGAGAGAGAGACTTTGAGAGACCTTGAGAGACCTTGAGAGAGACCTTGAGAGACATTCAGAGAGACCTTGACAGACCTTGAGAGACCTTGAGAGACATTGAGAGAGACCTTGTGAGACCTTGAAAGACCTTGAGAGAGACCTTGAGAGACCTTGAGAGGTTGAGAGCTAGAGAGACCTTGAGACCTTGAGAGACCTTGAGACCTTGAGAGACCTTGAGAGTTCAAGGCATTGGCTACAGACAAACAGTGCCATTTCTCCCACTAGTTCAAGCCATCATACTGTATGTATGTATTGAATGTGTGTTTGTATACAGGGGCGCCGTTTACCGACAGGCAAGTGCTTGGACCAGAAGGGGGCCCCCAAATAAGGTAGATTAATCCAATCCAATCCAACTTTATTTATATAGCACTTTAAAACCTCCAGACCAAAGTGCTGTACAGAGAGATACATAAAATATAAAATCACACAGCTCAGCTCACAAAACATAAAATCAATAAATACATTTAAAATAAAAGATACAAACACAAAACAAACCAAATAAACGTAACCATTTTTTTTTTTTAAACATAAAAAAAGATTAAAAAGGTCCACAGCAACGACAACATGAAACACCCTTTAATTTACTGCAACGACATGTCGGGAAACCCCCTCAAGGGGGCCCCATGCATAGCGCGCCGAAACTGCTTCTTAATTTCAGTTTCGTTGCTCGACTCCGGGGGTGGGGGGGGGGGGGACTTGCATTACTGGCATTGATCCGGACCATTGACCTTGTATAAAATTCACAAGTGGACCTTTCACAAAAAAGTTTGAGTACCCCTGCTATATGGTTTCACATTAAAACTGGACTTTGTTGTAACTTCATGTAAACTTCACTTCAAAACTACAAGGTTACTAGCTTCAAAAACTAAATTTCTTGTTTAAAAATAAAAAAAATTCTGTTTATAATTTTGTATTCATGACACAAAAAAAACACATCTTTGAACAAATCACAATTTTTCTTAATTTTTTTATTTTGTATTTTTTTTCAAACATCATTCCTGTAACATAAATCGTTTCAAAGTTATGCATCTTTTTTTGCACATATGTCGTGCTAGGAGGTAAAGTATGAACAATGAAGAAATGTCTGCTGCATGCAGGGCCGTCCCTGGCCAACATGAGGCCCCACGCAAAGTTATATGATGAGGCCCTCTGTTTCGCAAGCGTCGACGGGGGGGGGGTTTGCTAGTGGAGCCTCGCAGCGGCGAAACCATGCCGCGCCACACTAATTGCGCCGCATAAGCGCATAGGTGCGCCACATTTTCGGCTCAGTTGAGGCACCCTCCGCAAGGTGAGGCCCCACGCAGTCTGCATGATCGGCCTGTAGGGAGGGACGGCCCTGGCTGCATGTCATCCCCTCTCTCTTCAATATATCTGTCTATACAAGTAACACAAAGCCAAATTCTTAAAAAATAATCTTTAAATAAATGTATATATTTACATATTTTTGTGTAAATCACTACTGACAGGTTTTTTTATTTGTCAGGCCATTGTTTTGATAATGGTTAGAGCTATCACATGAACACATCAAATGTAGTCTGGAAACACACCACAGGGGGCGCTGTGGAGCGAGGAAGCTGTAATGCTGGGAAACCTCAGAGCCGGTGGGTTTACTTGAGTCATCGTCAGTCTGCAAGAAATAAAATAAATGTTTTCAAAATCTAAATCAAATTGAACATGGAAGTTCTTTCTCTCTGTTCACACATCTGACCTCCCTTCTCAGCATCATTTCAGCTTTGAAGCTACTTCATGTAAAAGGTTTCTTAAACATGGAACTTCAAAACAGCATTTCCCTTGCTTTACAATTGAGTAACATTAATGACTTAATCCTAAAAAGAATTGAAACTTGTGGCTATAAAAATAACCCTCAACTGGCTTGGTTCCTGTTTCTTAAGAAGGCAGCAGGATACTACAACATGCACTGATGTTTAACCATTTTTAGAACACATATTTTTTAAAATGTGTCTCACAAAGAAGAAAGATGTCTCAGAGTAGCTTACTGTCTTCTGAGAAGTGTCTGCAGTGGGAAGTGGAGAGAACAGACATTTCTACAGGAGGAGATCTGCTCCCTCTGTCCTCCTCTCTGACCTCCTCACACTCTCTGTCAGCCAGCAGGAAGTGAGGACAGGTTTGTATTAATATCAGCTGTTTGCACAAACATTACAAAAGCTGAGATGAACTCAAACTCACCTCTGTGACGTTGACATACTCAGCTTCATCAGCAGTTTCTAAAAGACATCACATTCAGAAGATTAGGTCCAAAGGATTGCTTTTGTTATGTGTTTGTTTCCTGTAAACTCACCTCTGGGTTTCCTGGCCCTCTTCCTGCAGAATATCAGCACAGACGCTGAGAGTACGATGACCATGACGACCAGAGTCAGACGCACATACAGCACCACACCTGAGAGCAGAAGAACACTTTGTTTACTCTGATACTTCCTGGTCCATAAACACAAACGACAAACTAAAAGTACCGTGACCAGCTGGAGCTGTTGGTCCCTGTTGAGGATGCGTGGTGCGTTCAGGGGAGGCTGATGAAGGACGGAGCTCAGACTGGAGGCTGATGGGGCTGATGTTAAAGAGGTTGGAGCTGTGAAACACAACAAGAAAACACAATGAAACACAAATCACATACTGATTGGACAAAGAACGCTAAGACGTAATTGAAATAAAAATTATCTGCAAATGCATCAGAGCATTACACATTTTAAAGCTAAATCAAGAAGGTAAATAATGTGTTTGGTGCAACAATATTTAAATTAGCTGTAATGTTTGTGGTGCTCATCAGATATTTATTTTTTTAAAAGATCATTTTTTTAAATATAAATCTCTAATTAGAACTCTAACACTAAACATATTCGGTTATTTGGAACAGCAGCGGAGGTTCGTGAACAGATAAATCAAAACTCCCGAGTAGAAACTCACCATCTGTAACTCTGATCTCAAAGTCCTGGTATGAGTCGGAGAAAGGAAAAGGTCTGACCTTCAGACCACATTGGTACCATCCTGCGTCAGACTTGGTCAGCTTTGTGATGCTCACATACAGAACTTTTTCACGTGCAGGAAAAGTTCCTGCCACATATCTGATGCTGTATCGGCCTCTCTGAGCTGAGTCTCTGGTCGTTTCTACCAGAATGTTTCCTTCTTCACATTTTCCCTTACAGAACACCTTCCTTCCTCCAGGGAAAGGAAAGGAGCATCCAACTTTGATGTTGTCTCCTTCAGTTCTTGTATGGACAAAGTTTTGTGTTGGTGAGCCCACTGTTTCCATCCCGCAGTGCTGTTGAAAAGATGAGCTGGGAATATTTAATATATTCCTGTCAGACACTGCAGTCTGATGAACAACATCTCCTGCTTCACATTACCAAAGATCAAGATTTAAATATATTTGATTGTCCAAAAATATTGTTAACATTATAAAATGTAATATTCTAGAGTAAAATGGAGAATGATTTGTTTTAGGTGTTGATCATTTTATAAATCATGGAGAGATGGTGCCTTTGTTAATACTTTTACCCCTCCCATGATTACAAAGTGTTCATTAACTCTGGGTCAGATTCATTTAGGTGAAAGTAATCCTACTTATTATTGGTTGCCAAAAATATTTCATTTGGTACAGTGCTGCATTTTGCATCTTTCTTCATAGTCAGCGGCAGGGACAAAATAAAATTTTAAAAAATGTCATAAAGTCTGCAAATAAGGTTTTTATTTAATAATTTTGCACTTCTCGTCAAAATGACTGGTCGCCTCTCTGCCTGTGAGAAATGATGATGCGTTTGTTACTGGTTTTAATAAAATGAACTAAGTGAGTGCAAATAATGAAAGAAAGGCCTTGAGGAACTGAAATTACTGCTAATATATATTTATGTTGCAACTTGTGGTTATTACTCAACTACAGTCGGTCTGATGATACAGAACATGACGTTACCAATCATCGGACTAATCCCAGCAAGAAGCAACTATAAAACCAAAGAACCTGTACAGAAGAACAATGGTTGATTGCAGATTGTCGAGCTGAAACACAAAGGCTTGTTTATATTTTCAGGGACTAACTATTTGTAATGAATTACTTTTTTTAAATACACTCTCTGTGTTAATCCACAGAAAGCAACAACATGTTTTTGGACTGATATGAGACGATGCTCTCACCAGACAGTGCAGTGCAAACTTTAACCCACCAAATATAAATAGAGAAAGGAAATAAAGTAAAAATAAAAGAGAGACTGATAGAAACATTTAGTTAATACTCACTGAGGAAGAAGAAGCAGATCAAAGTGTGCCTGACGTTCATGTTTGAGTCTCTGATGGTTTACCGCTGCCTCTCTTCTGTCTTCAGGAACTGCTTTACTTCTCTAAATGATGAGAGTCCTCCCCCAAACACTCTGAACTCTACTCTACTAGGCTATATGGTTTCACATTAAAACTGGACTTTGTTGTAACTTCATGTAAACTTCACTTCCAAACTACGAGGTTACTAGCTTCAAAAACTACATTTCTTGTTCAAAAATTAAAAAAATTCTGTTTATAATTTTGTATTCATGACACAAAAAAAACACATCACATTTTTTCTTAATTTTTTTATTTTGTATTTTTTTTCAAACATCATTCCTGTAACATAAATCGTTTCAAAGTTATGCATCTTTTTTTGCACATAAGTCGTGCTAGGAGGTAAAGTATGAACAATGAAGAAATGTCTGCTGCATGCAGGGCCGTCCCTGGTCAACGTGAGGCCCCACGCAAAGTTATATGATGAGGCCCTCTGTTTCGCAAGCGTCGACAGGGGGGGGGGGCGGGGGTTTGATAGTGGAGCCTCGCAGCGGCGAAACCATGCCGCGCCACACTAATTGCGCCGCATAAGCGCATAGGTGCTCCACATTTTCGGCTCAGATGAGGCACCCTCCGCAAGGTGAGGCCCCACGCAGTCTGCATGATCGGCCTGTAGGGAGGGATGGCCCTGGCTGCATGTCATCCCCTCTCTCTTCAATATATCTTTCTATACAAGTAACACAAAGCCAAATTCTTAAAAAATAATCTTTAAATAAATGTATATATTTACATATTTTTGTGTAAATCACTACTGACAGGTTTTCTAATTTGTCAGGCCATTGTTTTGATAATGGTTAGAGCTATCACATGAACATATCAAATGTAGTCTGGAAACACACCACAGGGGGCGCTGTGGAGCGAGGAAGCCGTAATGCTGGGAAACCTCAGAGCCGGTGGGTTTACTTGAGTCATCGTCAGTCCGCAAGAAATAAAATAAATGTTTTCAAAATCAAAATCAAATTGAATATGGAAGTTCTTTCTCTCTGTTCACACATCTGACCTCCCTTCTCAGCATCATTTCAGCTTTGAAGCTACTTCATGTAAAAGGTTTCTTAAACATGGAACTTTAAAACAGCATTTCCCTTGCTTTACAATTGAGTCACATTAATGACTTAATCCTCAAAAGAACTGAAACTTGTGGCTATAAAAATAACCCTACACTGGCTTGGTTCCTGTTTCTTAAGAAGGCAGCAGGATACTATAACATGCACTGATGTTTAACTATTTTTAGAACACATATTTTTAAATGTGTCTCACAAAGAAGAAAGATGTCTCAGAGTTACTTACTGTCTTCTGAGAAGTGGCTGCAGTGGGAAGTGGAGAGAACAGACATTTCTATAGGAGGAAATCTGCTCCCTCTGTCCTCCTCTCTGACCTCCTCACACTCTCTTTCAGCCAGCAGGAAGTGAGGACAGGTTTGTATTAATATCAGCTGTTTGCACAAACATTACAAATGCTGAGATTTACTCAAACTCACCTCTGATGTCACTATGTTACTGAAGTAAACAAAGGAGTCCAATGGAGGCGTTTCAGGCAGGGGGGGAATGTGTGGGCAACACAAACACAGCGATTTTAGCCTTTGCAGACCATTTACATGCACAAAAACCTAAATAACACACTACAGGGAAGGGAAAACCCACAAAAGCATAATAGGGCGCCTTCAATGTCAATCGTAATGTTAGTTTCAAATGTTGTAAAATAATGTGTATGACTGTTGTATCAACCCAATAGTGCTATCACTGAGCCCAATGAGTACATTTTCTTGCAACTTGTTGCTATCTGTCACAGTCGATCTGAGAAAAATAACTTTACTTTTCAACAGAAGAACCAGTAGAGAAGACCATCAGCTGATTTCAGATTGCTGAGTTAAAACAAAAATTTGTTTTAATTTTGAGACTATTACTATAGTTGTAAAGATCTACATTTAAAAGGAGACTCATATCAACCCTGAACATCATGTTTAATCACAGAAACAAACACAATGTTGTTTGACTGGTATAAGACCAAACAGAGTCCACTCATGAGTTTCCCATTCGCTGCATATTTTGAGTGATCATCTGTGAATGAATAAAGAAAAACAGTAGAATAAGAGAAACTGATATTACATTAAATGTTACTTGCTAGACGCTTTTATCCAAAGTGACTTACATACTCAATACTGTGGACAATCCCCACAGGAGCAATTTGGGGTGAAGTGTCTTGCCCAGGGAGACAACGACATGCTGACTGCAGTGGGGTTTGAACCTGTGACCCCCTGATCCCAACACCAAGGCTCTATCCACTGCGCCACACGCCTCTGATATAAATATGAAGTGTGTGAACTCAACAAGGAGCTTCATGTTTGAGTCTCTGATGGTTAAAGCTGCCTCTCTTATCTCTTCAGGAACTGCTTTACTTCTATAAATTATCGATTCATACAAATATTTATAATTGTTGGAAGGAAACTGACAAAATTAAATCATATAATTATGACTCATCATCTAACCCATCAAATATAGTTCAAAAACATTTCTGCAGATGCAAAGAACTTATAAAAACAATTCATCGGACACTGATAACATTTTAAAACTTTAACCGGTAACAACTAATGTGAGCTCTAACTGACATTGTTTACCGTTATCTTACCAACAATAAATCATTATAAAAGTTATGAAAATAACTCAGTTCTCTGAAATGAAAAAGCAGATTACAGTATATTGTGAAAGTTAGTTAAACCGCTTTGTGTTAACCTGTCGGCCACTGAGAGAGTTTAAGAGGAGGTGAAGCGTCTTCTGAGTGGATTTCGTCCAAGCTCGCTTCTACCCGAGGAACAGAGAAGGGTTAATGTAGATGCATATTTATGATATGACAGCATTAAAACAACATTAGTTTGGCTTGATATGATCAATCACATTTGTTATCTAAATGTCAATAATTATGTAATGAAGTCACAGAAATAATCTAGGAACATTTGTGACTTTTTTTTTAGCAGGTTGTTCTGATTTCTAAGAGAAATTGTAAGTCTTAAATGTCCAGTTGCCTTTGTTGTGTTTTTGTTTCCTGTAAACTCACCTCTGGGTTTCCTGGCCCTCTTCCTGCAGAATATCAGCACAGACGCTGAGAGTACGATGACCATGACGACCAGAGTCAGACGCACATACAGCACCACACCTGAGAGCAGAAGAACACTTTGTTTACTCTGATACTTCCTGGTCCACAAACACAACCAACAAACAAAAAGTACCGTGACCATCTGAAGCTGTCTGTCCCTGTTGAGGCTGCGTGGTGCGTTCAGGGGAGGCTGATGAAGGTACGGAGCTTAAACTCTGCGTGGTGGTCAGTGTGGAGGCTGAGGTTGGAAAGGGTGAAGAGGTTGGAGCTTTGAAACATAAGAAAACACAAAAGACATCAGATACTGATTGTAAAAAGAACTTGGCGCTATAACATGTCACTGAAAATAACATGAATTTAAATGTAAATGTATCAGTGCATTTCTAATCATATGACTAAATGCACAATATATGAATTGGTTGGTGCAACAATATTTAAATGAACTGAAGTGTGTGATGTCTGAGTTACCATATGTTTCACAGATGAACTGTTTCTGTTTAAAGGAGCATTTATCAGTGTTCAGAGTATTGTGTTACCCTGAACATATTGTGGTATTTAGAAAAGCAGACGCGGTCAAGGGAGAGATAAATCTAACCTATCTAGAAAAGACTCACCATCTTCAACTCTGATCTCAAACTCCATGTATGACGGTGAAAAAACTCGGCCAAAGCCACATTTGTACCGTCCTGCATCAGACTTAGTCAGCTTTGTGATGCCCACATACAGAAGTGTATCAGAATACGGAAAAGCAGTCCCTTCTTTAAATCTGATGCTGTATCTGCCTTTCTGGGCTGTGTGAGCGGTGGTTTGGAGCAGAGTGTCTCCTTTTCCACAGTCTCCCTTACAGAAGATCTTCCTCTTTCCGGATAAATAGAAGGGGCATGAAACTGTTATGTCTCCTCCTTCAGTTCCTGCACGGACGACACTTTCACTGTTTCCATCCCGCTGTGCTGTTGAAAAGAGGATCAATTAATAGTTACTATATGTCAGAGGTGGGACCAAGTCATTGTTTTGCAAGTTCGAGTCAAGTCTCAAGTCTTTGCGCTCAAGTCCGAGTCAAGTCTCAAGTCAGGATGGGCAAGTTCAAGTCAAGTCCAAGTCCTAAACTTTGACAAAACGAGTCTTAAACAAGTCCTTATGTGCTTTTCAACAAATGTAATGACATCCATCAATAGAATAATACTTAATAATCAAACTGCTCTTTATTAGTCACATTAATCATTTAATAATCCATTTTCTCTCTGCTGGTAAAGTAACGTGTTTCTTTCTATTTTAAGAGGGATAAGTAAGGTAAGGCTACCGTGACGGTTTGATTCAGAAGGAGTTTAATGTATAAGATCCCTGATGTTGAGGTAACCAGAATGTTTATTTCCACTGTACAACATGTTAGGGACCCACAATCTATCTTTATGCCAGGGATAATGTGCAGCGAGGCAGTCTCTATGGGGAAAAGAACACCTGAATCTAGATCCCTCTGCAGGTGGTAGGCTACTTTAACTATATGTTGATGATAATACTTTTGTACTTTTACTTGAGTAACATTTTGAATGCAGGACTTTTTATTGTAACCGAGTATTCCTACACTCTGGTACTTTTACTCAAGTACAAGATCTGAACTTCTCCCACCTCTGACAATAAATCCTGAGTGGTTACCAAAAAAAAAACCCTGCTCTGAAGGTTATTTTCATTTTAGAAATCCTGCACTCAGCTTTTCTTTCTCCAATATCATTGAAATGCAGCCAGATGCTGCTTCTTTTTTCGGTTTTCGCAAATTTCTTGACTTTTTCCGACGTGCTTGCATTTAAATCCGGCTCCCCGTTCCCCGTCGCTCTGTAGCTGGCCTGTACCACTACACCTGCTGTCTTTGGAGCGTCTGCCCCCCACCCTTCTTTCACATAATGGTATGATCCTAGTTTGTCCTCGCATATGATTGGCCGCATGGTGGCTCAGCAAAATAAAGTCCCGCCCCTGCCTGCATGGATTCACAGCAAGAGTAGAAGCGGCTGAAGATTTTGTTCTCCCCTACAGGAGACGGCTCTTCTACCGGCATCTCGCGATCGGCGTGTTGGAGACTCCTGAATTAAAGTATCAAGTCACCTGAAGTCAGAGGGCTCAAGTCCAAGTCAAGTCCCGAGTCATTGGTGTTCAAGTCCAAGTCGAGTCGCAAGTGTTTTGTGATTTTGTCAAGTCGAGTCCAAAGTCATCAAATTGGTGACTCGAGTCTGACTCGAGTCCAAGTCATGTGACTCGAGTCCACACCTCTGCTATATGTACTCATGTAGGCAGCTGCAGTTTAACATATAACATTTCCTGTTTTACAATTAAAAAGATCAGGATTTGATTTAATTCAAATTCATAACATTGTAAAATCACATTTTCTACAACTAATTTCAGTTTGAAACATTTGTAATGCTTCAAAAGAGACTCATACCAACATGTTAAACCCTATATTTATATATGTAGTCTATGGTTAAACCACAGAAACCAACAAACTGTTGTTGGACTGATATGAGATGAAACAATCAACAAAACAATGCAGTGAAAACTTTAGCTGACCTACTGCAGATTAAATAAAGAGCAATAACAGTAAACAATAGAGACTGATATATTAAGTGTGCGTACTCACTGTGGAAGAAGAAGCAGATCAACGCGACAAGCCAGACGTTCATGTTTGAGCCTCTGATGGTTTAACGCTTCCTCTCTTCTGTCTGCACGAAACAGGAAGTGCATCACCTTTCTAAAAAGGATGCAGTCCCTCTGCTCAAAATACATCCACCACTCTGAACTCTAATTTGTCCCGCATGAATCTTCAAGTTTATGTGTGATTTTACATTAAAACTACACCTGGATGTAGGTTACTGCAGAATGAAGTAATAATTGTGTTGCCATCATTGAGTCCTATGTTTCTGTTTTATTAGTCAAAACATTGACAGTTTTGCACCCTCACAAACACTTCTTGTTGTTTACATGTATTTAATAGTGTTTGTGTTTTAAAGAATAAAAGAAAACATTTGGCTCAAAAAGATTCTTTAAACACAGCTTATAGTGATTCTAATTTTTTTATTTTGTGATTAAAAACAGATCATTCCTTTAACTGTTACACATTGGTGCACCTTTTCTCCTCCATAATGCATGCTGTGAGGAATCTGTGAATACATTTCTTTAAATATTTCAATTATGGACGCCTGAGCTAGCACAGACAAAATACGTGCTTTAGTAAAACACATTCCAGGTCACACTGAGAGACAAAAGCAGCAGCCAAGAAATAGACGGCATTTTCAGAATACCCCGAGGGAGCGCTGCGGCGAGAGTCTGTGAATTTACTCGATTCATCTTCATCCCGTAAGAAGTCTCAGCTTAGTCTTAAAGGCATCTTAAAAACATTTTGAAATACTTTATGTTGTTCATTTCCCTTTTCTTCTGCGTATAATTCACACGCTTACCATAACTTATTTAAATCGCTGCATGATACAAACTAAAACTCATTGATTTAGTTAAACTTTTTGAATCACAAAGATTATTCAGTGAGTTGTGCAGACACAACAATAATGGTTATTGCTGCCAAAAAAAAAGCCAACGTTAATTCATCATTTAGTCATGATCATTATGTAAAATATTAGCTAGGTGACCTGGTGGAGCGTGCCACCCATAGCGAGGCTGGCCCACGACTCTTTGCCCTGTTTTCAATGTATTGGACCTGCATGCTATAAAGGCAAAAAGGTGTACAAAAAAAGAAAAAATTACTTTTCTTTTGTTTAGTTATTTTTTACCTTAAAGGCTATTGTCGGAGCTATTCTCTTTATATTATTTAATACTTAAACATTTATTATCTTGCTGTTTATAGTGTTTATAGTAAATGTATTCTTAGTTATTAAAGTAGTTTCTATGCTTTTATTTTGAGGGCAGTTTTGGGCACTGGGTGATTAGAGCACCTGGTGTAATTGTATATATATTGGAGACAGGTGGTGGTGTGAATAGAGCACTAGTAGGCACATGGTTTTTTACCAGGGTTTTTCCAGCCACAAGAAAGGGAAGCCATAGGAAAGGCTTAAGGAAAAAAACATAGGAAACCTGTTCATTGTTAATGATATTGGATCATAATAAAATGATCGGAGTTCCTTGTCTGGACCTCGATCATTGCCCTGCGTAAGTTCCGCTAACTAGCGCCTCAGCGCTTATTATTTTAAGTTAATTGTCTGTTTCATTTCTATATGATTTTGGCCGCTACAGCTATTGTTCTCATGATGACTAGCGGTATCCCCTTATCACACAAACTATATATTAGTATGCAATAAATGCAGAATAAATATAAAATCTAACTGCAATAAAAAATATATACATTTCTGCAGATAAATTATACAAATAATCATTTATCTTTAATGTTAACTTTTTTAAACCTTAACATGTTAGTGCTGTTTGGTGTTACATTTTCTAACACACTGTAGAAGAATATTTTTTAAATAGATCACCAATTAACTAATATGAGCTTTGAATGATAGTTTACTGTTGATTCCCACAAATAAATGACAATAACAGTTAGAGCTACATCTGAAGTGACAGTGGAGTACGGAGGAGGTGAAGCGTGGCTAACATCAGAGCGCGCTTCCACCCCGAGGAGCAGAGAGGACGTTATCTGCGTCACCACAGGGGGCGCTGTGGAGCGAGGCAGCACTACTGTTGGAAGAATCCACCTCAGAGTAGTTGAGATTAATCGGGTCATCTTTAGTCTGCAAGAAAACAAAGAATACTTTATCACTTGAGCTTGTTTTTGAGTTTACCGACATGTTTTGTGAGCATGTTTTCAGGATGTGTAATGCTTCATATATTCAGTTTTTACCTGCAAATCTATATTGTTTCATGGAAACTATCTGTATTTCTGTACATCCCCTCACACCTTCACGTTCAGTCCGTGGACTTCCTTTTCAAATCAACGGAAGCTTGTGGCTTGTGGCTTGGGGTTTGATCATAAACTGGCCTCGTTCCTGTTTCTGTTTCATGGTACTCTTCTGTCTTGATGTAAAAGTATGCTACACATAGATCTAGACTTTCTTTGTTTAATTTTTTTGTAAAACCTGCTTTTCCTTTTAAATATGAAACATACACTGAGGTAAAGTTTGTTTAAAAACACAGCCCAGGTAAAAAAATGTTATGCTTAAATTATACTTTTTAAAGAATGTACTAAGTACATTCTTAGGATATATGTGCTTTTTTTGTCGCCTTCAAGTATACTAAAGTGTACTCAAGTAGTCCTTGAGTACTACTTAAGCATTACTTGAAGTGTAAATAGTGTGCTAAATTGGCACACATTTTTACAAACTTTAAGTGTAGACCTACTGAAGTACAACAGTTAAAATCATGATTCGTGTGCATTCGAAACACACTTTAAGTACAATTGTATTATATCACCAGTGTGTTGGAAATATACTTAAAAGGGCATTCAGCTCAATTGATAGTAGTGTATAAGTGTGTTTTGAACATACTATTATCATACTTATTCAAGCACACCTGTTATATTTCAAATTAACTTCAAATGCACTTTCTGACTGTATTTAATACTTTTAAATTGTGCTATTATGTTAATAAAAATGTATTTTCTATCACAATTGAAGCAAATACATGTATTTTAAGTATAATGTTATTATACTATAATGTAGAGTAGAAGTGTATGGTGTCACTGCTTATACTACAGAATAGAAGTGTATTTTAAGTACAATACTGTTACCACTGCAAGTACTGGGCTATGTGCTACAGAAGCTACATCACTATTATACTTCACATACACTTTAAGCTACTTCCGGGTACCACTTAAGTACACACCACATTCTGTTTCATGACAAATTGCACTTCAATAAGGAGAAAAACATAATTTGAATGACATTAAAACATTTACGATTGTACTCTTTAGAGCTTTGTAAACAAACCAAAAAACGTCTTTATACCTGGATAAATTGTACTTTGGTTAAAACAACAAAACGTGATGGTTAAACTCACATCATTTATTGACTTGCAAAGTCTAAATAAAATTAAAATACAATTGAGGATGGCGGCCATCACTGAGGAGGAACGTTGTTCTTGTAGCCCTCATTATTGCATTTCCTCCGCAGCAGGGCCCGGATCGCGCTGACCTCGGTACTCGGAAATCTTTCTCTCACCGTGTCTTTCAAAACAGGAAGGAAGCATGGGATTTAATACTTGATAATATAAATAATATATTAGTTTGAAATCCATTCATAATGATAACATTAATACAGAATATCTGTACCTATAATTGCATTCACTTTCTCCGGGTCAACTTGGTTCTTGACCTCCGCTGTTTTCCCCTTCAGGGTAGACTTGGCCAGGGTGTTGTACATTTCTGAAAGAGATGGATTAAAACAAAGTAAATTACAAATATTGTACCTGTACCATCAAATGAACTTGAATGCTTTGCTATATTTCAAACACTGGAGATATAATATAATAGTCATGCAAGCAGTGTTTCCCCGAGAGCGGGGGGGGGACTTGAATCGTGTCACGTGACTTGAATTTTTAATTGAGCCGTCCCTTATCTACTATCTATTTTCGCTCTTTTTAGTGAGCTGGATCATTTGGCTCGGCTCAGTAAGAAGAGCTGAATAATGGCGTCAAATGACGGCAAGACGCCCCCCTGGCGGAAACGCTGCATGCAAGTGTATTTCTAATGGCAACAAAACATATTTGTAACGGTAAATGGACTGTACTTGTAGAGCGCTTGATCTAGTCAGCAGGCTACTCAAAGCGCTTTTACACCACATATCACATTCCCACACATTCATACACTGATGGTGGGAGCTAACCATCAGAGGTAACACATTCACTCACATCCACACACCAATGCACAGCATTGGGAGCAATTTGGGGTTGGGGCCCAAATTACTCACATATCAAAGTATTTTCATCTGCAAGATGGAAGAAGAATAGCTGGGCGCTGCCTGGAGAGACTGATGAGGAGTCACCGTCTGGCTTCAGCAGCTTTCCACACAAAGCCATCACATCTTCTCTTCCAAAGTCTTGACTGTCCACTGGTGCTCTGTCAAAAGAGTGAACATCACAGCTGTCATGGTAACCCTTTGTTACACAACATACAACCAACATGCGTCAAAAGTGACCCGAATTAGTTTTAAATTGTAAATATATTTGCAATAAATTACTTTAATCCTTCAGGATTCCAGGTATTCCTCAATTAACCTGTTTTGGATCAACACCAATTATATTTTTTATTTTTTATTTATTACTTTTTGAATAAAAATCACGTTTGTATCACTACACTTCTAAGGCACAACATGGGTCAAAAATTACCCGTATTCTTTTCCTATGTTATTTAATGCATGGCTGAGTGTTCCTTTACTATACATTTTCAAATGTATTTCTTTAGTCATTAATATTCAAAGTATTAATTAAATACCTTGTTTTTGATTACCACAAATCATTATTTTTATTCTCCACTTCTTAATTGATGAACTAAAATAGTTCATCAATTAAACCGGGGGGTTTCATCAGATCGGTTCTCCCCTCCCGAATGATACTCCCGCAGAACGGGGCCTAATCGCCAAAAATCCATTACATTCATTTGTGAATTCCTGGCAATAAATATGTATTCTTACATCAAAACCGTCTCTCCTGATTGAACAATAGTTGACCTCAGATTACCAATTGCTTTATTTTGACGATATAACTAATACCTGTAATAAACTGCATTTTAAAAAGGCACTCATACTAACTCTGAGCATCATATTTAACCAGAAACCAACATGTGGTTGGACTGATATGAGACAAGACAATGCAGTGCAAACTTTAGTTGACCCATTGTAATTAAATAAAGAAAATAAAGCTCAATAACAGTAAAACAAAAGAGAGACTGATAGAAATACTCACTGAGGAGGAGGAAGCAGATCAAAGTGTGCCTGACGTTCATGTTTGAGTCTCTGATGGTTTACCGCTGCCTCTCTTCTGTCTTCAGGAACTGCTTTACTTCTCTAAATGATGAGAGTCCAGCTCCAAACACTCTGAACTCTACTTTCTCATGCCATTATGTTCAAGTATGTGTGGATTTACATTAAAACTGGACTTGGTTGTAACTTAATGCAGTAATAATTTCGTATTTGTGTACAAGTATTCGTATAGCTGTCATAATAACCACTTTGCCATCATTGAGTCCAGAGTGTCCATTTTATTTTATTTAATCTACAGGTTTTCTAAGCTTTGACAAAATATACATATATATATTTATGTGTAAATGCTATTGACAGGGAATTTTGAATCTGACAGTTCTTCAAATGCTCAGAGCTATCAATTAAACACATTAAATATAGTTATGAAAAAGACAGAATAAATACAACATTTGACTGGAGTAACAAAATATACAAAAGTCTGCAGATGCAGAGAAAAACATTAACTTATAAAAAATATCTGATACTTTACATTTTAAAAACTAAATACATTTACTTTTTTCACAGCGGTTTGGTTTTATATGTTCAAACAAAATCTAAAAACTTAACTAAACTCTAATAACTTTAGTTCTTTTAAAGATCTCCTATCATGCTATTTTTAAGCATATATTATGGATCTCAGATATATAAAAATATATAAAAAACATGTCTATGATGTGTTTTGCTCAAAATACCAAACAGATGATGCATTTTAGACATCCCTAATATCCCTCTATTTCAGCCCTGTTAGAGAAATGCTGATTTTGGGTCCTTAGCTTGAAAAAAAAGAAAAGAAGAGGAGGTGGTGGAGCTAATGCCTGATCAGAAGAAAAGCTGCCGTGACTAAACGCCATAATGTTCCAAACCACTTCAAGGATTATTTCTGACACAGTATGGAGCTCAAATGCTTTCTCTCTTGCCGGTTATACCACAAGGTGAGTTCCTTTCTTTATTTCCTGCTTTTGTAAACATAGTCTCTCCAGTACAGGTTAGCTGAGTGTTAGCGATGCTTGCTAATGTAAACAAAGACCATATTACGTCCAAAACAGTCAGGCATTGTTTCTGATAGCAATGTTTCTGATAGTGCCGTGGGTCCACATTTCCGATATTACATCATATCGGACGCAAATCTGGATCAGCTCCGTTGTGCCCCCGTTTTTAGAGATTTGGGTACGGAGGAAAAGAGAGGGTTTTATTTTTCTGACACTTTGTGAGTTCCCTAAAGGACATTAAAAAGTGCATTTTGCATAATAGGAGACCTTTAAGTTATTTACCAGATTACATTTGAAATGCCTAATTACACAGCTTTGTGTTCATCAGTCGGTCACTGAGAAAGTACATTTGGAAATGACAGATTTGAAGCTACATCTGATGTAAAGAAACAGTGGAGTAAAGAGAAGGTGAAGCGTCTTCTGCGTGGCTAACGTCAGCGCTCTGTGCTACTCCAGGATCAGAGTAGAGGGCGTTATCTGTGTAGCCACAGGGGGCGCTGTGGAGCGAGGCAGCGCCACTGTTTGAGAAATTCACCTCTGAGTAGTTGAGATTACCCGGGTCATCTTTAGTCTGCAAGAAAACAAAGAAATCGTTATTTGTCACATGATCATCATTTCAGGATGTGTACTGCTTCATGTTTTTGGTTGTATGTACAAATCTATTTTTTCTTTATCAACCCGAAAATCAGCTTTTTATACGGCACTTTTTCCTCCTCCCCCCCTCACACCTCCACATTCAGTCCGAGGACTTCCTGTTCAGATCAACGGAAGCTTGTGTATTGAGATATGATCTGGCCTGGTTCCTCTTTCTGTTTTCTGTTACTTTTATCTCTTGATGAACAAAATCTTCATAGATGTAATTAGATTAAGTTAGTTTAAAACCAAATGTGTCTTATTAAAAATGTTTCCTCTGCTGTACAATAAAATATGTTTTCATTTGTCATATCATCTGTCGTCTTTCAGTGTGAGATAGAGAGATGGCTTTTGTCAAGTGTGAAAAAATCTCACCCATCATCTTTTAATTATAACCTCTGAAGTTTATTTAGGGTGTGTGTAGTTGAAAACCTAAAACCCTCCCACACTTCTGACTTACTTTCTTCTGAGAAGTGGCTGCAGTGACTAAGCTGTACTCGTCTGTGGATTCGACTCCGTTCGGTTGGTTTGGTTGGGCGTAGGAGTAAATGGTAGATGTTTCTAGAGGAGGATAACTGCTCCCTCGGTCCACCTCTCTGATCTCCTCATACAGTCGGTTAGTCTGCAAGAAGTGAGAACAGGTTGTATTGATATCAGCTGATTTTACAAACATGAATACATCCGAAATGTCCCAGATTTACTCGAACTCACCTCTGTACCAGAAACATACTCAGTTTCCATAGGAGGTTCTGAAAGAAATGCAGTTCATGAGCTTCAAAAACTTTATAAGAAAAAAAATTCGATTTTGGGCTGACCTGAACTCCTTTTTGGGTTAAAAGGCAACCAGACTCAAAAGATGAATGAGCTGTGAATCTACCTGTATATAACACCCTCTCACTGATCAACATTGTTTTTCCAAAAGACTCCTTCGTATTTGTTCTAAATGATTCAAATTGAGTTTAGCGGAGTTTCTGAATGTTATGTCACTTCAATTCCACAGCCTCACATCTGTACTGTAAACACCCAATGACCCCTGGTTACATGACAGATGAGGTCTTCAGGAGCATCAAAGACATGTATGTTCTGTATTAGAAATGTGACTGTGGAACTGAAGTGCCATGAACAGAGAGGATCCAGACACAGGGATAAACTCAGCCTGTCAAACAACACATTTTGAGAAAAGATTCAACTTAACAGTCAAGTTGAAACATTTCCAACAAATAAAGAAACTAAAAAGCTTTACGGACAAACAATCGGAATCAGTGAGTGATTTTTAAGTAAACGGTCTATACAACCATTCTCAAAAAAGCTTCTTAAATTAGGATTTAAATACATATTAATCAGATCACAGAAGTGTGCTATTTGGAAAGCTAATTAAGTTTGACCTAAACAACAGGGTTAGGTTTTTAATCTAAATGTCAATAGTTGTGTTATAATATCACAGATGTTTCGAGGGAAACAATGGAGCAACATTATTGACTTTTAGAGCAATGTGTTCAAAATAAGTTGCAAAAGGTCCAATTGTTTTTGCCTTTGTGATGCGTGTGTGTTTCCTGCAGCCTCACCTTTCCTGGCTCTCTTCCTGCAGAATATCAGCAACACAACCAATAGTACGATGAACATGACGAGCAGAATCAGACCAACATACAGGACCACACCTGAGAGCAGAAGAACACTTTGTTTACTCTGATACTTCCTGGTCCACAAACACAAACAACAAACTAAAAGTACCGTGACGATCTGAAGCTGTCTGTCCCGGTTGAGGCTGCGTGGTGCGTTCAGGGGAGGCTGAGGAAGGTACGGAGCTCAGACTCTGAGTGGTGGTCAGTGTGGAGGCTGATGGGTTTGATGTTGAAAAAGGTGTGAGAGTCACTTCTGGTTTTGAAGAGGTTGGAGCTGTGAAACAAAAGGAAATGCTAAATAATAATACATCGAATCATTCCGTTAAATGAAGACGGTAATTAATGTTTTGTGCAACAATATTTAAATTAGCTGTAATGTTTGTAGTGGTTTTCGGATGGGTAGCAGATTAACAGTTTTTTTATAAAAGGAGCATTTAAAATATGAAGCTCTAAATATAAGTGTAACACTAAACATATTGGGTTATTTGAAACATCAGCAGGTGTCAGTGAACAGATAAATCAAAACTCCCAGTAGAAACTCACCTTCTGTAACTCTGATCTCAATGTCCTGGTATGAGTCAGGTCCAAATCTGACCAGACCACATTGGTACCGTCCTGCGTCAGACCTGGTCAGCTTTGTGATGCCCACATACAGAATTGCAGATAATAGAGTCCCTCCCTTATATTCGATGCTGTATCTGCCGCTCTGTTCTGAGTCTCCAGTCGTTTCTACCAGAATGTTTCCTTCTTCACATTTTCCCTTACAGAAGAGCTTCCTTCCTCCAGAGAAAGTAAAGGAGCATAAAACTGAGATGTTTGCTCCTTCAGTTTCTGTACGGACAAGGTTTTCTGCGTTGGTGAGCCCACTGTTTCCATCCCTCAGTGCTGTTGGAAAGAAGAGCAATCAATAGTTTCTATATCCTGAACATTTTCTATATTTCTGTACAAACTGTAAACCCCCTGAGACAAATGTAAAATGTGTGATATTGGGATATATATAAATCAACGTTGATTGACTGATTCCTGTAATACACTGTAGTCTGATTTCAGTTACATAAATCATTCACAGAGCCACAGAGTCACACTGGGAGCTGCCCAGCTCTGTATATATTAACAGAAATATGAATATATGAGATAAACTTTATTATCCTGAGGGAAATTGCTCTGCAGTAGTTTCAATCCATCGTGCAAAGAGTGAATACAAAGAGATCAAATAAGATAAAAATCTGACAAAGTCTGCAAACCCAAAACATAAACAATATTTCAGGGATCATGTTCAGGGTCAATATTAATAAACCTCAACAGGATCTGGATCTTGAATAAACCGGTTAATGTATCTGTTACTTCCAAAATACAACAACAACTACTGGAATGCATTTTTATTTGGAAAACAATGCAGCAGAAATATAATAAACTAATATTTATGGGAAGAAAATAAATTAAACAGAAACAACCGTTACTCTCAGATAATAGGGTCATTTCTGATTGAGGAAGGTCAATAGTAGTTTCAATAAAAGACATATTTAAGTTATTCCAGCAGTGGAAAGTTACTAAATACCTTTAGTCGAGTTGTGTACTTAAGTGCAATATTGAGGTACCGGTACATTACTTGAGTATTTTTCATTTTCTGCTACTTTTACTTTAATTATACTATATTTGATAACTTAAGTTACTTTGCAAACTCAAATTAGAAATACAAAATATGATTAAAAAAATACATTATTATTAGTTTAATAAATACGGATAAAACTTTATTGATCCCTCGGTGAGATTTTTAAATGAGCTCCACTTTTACCAGATAAAACATTAAAGTGATGAAGCCACATTATTCTGAAATGTGACATTCGGCATAACAAGAAGCCAACTTTGACTAAATCAGGTACATTTGGATGATAATACTTTTGTGCTTTTTAAAAATGTGAATAAGATAAGATAAGAGGTACTTTATTGATCCCAAATTAGGAAATTGTTGCGTTGCAGCAGCATAAAAACAATTCTAGAATTTCAACATCTCAAAATATAATTGAAACAGCATTAAAATGTAGAAAATAACAGTATTAGTAAAAAATGTATACACTCTGAAATGGGGTTTTAATGTACTGTATGAATGATACCAAGTATTTCTTCTTTTACTTATAGTACAAGTACTTCTTTCACCACTGAGTGACTCAAACCCTTATCGTCCTGTTGTGTAACCACAGAAACCAACGACATGTTAAACTGATACGAGATGTGAGGAAACAGAGAAGCCGTTTACCGTCCACTATAAAGTTTAACGGACTGTTAATTAAAAAAAAGATAAGAAAAATAACTTTTTAAAAAGAGACACATTTACAGGAATAGTAAATGATCGTACTCACTGAGGAAGAAGAAGCAGATCAGAGAGTGACGGGCGTTCATGTTTGAGGCTCTGATGATGTAAAGCTGCTTTCTTCCGTCTTCGCTGCCGAAGCAGGAACTGTTCACTTCTCTAAATGATGGAGTCCGTCCTCCCCCTGAACTCTCCTCCCTTCTTATTTTAGTTTTTTAACTGCAAGTCATTTACTAGAACATTTATAGAGAGATTTACATTTGAACTGTGTTTGTTTGTAACATGAAGTGGCATACATGTCACGTTTTTCTTTACAGTGCAATCAAATTCCTCTTCTTCCTCTTCCTAGTAATTTTGTATTCTTTGTCAGCTCAACGTTTGTCCAAGATTTTTGTAATTATGTGTTTTTTTAAGAACAGAGTATTGGCCATTGCTGCAGTATCTTTGAATCAAATAATACAATAAAGTATGTTTGCCCTCAATAAAAACAAATAATCAATGTAACATTAAGCAACACAGCATATAGAGTGAATTATTAAAATGTATTTCAGTCTAGAGAATCCATTCAGTGAGAAATGGCATGAATTATATTCTAAGTACAAAACTTGGGTAAATGTATTGGTTAGTTTTCATCACTGGTGTAGTGTGGTAAGAAGTCGGTAATGATATCATGCACAGATATAATCAACAGACGTGCTTTGTGTGCATTCACTGGAAACCTCTACTGATTGTAGACATAATAATATTTTGTTTTGTCTGAGTGAGAGTTCAGTAGATTTGGTCCTTATTACTCGAGGCTTGGACATGAAAACAAATATATATAGGCCTAGACTAACTGCAAATTGACGACATACCGGAAATACAGTAGAGGCCTTCTTTGAAATGTATTTGTGGGATATGAAAGCAGAAGCTGTCGACATGTAAAATGATAATACATAAGAGGAAGCTGTGTTATTACGTTATGGTGAAAATATGAGTGTTTGGAACATATGAGAGTACACACAGAGAAGTGGAGTGTGTCAATGTGGTTTGAGAGGTTTCTGTAGACATTTTGAAACGTATTTTCTCTGTGAAAATGTCCACTACTTCTGTGAACCTAAGCTGACCAAAGCTGCTGTTTTAGTGAAGGAGCGAACTCTCAAGATTTTGAGCTGAATAAGGATATTATACATTTAGTTTGTTTTTGTTGTTTTGGGTACAAAATGCCAAAATCTCAACACTATAAGCATTATCACTTTTAGCCTATAAACATCTATGCTCCAGCAGACACAGAGCAACACAAGCATTCATTAGCACACAGATGATACATGTATAATGATGAATGTAACTGTGAACCAAACCAGTACAGTGGAAAAATGTAATGATCTGAGAGTTGTTGTCAAAACACTAGAGCTATAGATCTCTATGTGTTAGTCAGTCTGAGTGATATTTTTCACTTTAAAAGAGAACATTGATGATGTAGGAATATTGATCAGTGCAGCTTTTTTTTTGTGTCCATTATATGCTATAATCCACATGTTTTTTTCATAAACATGTCAAAAACACTGTGTAATTGTGAAAGGGATTTCTGGTAGTGATGAATCTGAAGAGAGTGAACATGATTTGAAACTGCATTGAGGTCACACTTTATATCTTTTGTTTCCTTTATTGTTCACAGTTCAAAGGCAGCCTATTAAAAGCAAACAGTGACCGCAAACAGAGAGGAAGTGAAAATAGAAATCCCCTCATTCTTGGTGCTCTCAGTGTAACGCCTCAAGTATTTCTCTCTGTCTTGAATGAGCTATTATTAAAAGTGGTATAGATTAGTCACCATCAGAGTGATGATTAGTCCTCTTTTTGTGGAGTGGCAATACAGCAGCCAATAGCAAAACCACCACAGGTCCACAAACAACCAAAACCCTTTGGAAAAACCTTGGAGGGGAGAGGGACAGAAAAGAGACTGGATGAAAATCAATATAATTTAATCTGATCGGATTAACTAATTCTTGTAAAACAAAGACAAGTCTTGTGAAAATGCAAACAATCTTGCTTCATGCAAACGTAAAACCCTCCTGTCACGAAATGTATTATGAAAATGTAGCTTCTTCTTGTGTCTAGCGCTGAAACGGATATGTTTTAATTGTATAACTTGCATTTTGTATTAACTGTACCTGTAGGCACATTGTTTATTTCTAGTAGAGTGGTCGGAGATGGGAACAACAACAACAAATACAACAGGCTGTTTCTGTGGCAATACCTTCTTTCGGCCGCTTGGTGGCAGCAGAAACAGCTTGTAAACAACACTGACTTTACATCACCTTGAAGGAGAAGTTGAAGAAACAGCTGCTATATTACACATCCAGCCCTGACAGAGTCACAGTAACATTTATATGGAGTCTTGTCTAGTCCACATTATAAATAAAAGGTCCAACATTAACTCTGTTTTTGCTCAGTTAAAATAAGACAAAGACCATGAACTGTACCAGTTGGCTCCTTTCTGGATTCAAGTAGGATGTCAAAGGTGTAAACAAGTAAAAAAACGATGAAGTAATAATACTAATGACACCAAGAAAACGCTGTTCTTTATCTTAAACAGTACGTTTCTGCGAATTAAGTGATAACATTCACCTGAAATGTAAAGAAACACCGCAGAAAAGCATTTAAATATGCTGGATTAAAAATGTCCGTAAACAGTTCACATGTATTGTATTAACGGCCTGGGTTTCCATTCTTCCCTTAAATCTATTTTATTATATGGGGAAATTTGTGCTGTGGAAATGTAAAGTATTTAAGTAAATGTTCTAAGTTACTTTTCTCCCTCTATTTCGACCTATATTAAACGTTGATTTACAGGAAATCTTTAAAACTGACTTAGCATATTGATAATAAAACGGTATAAAAACCATTTTCATCAAACGAGCCTTAAACACGGAGTAACAGAGTGCGTAGTCTTACCTTCAAACCATCAGTTTCTGGTGAACAAATATCCTGCTCCTCCTTGATCAAAACTTTAAGAAATATATCCATAGTGTCCCCTTTTGTAATTTGTTAAACGTAACTGATATAACCGTTGAGATGCTAACGGCTAACAACTGTTAACGTTCTAGCCAGCTCTTCTTCTGCATCTTTTTTACAGGTGGCCGCCCCCATAGATATATAAACAAACTAAAAAAGAGCCATTTTGCCCCCTTTGCCAGCATATCAAGTTTTTTCTGGAGCAGCAAAACGCATTTGATCACACAAGTTATAAAGTTTGGAAATAAACTAATAGCCTACTTTATATTCAAAAACAGGTGTGTTGCATCTGTGAACTTGTAGACGTCATGATTTCGAGTCTTTTATATGACTCGTTTCTCGTGCTTATTGTCTCTAAATGTGTGTGTAACCCTTGGTTAAGAAGAATTTCCCCAGATTATTATCCATCGCTCTTTGTCGATGCAGCAACGTTCACCCATCTTTGGACCTGGTGATGGTGCTATTGGGTTCATTTCATCCATAAAATGATTCAAAAAAAAACATAAATGTGAACCTCATGGTGGCGCCAGAGGAAAGTCAGTGAGGATTCATCCTTTTGGAAACATGAATATATAAAACATTTTAATGAATACCTCAATTGCTGCGATGCCACGATTGCTGAGATGTTGTGAGAAATAAAACACTATACTAATTGGAATTATTTGTTAAGTTAAGTTAACCGCAGTATAATAAAATGTAAACTTCTTATTTAATCTGAAATAACCCGTCTCTCTGGCCCAGGTTACGTCCTGCCTCTGGTTGTGTGTGTCACTGTGGTTGTGCTGTTTGGTGTCGTGTTTCTCCTCCACAAATGGGAGTCACTGCAACTCTTTCTATTTCAGTCACAGATCCTGAGTGAAAGTACTAATGTCTGTTACAAGGGAAATTCCTGCATCCACAAAGTTATTAGTATTAACCTTATCCTTACCCTGCGTCCCAACACCCATACTTGCATTTATTATGCCAGAATAAAGATTAAGTATGTCGAATGAGTGAACCAAAACTATCAGGATGCATCCAGTCGCATTTTGCAGTATTCTAGCCCATAATGCTTTCCCCTCTATTCTTACTCACAATCCTTTACGCAGCACATATATAAAAAAAATGGGTAAAAATAAGGGGTCATATTGAAAATTGTGCATATTGCATGCAACAGTACGTACTTTGTAAGTGCAGCTTCTGTATGTACTAAAAGTTAGGAAAAAGTATGATATACGGACCGCAACCTCGATTAAAAGTACTTATCATGTAGAATGGCCTATTTCTGAAAATTCCTAAATTGGGATCAATCAAGTAAATCTTATCTTATCTAAATGTGCTCCACAGGTGTGAACACCGGAGGGCAGTCAGAAAACTATTGATCCTCAGGGTCTTAGGAAGGTACTGACCAAATGTAAAATTGATCAGATAAGCAGGCGTTTTTTAAAGTACGGAGCCTTAAAATGTCCAAAATACACTCCGAAAATTACACTTTTCCATATGTCTAACATTATAAAGATTATTATGAAGAAATATTAATTTAAAAACACATTCAATACATTAAAATCATTGCTTTGTATTATTGCCAGAAAGGGTTTAGTCATACTCCACTTTCTGAAAGTCATGACCATCTTGGGTGGCTTTCTTTTTAAATATATAAAAAGTTGAATTTGTTTTACGAGACATGTGTTGTCCATCTGTGTGTCTCTGTGGAGGAAAGTTTACCATCCAACACGTAAATTCACCTTTTTAGAAGATGAGAAAACATATAATTTAGCTTTTATTTTCACTTTTGATTTCTGTTAAACAGGGAGCTTTAAAAGGCATGGTCTACTGTCCCAATGTAATCACTTGCTACTTTACAGTTGGAAAAAGCATTGATAAAAGTTGTTTTTAACAGCATCTGTCTTTGTTTAACCTTACTAGGATATTGGCAGGAAATGGGACCCCACCTACTTTCAGTTTCATTCTGAGCTCTTATAAAAAACAATAGCTTCATACTTTCACTTCACTTCTCACTTACACTCATTTATACTTTTTCTGTTTATTGTGTGCAGAATAATAATAATGTTTACATAATATAACATATCTTTTTATTACCATTGCTAACATTATGTTTCCTGTTGAGGTGATTCCCACAAAGAAACACTATCTCTAATCTGCAGCCAACATTTCCTCTTTGTTTCTCAGAGAGAATAATAAACCGTGAGGATGCCAGGTAGGCAACATCGTCTTTAAGTGCATTCTTCACTCGAAGAAATATACTATATTTAGGATTAACAGTTAGTTGATTTCTAACTGTAGACAAACAAAGAACATTGCATTTCATTTGAGACATACAATTAAGGAAGTCTATCAATCTGGAGATTTTTAAATAAAAGAACTTTTTTTCCTGTGACTTTGTGGAGTTTAAAAGATTAACTTGCCTTCATACGTAAATAACGAATCACTCTGTCTTTTTGAATAGATCTCAGTCAATTTTAGGTTTTACTCCAAAAAGCTGTTGGTTACAATGACATTTCAGGAATAACGTGTTAATTTTTGTAAAAATGTTGTAACACTAAGAGCATGAAGAGCATCTGAATTTATATTTGAATATGTGTTTCATCTATAAAAAACAAAGATTAAATGCATGTAGATATCTGCCATTATGAACTTGAGGATGAATCTGGTATCGCAGGGACACTATCTGCAGGATTGGTTCATGTATGAGCTGAACATGGCAAAGTTGGAGCTGAGGTCAAAGGGCCCAATATCCGCGCCGGAGCGGTGTCTTCTGCAAAGAGAGATGCAGTCATCGCCAAAGCAGAAGTGGCCAGTGCTTCAGTTACTGTCGGCGATGTAAAAGCTGAGGCCAAAGGGCTCAATGCCAGCGCCGAAGCGGTGTCCTCTGCAGAGGGAGCTGGAGTCTTCGTCAATACAGAAGTGGCCACTTTTTCAGCCGCTGCCGGTCCTTTGAAAGCTAAAGTCGGTCTGTCATTAAACACCGGTGTTGTTGTTAGTGTTACACATCTAGAGGCACAGTGTCTGAGTGAGTTTATCCAATTTAGCAGTGATTCCATGTCAGCCACAGCTTGTCACAACAAATCTGACTGGTAGTGTATTTAGCAAACTTAGACTAGCTTTATTAAATGTCAGGTCTTTGGCAGGAAAAACATTTTTAATCAATGATTTTATCACTGAGTACAATCTTGATTTTATGTTTTTAACTGAAACTTGGATTGAACAAAATAACAGTGCAGGTGTTCTTATCGAATCAACCCCTCCCAACTTTAGTTTTATGAGTCAGGAAAGAATGCATAAGAAAGGAGGGGGAGTTGCTATTTTGTTCAATGATTCCCTTCAATGCAGGAAGACATCTTATGAAAACTTTGCTTCTTTTGAATATGTGGCCCTTCAGCTGAAATGCTCCTCTCGAGCTCTGTTCCTCAATATCTATAGACCACCCAAATACTGTGCAAGCTTTTTTGATGACTTTACTGAACTGCTGTCTATAGTGTGTATTGACTTTGACCGTCTAGTCATTGTTGGTGATTTTAATATCCATGTTGACAACCCCCAGGACAGAGGGGCTAAAGAACTGTTTTGTGTTCTTGATAACTATGGACTGACTCAGCATGTGACGGAGCCCACGCACAATAAGGGGCACACTCTGGACTTAATTATCTCAAAGGGTCTGAATATATTGTCTTTGGTTTCACTGGAATGATTTTTAGCAGGGCCCTATAATGATCATTTTCATATTAGTATTAGTATTAGTATTTTCATGTTCATATTAGTATCTAGCACCTCTATTGTGTGTGGGAGAGAAACTCCCTCTGAGGGATCTTTAGGATGTTAGCCTTTGCAGACTATTTACATGCACAGAACCTATAACACACTACAGGAAAGGGAAATCTCCCAAACAACATAACAGGGCCCTTTGAATGTTCCACTTTAAAGGTCTCCTATTATGCTATTTTTAGGCATATATTATGGGTCTCAGATATATAAAGATATATAAAAAACATGTATATGATGTGTTTTGCTCAAAATACCAATCAGATCATGCATTTTAGACATCCCTCATATCCCTCTATTTCAGCCCTGTTAGAGAAACGCTGATTCGGGGTCCTTAGCTTGAAAAAAAAAAAAGAGGAGGGGGGGCTAATGCCTGCTCAGAATTATACGAGATACTGCTAAATGCTGCCGTGATTAAACGCCATCAGGTCCCAAACCACATCAAGGGATATTTCTGAAACAGTATGGAGCCCAAAATGCTTTTTCTCTTGCGGGTTTACCACAAGGTGAGTTCCTTTTTTTATTTCCTGCTTTTTTACACAAACTCTCTCCAGTAGCGTTAGCTCTGAGTGTTAGCGATGGTTGCTAATTGTTAGAAAAATATCACTCGTCACCGGCTTGGTCTTAAATATTAGGATTAGGGTTGCAAAATTCCGGGAATTTTCAAAGATGGAAACTTTCCATGGGAATTAACGGGAATTACGGGAATAAACTGGGAATTTTCTAAATTGAAGGTTGGCTCTTCATAGGGAATTTAAATATAGTTGGGGAAAGTATATTTTAGCATAATCTTGACTAAAACAAACAGATGCCATTCAAGTACACTTGAATATCCATGCCATAGCACACTGCTTACTGCATGCACTATTGAGACCACACAAAGGTTCGCAACAGGCTCACAAATGTGAGAGTGGAAAAACTGGTTGGCATTCGGGCAAACCTAAGGCTCTTTGAGCCTGACACAGAGCCATCCTCAACAAGGCTGGACAGTGACACTGAAGAGGAAGACTCAGAGTTGGATGTTGATGAGGCCCAGGAAGAGCCCATTGGCTGAAAGGGTTTAGCAAAAATGCAGAGGATTGCTTGAAGGAAGATTTGCATGTTTAATGGGACTTTTTGGAGGGAGAAGGGCTCTTTTCATTTAACATTTTGAATGGGACTTTGTGGGGATTTTTGGATGGGGGGTGCATTTTTGTTCATTTTTTAATGAGTGGGGTTGGGGGGGATGAGTAATATTTAACTCAATATTCCTGTTTTCGTTCTTCAATGAAACAAATAATTGTTCAATAAAATAATTAAAACTTGTTCTGTTCTACATATTACTTCCAAAACAGTCGGGCATTGTTTCTGACAGCAACTCTCTGATAGTGCCGTGGGTCCGCATCGGACGCAAATCTGGATCAGCTCCGTTGTACCCCCGTTTTTTGAGATTTGCGTACGGAGGAAAAGAGAGAGGGTTTTGTTTTCTGACGCTGCTTGAGTTCCCTGACACACCGGGGACACATATTTATGTTTAAAAGACATCAAAAAGTGCAAAAAAAAAAAAAACCTACATTTTGTTTTCAGGAATCATATGACTGTTTGCTATCTGTTTTTATGTACTTCTCTTTTTTATTGTGTTTTGGATGGTGGAGGAATTACCCACCTAATGTCCACTCACTTTCATTTTGAGCTCTTTATGAAGACATTTCAATCAGGAGAGACGGTTTTGATGTAAGAATACATATTTATTGCAAAGATACACAAATGAATGTAATGGTGATTTTGGCGATTAGGCCCCGTTGTGCAGGAAGTATCATTCGGGAGGGTAGAACCGATCCGATGAAACCCCCCTGGGGTCTAGAAACTGGTGGTGGTGAATGGATAGTTGGGTCGGTCTGAAGAGGAGTGGCTTAGCTTGACCCTGGATTCAGAGGGACAGGAGGTGTAAAGGGGTGGAGGAGGGTTGCGAAGAGTCACCTGAAATGACAGCTGTCAGAGGGGGAAGAGCAGATTTAAAAGGTTTGGCAGAGCGCTATGATAGGCTCTTGGGAATAGAGCGAAGTGATTGGTTAAGCTGGAGAGTGAAGCCCCTGATCACTTATTGAGAGGAGAGAGAGTAGTTATGTAGGAATAGTGAATAGACAGTCTTCCCGGTTGAACTTACGCTGAGATTCATTAGTTTCATGCTCTCAGTTCACTTCTTGCTCACTCGTTGACACAGAGCTCCTTCACATCGAGCAGACTCCTTCAGGTAAGTTATCTAGAAAAGTTTATTATGCAAACAACATGTATACATGCTTTATGTTAGGATTTATAGCTCATGGTATAAACCAATTTGTGATTTATACTTTTGCTGTTTGCATCTAATTCAGAACTGAATACTAAATGTTTTCACCTAATATAATGTTTTAATTTCCATTACTAACATTATGTTTCCAGTTGAGGTGATTCCCACAGAGAAACACTATCTCTAATCTGCTGCCAACATTTGCTCTTTCTTTTCAGAGAGAATAATAAACCGTGAGGATGGCAGGTACGCAACATCGTCTTTAAGTGCATTCTTCACTCGAAGAAATATACTATATTTAGGATTAACAGTTAGTTGATTTCTGACTTTAGTCAAACAAAGAACATTGCATTTCATTGGAGACATAACATTAATGAAGTCTATCAATCTGGAGATTTTTTATTTAAATAACTTGTTTTCCTGTGACTTTGTGGAGTTTGAAAGATTAACTTGCCTTCATACGTAAATAACGAATCACTCTGTCTTTTTCAATAGTTCTCAGTGAAATGTAGTTTTTACTCCAAAAAGCTGTGTTTGTCACGATTTGGGTGTTGTGTGTTGAGTTTTGGGGTTTGTTTTGATTGTTCTGTTCTCCCTGTCTCTTGTCTGGTCCTTCTCCCTGTCATTAGTTTCCCTGGTGTGTCTGATTGTCTGATTGTGTTCACCTGTTGCCCTTGTGTTTCTCCTCCCCTGCCCGGCTGTTTCTCGTCTCGTGATTACCCTTTCCTGTATTTAGTCTTGTCTTTCCCTGTGTTCCCCTGTCGGTTCATTGTTTGTCTTCCTGTCTCCCTCCATGCTACCTTGTGTTACCTGGGAGTTTTCATGCCATGTTTTGTCTCCAGCTTTTGGAATAAAGCTCGCTTTTGTTTATAGACCTTTTACGTTTTTTGTATTCTGCATTTGGGTCCTACCTTTTCCGTAACCCTGACAGTGTTAATATTTGTAAAAATGTTGTAACACTAAGAGCATAAAGAGCAATTTATATTTGAATATGTGTGTCATCTATAAAAAACTAAAGATGAAATGGATGTCTCTTTGCTCATGCAGTTGTGAGAGGGAGTGCCGCAATTTCAAATGATTCACCTGGAATAGTGTAGATGATCGACACCTTTGACCGGCCTGGCGGCGCCTCTGCTGAAGGTACCTATCAGAATCAGAATCAGAATCAGAATCAGAATCAGAATCAGGTTTATTGCCAGGTAGGTTCGCACATACTAGGAATTTGACTTGATGTCATGGTGCATACATAAAATATAAAAAACAAGAAATCTAATATAAAACAAAAAATCTTTTACCGTAATAAAATATGTTAAATAGCAATAAAATAAAATAAAGCAGTCATTTACATGGAAATAGAATGCTATGAATTTTAGAATAAAACTATGAAATGTGAAATAAGAATATGTGCAGTAAGGAGTATGAACATGTGTGCATTAATGTAATGCATATAGTATGATGTGGCAGAGGTAAAGTGTCAGTGGGGGGGCCGGGCCTTGTTTAAGAGGCCGGTAGCGGAGGGGAAGAAACTGTTCAGGTGGCGAGAGGTTCTGGTCCTGATAGAGCGCAGCCTCCTGCCAGAGGGGAGGGGGGTGAACAGTTTGTGTCCAGGGTGGGAGGGGTCGGCCACTATCTTCCCTGCCCGCCTCAGGGTCCTGGAGGCATGCAGGTCGTGGAGGGATGGCAGATTGCAGCCGATCACCTTCTCTGCAGAGCGGATGACACGCTGCAGCCTGCCCTTATCCTTGGCTGTGGCTGCGGCGTACCAGATGGTGATGGAGGAGGTGAGGATGGACTCCATGATGCAGGAGGTGAGGATGGACTCCATGATGGAGGAGGTGAGGATGGACTCCATGATGGAGGTGTAGAAGTTCACCATCATCGTCTTTGGCAGGTTGAATTTCTTCAGCTGCCTCAGGAAGAACATCCTCTGCTGGGCTTTTTTGATGAGGGAGCAGATGTTCTGCTCCCATTTGAGGTCCTGGGCGATGATGGTGCCTAGGAAGCGGAAAGACTTCACAGCAGTTACCGGGGAGTCACACAGAGTGATGGGGGCAGGTGGGGCTGAGTTCCTCCTGAAGTCCACGACCATCTCCACTGTTTTTAGGGCGTTGAGCTCCAGGTGGTTTTCCCCACACCAGGTCACCAGATGGTCCATCTCCCACCTGTAGGCAGACTCGTCCCCACCAGAGATGAGTCCGATGAGTTTGGTGTCGTCTGCGAACTTCAGGAGCTTGACAGACTGGTGACTGGAGGTGCAGCTGTTGGTGTACAGGGAGAAGAGCAGAGGTGAAAGAACGCAGCCTTGAGGGGAACCGGTGCTGATGGTCCGGGGGTCAGAGACGTGCTTCCCCAGCCTCAAGTGCTGCTTCCTGTCAGACAGGAAGTCTGTGATCCACCTGCAGGTGGAGTCGGGCACGTGCAGCTGGGAGAGCTTGTCCTGCAGCAGAGCCGGGATGATGGTGTTGAAGGCGGAGCTGAAGTCCACAAACAGGATCCTGGCGTAGGTTCCTGCTGTGTCCAGGTGCTGGAGGAGGAAGTGAAGGGCAGGTACCAACACGTATGCAGTTGGACTTGAGGATAAACCTGGTAAACGTATCCCCAAGGCCGGAGCGACAGCATCTGCAGGAGTGGGTCATGCACGAGCTGAATGGAGCGTTTTTGATGCTGAGGCCAAAGGGCCCAATGTCAGCGCCGGAGCGGTGGCCTCTGCAGGGTCTCTCAGTGCTGAAGCCTTCGCCAGAGCAGAACTGGGCAGTGCTTCAGCCTCTGCTGGTCCTTTCAAAGCTACAGTCGGTCTGTCAGCAGACACCGGTGTCACTGTTGGTCCTAGACATGTAGAGGCCACGGTGCTGGGAACAGGCTTATCTTTTGGCAGTAAAACGGGCGTTTATCTGTTAGGCAATGGGTTTGAATTGAATTTTTGGTAGAATGTGTTGACAAGTTTATAAAAAATGCATCTCTTTGTGATTGTGCTCTCTGTTCCAATTATTCGACGCAAATATAATTAAAACTTGAATGTGGAAATGTATGACTTCACTGCAGATTAATTTTTTTAAATAAAAGATGTGTACTGCTTTAATATAACAAAGAGTGAAATAATAGTGAGATTATACAAAATGAACTGAAAATACAGTGCAAAATGATTGTTCCTTTTCCTGCCAACAACATCATGTGTTGTACAATGAAGACTATATAGTTGTATAAATCAATACAGCTATAGTGTTATTGTAAAACAATACATATTTAAGGGAATACTTTGCTCAATGAGACAAAAATCTAAAGTAAGTCAGGGAAATGTTATGTATTTTTTAACTTATTTCAGCCATCACTTTTTTCTATAAAAAACAAGTTGTTACTTTGTCATATGTCATCATCTGGAAATAGTACAGATAATTAGCAGAAATATGTAAATGCAGTATATGCTGCAGACTGCTTACATTAATACAAAGCTGTGCACTGTTTCTTTGTATTTCATGTTTTTTTATGATTTATTTCACTTCTTGAATCTGAATGGTTTTATGTTTTGAATAAATGTACTTTTAAGAAGTCTGACACTACAGTTAAGGAACACATTTCTGTAAAACTGATGACATTTCCATCAGCTCACCTTTGTGTTTAGAGCAAATTATGAAATGCTGCAGGCAAAAGCAACAGGGTGAACATGGTACTACACTCCATGCAGCTACAGGCTTAAAGTAAAGCCTTCAATTTCCCAGAAGTCATTCATCAGAGTTAACAACAACAACTGTGAGTTGGGCCGGACCTTTTATTTTTACAAGATGATATGGGCTTCCAGTTACAGTATGTCCAATTTGAAAAGTGTTATGTTCTAAATTCTTATGAAGGAAAACATCTTCTTGCTTTACTAACATAGTTCATAGTTTTAGGAAATCTCAGTTCATTGTAGGGCTGAGCGAGTTTGGCCAAAGTATGTGAGTAAATCTCACTGTAAACTATCACCAAATTCTGTGTTGTTATGACCGATCATAACTCAGCTTCATGCCCACACACACACACACACACACACACACACACACACACACACACACACACACACACACACACACACACAGCTGCAGCACCTGCACGGAGGAGACATTTGTGCTTTCACTTTTAGTTTACTGTAACGGTCGGTGCTGCAAAAAGTACCTTTGAAAAAAATGTTTCACTTCAACACTTTATTTTAACAATCGTATCATACTCTTATTTCTTGGTTTTTCAGCTTGTTTTTTTAGCTTTGATGAAGCAGAGAGAAAATCACAAAATCCTGCAGGATCAAAATACAATATTCATGAGCTTTTCTCTTATGTGTAGAACAAATGGTATACTGAGTTAGCTAAAGTGAGGCTAAAGTTTCAATACTAGCACAGAAAACCACGATTGAAAGAAACACACAGGAAGTCTGCAGCAGACGCAGCTGGGGGGAGTTTGGGAGAGAAACTCCTTTTGGAGGGAACTTTCGGATTTTAGCCTTTACAGACCATTGACATGCTCAAGAACCTATATAACACACTACAGTAGAGGGAAAGCCCAAACATCATAACAGGTTCCTTGAATGTATTTACTTTAAAGTACTGTCCAACATTAGGAAGCAAATGTGTTCGTATTTAATGTTAGGGATAATATCAAAGGTTAAAGGTCATTTGTTATAGTCAACATCATGCAACGTTAACATTAAACTTTCCCTATATATGTCTTGAATTTTAAAGATAATTACGAAAAAGTTATAAAATAAAAGCGAATACATGAAAGTCAGTTCTCTATAATGCACGAGAAAAGTTATTCAGGTTTTTTTATATATCTCATTGAGGAGAAAGTCATAACCATCTTGGGTGGTAAATATAAATATATTAACTATATAAATAGTTTGATTTGTTTTACATAACATTTTGTGTGTCTCTGTTAAAGGTCACCTATCATGCTATTTTTAGGCAATAGCATAGGTCTCAGATATATAAAAAATACACAGGGAGGAGATCATTGACTCATTTTATTAAAGGCAACAACTAAATATAGGAAGTCAGTTGGGATATATTGCTTTAAAAAAAAAGACCCTGCATTATGTTTTCAGGAATCATACTATGACTGTTTGCCATCTGTTTTTATGCTTATCTTTTTCAATATTTTTGATTTCTGTGTTTCGGATGGAGGACGGTTAATATGACCCCACCCACTAAATGAACTCACTTTCATTTTGAGCTCTTTATGAAGACATTGGTTTCTTTCTCCCAGTTCACTTGTTGCTCACTCGTTGACACAGAGCTCCTTCACATCGAGCAGACTCCTTCGGGTAAGTTATCTATTTAGAAAGTTTATTATGCAAACAACATGTATACATGCTTTGTGGTAGGATTTATAGCTCATGATATAAACCAATTTGAGATTTATACTTTTGCTGTTTGCATCTAATTCAGAACTGAATACTAAATGTTTTCACCTAATATAATATTTTAATTTCCATTACTATCATTATGTTTCCAGTTGAGCTGGTTCCCACAGAGAAACACTATCTCTAATCTGCTGCCAACATTTGCTCTTTTTCAGAGAGGATAATAAACCGTGAGGATGGCAGGTACGCAACATCGTCTTTAAGTGCATTCTTCACTCGAAGAAATATACTATATTTAGGATTAACAGTTAGTTGATTTCTGACTTTAGTCAAACAAAGAACATTGCATTTCATTGGAGACATAAAATTAATAAGTCTATCAATCTGGAGATTTTTAATAAATAACTTGTTGTCCTGTGACTATGTGGAGTTTAAAAGATTAACTTGCCTTCATACGTAAATAACGAATCATTGTGTCATTGAAATAGTTGTCAGTCAAATGTAGTTTTTACTCCAAAAAGCTGTTGGTTACAATGACATTTCAGGAGTAACGTGTTCATTTTGTAAAAATGTTGTAACACTAAGAGCACAAAGAGCATCTGAAATTATCTGAATATATGTTTCATGTATAATAAACAAAATATTAAATGCATGTCTCTTTTTGCATGCAGTTGTGACCCGGGACTATTTTGAAAGTGGTGCATATGTAGATATCTGCCATGGTGAACATGAGGATGGATCTGGTGGGACACTATCTGCAGGATTGGGTCATATACGAGTTAAAGATGGCAATGTTGGAGCTGAGGTCAAAGGGCCCAATATCGGCACCGGAGCGGTGTCCTCTGCAAAGAGAGATGCAGTCTTCGCCCATGCAGAAGTGGCCAGTTATTCAGTTACTGCCGGCAAAGTTAAAGCTGAGGCAAAACTGCCCAGTGCCGGCGCCGGAGCGATGTGCTCTGCAGAGGGAGCTGAAGTCTTTGCCAGAGCAGAACTGGCCAGTGTTTCAGCCTCTGCCGGTCCTTTGAAAGCTAAACTTGGTCTGTCACTAGACACCGGAGTTGGTGTTGGTGTTGATGGTGTACAGGCACAGTTTCTGGGAACAGGCTTCTCCTTGGGCCGTAAAATTGGCTTTTCTGTGGGCGGCAGTGGGTTTGAATTTAATTTATGGTAGAATGCGTTGAGAAGTTTATGACAAATGCTTTAATATAACAAAGAGTGAAATAATAGTGAGATTATAGAAAATGAACTGAAAATACAGTTCAAATATGATTGTTCCTTTTCCTGCCAACAACATCATGTCACTGCCTTCCAATCCACTTCATCTTGGTTTGTTGAAAATAAACTCATGACACTCAAGCCATGTTTTTTGCTCCTTATTTCCTGTTGTGTTTTACAAAACATCCTGCAGCTTGCAGATACAATCTAATGTTGATCCTAGACACAAAAAGGTTAATAAAACTGTTGCTTTTTTGCGTTTTGCACACTAACCACTATATTGTTGTATAAATCAATACAGCTATAGTGTTAGTGTAAAACAATACATATTTAAGGGAATACTTTGCTCAATGAGACAAAAATCTAAAGTAAGTCAGGGAAATGTTATGTATTTTTTAACTTATTTCAGCCATCACTTTTTTCTATAAAAAACAAGTTGTTACTTTGTCATATGTCATCATCTGGAAATAGTACAGATAATTAGCAGAAATATGTAAATGCAGCATATGCTGCAGACTGCTTACATTAATACAAAGCTGTGCACTGTTTTTTTGTATTTCATGTTTTTATGATTTATTTCACTTCTTGAATCTGAATGGTTTTATGTTTTGAATAAATGTACTTTTAAGAAGTCTGACACTACAGTTAAGGAACACATTTCTGTAAAACTGATGACATTTCCATCAGCTTACCTTTGTGTTTAGAGCAAATTATGAAATGCTGCAGGCAAAAGCAACAGGGTGAACATGGTACTACACTCCATGCAGCTACAGGCTTAAAGTAAAGCCTTCAATTTCCCAGAAGTCATTCATTAGAGTTAACAACAACAACAACAACAACAACAACAACTGTGAGTTGGGCCGGACCTTTTATTTTTACAAGATGATATGGGCTTCCAGTTACAGTATGTCCAATTTGAAAAGTGTTATGCTCTCAAAATAAAATAAATTCTTATGAAGGAAAACATCTTCTTGCTTTACTACATAGTTTATTTTCTTCTTTTGCACAACTTTTAATATACTAACTAACCTATGTCCATGTGTTTCTGTTTGGGTGATAGATTGGTCTATTACAGAGAGTTTTAATTAGTGATATTTCATAGTGTGTCTTTGGGGCACATATATGACACAACAGAAAGTATTACAAATAAACTGGAATGAATTTACATCTTAAATTATTAATATATACACAAAAAATGTTTACAAATATCCGACCTTCAAATTGCTATTTTAAATCAGCATTGCTCTGCACACTTGCTAAAGATCATTTGTGAGGAAATCTCAGTTCATTGTAGGGCTGAGCGAGTATGGCCAAAGTATGTGAGTAAATCTCACTGTAAACTATCACCAAATTCTGTGTTATTATGACCGATCATAACTCAGCTTCATGCCCACACACACACACACACACACACACACACACACACACACACACACACACACACACACACACACATTTAGCATTGTTTAAGAAACAATTAAAGAGGTCCCTATAATGATCATTTTCATGTTCATATTTGTATTTAGTGCCTCTACTGTGACATGTCTCCATGCTTTAATGTTCAAAAAGCTCTTTATTTTTCTCATGCTGCCTGTGCTGCAGCTCCTCTTTTCACCCTCTGTCTGAAACCAGAGCCCTGTCTGCTCTGATTGGTTAGCTGGCCGTCTCTGTTGTGATTGGTCGACCGCTTAGAGATGTCCCGCCCATTAGCCTATCATGTACAATGTGTTGGAGCGGCTGCCAATAGAAACACCCGTGTTACATAATTAGGTCACTGTGTTACAGAAGTAAACCAAGAAGTCCAGTGGAGTTGTTTCAGGCAGAGGGGGAACTTTCGGATTTTAGCCTTTACAGACCATTGACATGCTCAAGAACCTATATAACACACTACAGTAGAGGGAAAGCCCAAACATCATAACAGGTTCCCTTGAATGTATTTACTTTAAAGTACTGTCCAACATTAGGAAGCAAATGTGTTCGTATTTAGTGTTAGGGATAATATCAAAGGTTAGAGGTCATGTGTTATAGTCAACATCATGCAACGTTAACATTAAACTTTCCCTATACATGTCTTGAATTTTAAAGATAATTACGAAAAAGTTATAAAATAAAACGAATACATGAAAGTCAATGTTCTCTATAATGCACGAGAAAAGGTTATTCAGGTTTTTTTTATATATCTCATTGAGGAGAAAGTCATAACCATCTTGGGTGGTAAATATAAATATATTAACTATATAAATAGTTTTATTTGTTTTACATAACTTTTTGTGTGTCTCTGTTAAAGGTCACCTATCATGCTATTTTTAGGCAATAGCATAGGTCTCAGATATATATAAATATATAAAAAACATGTCTATGAAGTGTTTTGCTCAAAATACCAAACAGATCACCCATTCTAGCCATGCCTCATATCCCTCTATTTCACTTCCTGTTTCAAAAGTGCTGATTTGGGGTATAAAGCTTTAAAAAAAAAAAAAGATATTAAAAGAAAAAAGGAGGGGGCTGAGCTCATGCGGGACCCGGCAGCTACTGTCTAAACTAAATACTGCGGTGATGAAACGCCATATCATGGATTATCAAGGATTATTTCTGAAACAGTATGGAGCTCAAAGGCTTTCTCTCTTGCCGGTTATACCACAAGGTGAGTTGCTTTTTATTTCCTGCTTCTTCACACACATGCTCTCCAGTACAGGTTAGCTCTGAGTGTTAGCGATGCTAATGTAAACACCGACCATATTACGTCCAAAACAGTCGGGCATTGTTTCTGATAGCAACGTTTCTGATAGTGCCGTGGGTCCACATTTCCGACGTCATATCGGAAGCAAATCTGGATCAGCTCCGTTGTACCCCGTGTTTAGAGATTTGGGTACGGAGGAAAAGAGAGAGGGTTTTATTTTCTGACGCTGCGTGAGATCCCTGACACACCGGGGACACATGTTTATGTATAAAAGACATCAAAAAGTGCATTTTGCATGATAGGTCCCCCTTAAGCAAATTACATTACATGTCATTTGTTAGACGCTTTTATCGAAAGCGACTTACATACATTCAATACTGTGGACAATCCCCACAGGAGCAATTTGGGGTGAAGTGTCTTGCCCAGGGACACAACGACATGCTGACTGCAGTGGGACTCGAACTTGCTATCCCCTGATTCGAAGTCCAGCACACTATCCACTTAGCCACATTCTCCCTGTCGCTCAGGGTAAAATAATTTACCATTGAACACATAAATCCACCCTTTTAGAAGATCATACCATTTTTCTCTAAAGCTTTTTTTTTTCTCTTTTGCTTTCTGTTACACAGGGAGGAGATCATTCACTCATTTTATGATAGGCAAAAACTAAATATAGGAAGGTCAGTTGGGATATATTGCTTTAAAAAAAAGACCCTGCATTATGTTTTCAGGAATCATACTATGACTGTTTGCCATCTGTTTTTATGCACTTATCTTTTTCAATATTTTTTATATCTGTGTTTCGGATGGAGGAGGTTAATTATGACCCCACCCACTAAATGTCAACTCACTTTCATTTTCAGCTCTTTATAAAGACATTGGTTTCATTCTCCCAGTTCACTTGTTGCTCACTCGTTGACACAGAGCTCCTTCACATCGAGCAGACTCCTTCAGGTAAGTTATCTATTTAGTAACGTTTATTATGCAGACGAAATGTATACATGCTTTGTGGTAGGATTTGTTTATCACACTTAAAAACAAATGGTGCAGTATTAATAATGTATCCTTCTGCTGTTGATGTTGCATCTAATTACAGTACAGAATAATAAATGTTGTTTGCATCTTGTTTCTTAAAATTACATTAACTCAATTATTTTTGAGATAGTTCCCACAGAGAAACACTATCTCTAATCTGCTGCCAAAATGCTCCCTTTTCTTTCAGAGTATAAAATCTATCCCAAGGATGTCAGGTAAGCAATTATTGTCTTGGCGAATAAGTATGTAAATGCAGATATAAATTGTATTTAGTATTAATGTTTTGTTTAGTTAAACATTGCATATCATGGGAGACATTAAATTATTAGGTCTATTGATTTGAAGCTTTCAAAGTCAAAAATGTGTTTAAAAGTAAATATATACTTGTCTCTAAATAAGTTGATAACAAATGTTTCCTTTTCCAGGGAGATGATATTTCAGGAGTCACGTGTTGATATTTTGTGATATGTTGTAACCCTATGAGAATGAAGTCAAAATTCTGAAAGATAAAACACATTTAGATAACAAGAAAGACGAAGAAAAGATTTGTGGGCGAAAGTAGACTGAAATAGCATCTGCACTTCTTTTTTTTAGAATCATCTGATTTCAGGTTGACCGCCAAAGGGCCCAGCGCCGGAATAGAAGTCCATGAAGGGCCTGGTAAAGCCGCAGCCTTCGTCAGAGCAGAACTGGGCAGTACTTCACTTGCTGCCGGTCCGATGAAAGCTACAGCCGCTCTGTCAGCAGACACCGGTCTTGGTGTCAGTGCTGGTAGTGTAGAGGCAAAGGTGCTGGGAACAGGCTTCACCGTTGGACGTAAAGTGGGCGTTTCTCTGTTCGGCACTGGGTTTGAATTTAAATTATGGTAGACCGTAAAGACAAGTTTATGACAAATGCATCTCTTTGTGATTCGGCTCTCTTATCCAACCAATACAAAGTTGAGGTGTTTTGGAAACTTGAAGCGGTTTAATTCAGACTTGCTAGCGACAATGTATGTCTTCAGTGCGGATGAAACATCGTAATCTTTAATAACAGATGTGTACTGCATGAAAATAAATAAGAGTGATATAAAAGGCACATTTTGGAACATTGGTTGAAAATACAGTGTGATTGTTCCTTCTCCTGCCAACAACATGATGTTATGTCTTCCAATCCACTTCATCATTGTTTGTTGAAAATAAACTTCTCTGACACTCGAGCCATGTTTTTCACTCATTATTTGTATGTGATTTACAAAACTTCCTGCAGCTTGCGGATAAAATCTAATGTTGATCCTAAACACAAAAAAGTTAATAAAATTGTTGCAGTGTTGCACAGTAAATTATAAATGTATAATATAATATTATAGTATAAACAAATATAACAATAATGTTATTGTAAAACAATACATATTTAAATAATAATATACTCATTGAGACAAAAAGCAAAAGTAAATCAGGGAAATGTAATGTATTTTTTAATTTTTTATTGTGGTCTTCACTTTCCCAGAAATGTTTGCTTTCACTTTTAGTTACTGTAACTGTCGGTGCTGCAAAAGTACCATTGAAAAAAAGGTTTAAGTTCAACACTTTATTTTAACAATCATATCATACTCTTATTTCTTGGTTTTTCAGCTTCTGTTTTAGCTTTGATGAAGCAGAGAGCAAATCACAAAATCCTGCAGGATCAAAATACAATATTCATGAGCTTTTCTCTTATGTGTAGAACAAATGGTATACTGAGTTAGCTAAAGTGAGGCTAAAGTTTCAATACTAGCACAGAAAACCACGATTGAAAGAAACACACAGGAAGTCTGCAGCACACGCAGCTGGGGGGAGTTTTGGAGAGAAACTCCTTTTGGAGGGAACTTTCGGATTTTAGCCTTTACAGACCATTGACATGCTCAAGAACCTATATAACACACTACAGTAGAGGGAAAGCCCAAACATCATAACAGGTTCCTTTGAATGTATTTACTTTAAAGTACTGTCCAACATTAGGAAGCAAATGTGTTCGTATTTAGTGTTAGGGATAATATCAAAGGTTAGAGGTCATGTGTTATAGTCAACATCATGCAACGTTAACATTCAACTTTCCCTATACATGTCTTGAATTTTAAAGATAATTACGAAAAAAGTTATAAAATAAAAACGAATACATGAAAGTCAGTTCTCTATAATGCACGAGAAAAGTTATTCAGGTTTTCCTTTTTATACATCTCAGTCAGGAGAAAATGATGACCATCTTGGGTGGTAAATATAAATATATTATTTTTAATATATATTTGACACAGAGCTCCTTCACATCGAGCAGACTCCTTCAGGTAAGTTATCTATTTAGTAACGTTTATTATGCAGACGAAATGTATACATGCTTTGTGGTAGGATTTGTTTATCACACTTAAAAACAAATGGTGCAGTATTAATAATGTATCCTTCTGCTGTTGATGTTGCATCTAATTACAGTACAGAATAATAAATGTTGTTTGCATCTTGTTTCTTAAAATTACATTAACTCAATTATTTTTGAGATAGTTCCCACAGAGAAGCACTATCTCTAATCTGCTGCCAAAATGCTCCCTTTTCTTTCAGAGTATAACATCTATCCCAAGGATGTCAGGTAAGCAATTATTGTCTTGGCGAATAAGTATGTAAATGCAGATATAAATTGTATTTAGTATTAATGTTTTGTTTAGTTTAACATTGCATATCATGGGAGACATTAAATGATTAGGTCTATTGATTTGAAGTCAAAGATGTGTTTAAAAGTAAATATATACTTGTCTCTAAATAAGTTGATAACAAATGTTTCCTTTTCCAGGGAGATGATATTTCAGGAGTCACGTGTTGATATGTTGTGATATTGTTGTAACCCTATGAGAATGAAGTCAAAATTCTGAAATATAAAACACATTTAGATAACAAGAAAGACGAAGAAAAGATTTGTGGGCGAAAGTAGACTGAAATAGAATCTGCACTTCTTTTTTTTTAGAATCATCTGATTTCAGGTTGACCGCCAAAGGGCCCAGCGCCGGAATAGAAGTCTATGAAGGGCCTGATAAAGCCGTAGCCTTCGTCAGAGCAGAACTGGGCAGTACTTCACTTGCTGCCGGTCCGATGAAAGCTACAGCCGCTCTGTCAGCAGACACCGGTCTTGGTGTCAGTGCTGGTAGTGTAGAGGCAAAGGTGCTGGGAACAGGCTTCACCGTTGGACGTAAAGTGGGCGTTTCTCTGTTCGGCACTGGGTTTGAATTTAAATTATGGTAGACCGTAAAGACAAGTTTATGACAAATGCATCTCTTTGTGATTCGGCTCTCTTATCCAACCAATACAAAGTTGAGGTGTTTTGGAAACTTGAAGCGGTTTAATTCAGACTTGCTAGCGACAATGTATGTCTTCAGTGCGGATGAAACATCGTAATCTTTAATAACAGATGTGTACTGCATGAAAATAAATAAGAGTGATATAAAAGGCACATTTTGGAACATTGGTTGAAAATACAGTGTGATTGTTCCTTCTCCTGCCAACAACATGATGTTATGTCTTCCAATCCACTTCATCATTGTTTGTTGAAAATAAACTTCTCTGACACTCGAGCCATGTTTTTCACTCATTATTTGTATGTGATTTACAAAACTTCCTGCAGCTTGCGGATAAAATCTAATGTTGATCCTAAACACAAAAAAGTTAATAAAATTGTTGCAGTGTTGCACAGTAAATTATAAATGTATAATATAATATTATAGTATAAACAAATATAACAATAATGTTATTGTAAAACAATACATATTTTAATAATAATATACTCATTGAGACAAAAAGCAAAAGTAAATCAGGGAAATGTAATGTATTTTTTAACATTTAATTTTTTTTTGTAAATGTATAATATGTAATCATCTTGAAAAAGTTTGGATAATTAGCAGAAATATTTACATTTAAAAGATCCTGCTGACTAAATACACTTAAAAAAAACATCAGGTCTAGACAATAGGCCCAAGAGACTTTTTCCAAATCTATATGTAATACCTGTGCCTGTCCAATAGGGTACATGTAAAATGTACAGGTTTTTAATTTCTATTTCTAGTAACTAAAACTTCCAGCTTCAAAGAAGCAAATGTCTTCATATTCAGTCCTCACTCAAGTAAAGTACATGTCAGTACCAGTACAGTCAGTGATTGAAGAAGTACTCGGCTCCTTTGCTTGAGTAAAAGTACATATGTTATGGTCTTAATTTACTCCGACACAAGTAATAGTCCTGAGTTTAGCATCAAAATGTACTTAAAGTACCAAAAGTAAGACTTGAATCTTAATGGTTTTATGTTTTGAATAAATGTACTTTTAAGAAGTCTGACACTACAGTTTAGGAACACATTTCTGCAAAACTGATGACATTTCCATCAGCTCACCTTTGTGTTTAGAGCCAATTATGAAATGTTGCAAGCTAAAGAAACAGGGTGAACATTTTCAGCATAAAACTATAGAGTTTCACTTTTACGTTTATACTTTAGGGAGATTATTGATTTGTGTTATTTAAAGAAATAACAAGATACAGAAAGGTCAATCGTGCCATACAAAGTTTGAAACAGAACTAGCCGAAATGTCTTTGTAGTTTTTTGAAAAAGGATTGACATGAATCTGAAATCACATTCATGTCGTCCTCAGGATGATTTGAACATTTAAAACTCTTGCCATCATTTATACCATTTTCCAAAGTTATTTGGTTCATGACTAACATGTTGTATCACCCTGCTAATTAGCTAATGTTTTATGCAAAAGCATACCAACAAACACACTGAACCAAGTACTCCTGCAGCCACAGGCTTATTGTGGTCTTCACTTTCCCAGAAATGTTTGCTTTCACTTTTAGTTTACTGTAACTGTCGGTGCTGCAAAAAGTACCATTGAGAAAAAGGCTTAAGTTCAACACTTCTTTTAACAATCATATCATACTCTTATTTCTTGGTTTTTCAGCTTCTTTTTTAGCTTTGATGAAGCAGAGTGCAAATCACAAAATCCTGCAGGATCAAAATACAATATTCATGAGCTTTTCTCTTATGTGTAGTATAAATGGTATACTGAGTTAGCTAAAGTGAGGCTAAAGTTTCAATACTAGCACAGAAAACCACGATTGAAAGAAACACACAGGAAGTCTGCAGCAGACTGCAGCTGTCCAACTGACCATCTTTGGTTTCACTGGAAGATTTTACACAGGTCCCTATAATGATCATTTTCAGGTTCATATTTGTATTTTGTGTCTCTACTGTGACATGTCTCCATGCTTTAATGTTCAAAAAGCTCTTTATTTTTCTCATACTGCCTGTGCTGCAGCACCTCTTTTCACCCTCTGTCTGAAACCAGAGCCCAGTCTGCTCTGATTGGTTAGCTGGCCGGCTCTGCTGTGATTGGTCAACCGCTTAGAGATGTCCCGCTCTATCACGTACAATGTGTTGGAGCGCTAGCCAATAGAAGCGTGAGTTTTAAATAGTGATGTCACTTTGTTACAGAAATAAACCGAGAAGTCCAAAGGAGGTGTTTCAGGCAGGCAGGGGGGGACTTTAGGATTTTAGCTTTTACAGAACATTTACTTTTCAAATCCTGTTTGTGTCCCCCCCACTTTCAAATTAGTTTCTTATGTTTTAACCGCAAGCCGCCATCGCCACAGAGGAGCACACAGCCTCTGTGTCATTCAAGCTTGTCTCTGTGTATGTGGGTTACTGGCACTAGCACAGTTTGTGTACAGAACCTGTTTAACTTACATTTAAATAAGTAAAAGATGTGGTGGAAATTGTCAGTTCTGTTGAAAACGCCATTAAAATAAGCAACGCTCATACATTCTGCCCCGGATTGAATTGAATGCTCCTAAAATTACATTTTAAGCAAATGTGTGATATCAGTATGATTTAGAAGACGTTGTAGGCGAATATAACATGTCATCTTTGAGGAATTAAGAACAGAAACTTTGCATTAGATCAAACCCATCTGAGGTTTTTTATTATCTCGATTAGTTTACAAAACAACCAAAGTAGAGTTCATAAAGTACTGCATTGAGCAGAATGATGTACAGACATTTATTACACACAAAGATGATAACAATTAGTTGTTCATTCAGTTTATATTTCCTATAGAAAGCTTTCTACAACAGAATTGCACGAGGCAGAAACACACAATGACACTCGGACGTAAAAATGTTCTCCTGATCTCAGGGCTGCATGCGAATGGCTCCGTCCAGCCTGATCACCTCGCCGTTGATCATCGGGTTCTCCGCCAGGGACGTCACCAGGTGGGCAAACTCAGCGGGGTCTCCCAGGCGGGGGGGGGAAGGGCACCTGGCGTGCGAGGAAGGAGCGCATGCACCTTCTCTGGAAGACCAGCCAGGAGGGGCGTGGAAAACAGACCTGGAAGAAAAAAAAGAGACAACATGTTTTATAATCCACGAAAATGTCAGTTTAAAATCAGTGATCTTTGTGATGAGATCAAATGAAGACCTTTTTGAACATTAAAACATAAATATACATTTTCAAAAAGCTCTTTATGTTTCTCATACTACCTCTTTTCACCCTCTGTCTGAAACCAGATCCCAGTCTGCTCTGATTGGTTAGCTGGCCAGCTCTGTTGTGAGTGGTCAACTGCTTAGAGATGTGCCGCCCCTTATCCTATCAAGAACAATGTATTGAAGCGCTATCCAATAGAAGTGTGATTGTTACATGTCACTATGTTCCTGAAGTAAACAAAGGAGTCCAATGGAGGCGTTTCAGACAGGGGGGGGGGGGGGGGGGAGTATGGGAGAGAAACTCCAGAGGAACTTTTGGATGTTAGTCTTTGCAGACCATTTACATGCACAGAAACCTATATAACACACTACAGGAAAGGGAAATCCCTAAAGCATAATAGGGCCTCTTTAACGATACTGAATCGGCACTAATACATGACTTCTAACCAAACTTTCATTTTTCACTAACCGGGTGCTATGGTGATGACTCTGATGCCCATGGGGGCCAGATCTCGTGCGATGGGGAGGGTCATTCCAACGATGCCGCCTTTAGAAGCTGAATATGCTGCTTGGCCGACCTGGAGAGAAGAGGGAGAGCAAAATAAAGAGGAGAATCGGAGCAAACACCAAGTCATTTCTTTTATGTGTGTGTTTGATATACCTGTCCGTCAAAGGCTGCCACGCTGGCTGTGTTGATGATGCAGCCTCGGTGTCCATCGGCATCAGGCTCGTTCTTCCCCATCTCCCCCACCGCCAGACGGATCACATTAAAGGTTCCTCCAATGTTCACCTGCAGGGAACACAAAGAAAGGTCTAGTGAAGGAGGAAGTATTCAGATATTTAGTCAAGTGATAGTATTTATAACACTTTGAGACGCCCCACTACTAGTAAAGTCCTGCATTCAAAACCACCACACGCAATACAGACCATAATAACTTTCTGCTGTAATACCACTGCTTACCTGCAATATACACTTCATTTCTTACAATTTGATAATGTTTCCGGCTCTTTCGATAGTTGATTATGTTCATTCATTTATAAAAAAAAAGAACTATATGTTTTTACCATGGTGTATTTATTTGTTTTATTTAATAATGTGGTGGCTTTTTTATTTATCAAATGTGGATAAAGAATCAAACCATCCAGCTTTCTTTGACGAAGATAATGAAAGGAGCATTCTGGCAGTAATGGATTATTATCTTTAAAAAGGTCCTCATATAGAAAATCAGCCCCGTTGTCTGTGATCAATTTCCAGCCTAAAATTATTATTTTTATAGTTTATTTAAATAAATTTAGCAACATTTTTCAAATGACCAAATCTGTAAAATACAGGTTCTTCTCTGGAGAGAAGGGTAGAATAGAGTATTATGTACAATATGTCTCCACTACATGTAGAGTAGTAGAGGTATAAAGTTACATAAACCTTGAATGTGCTTTAGTAAATGTACTTAACTACATTCCACGACTGAAAGGGTCATAGAAATATAACTTTTCTTTTACTAATGTTGAATGCATCCCTTCCTTGCGTATCTTACATTGATCACGCGCTGGAAGTCCGTCAGGCTGTGTGCGATCTTCTTGTAGAAGTTGTAGGTTTTCAGGGCGACAGCGATGCCGGCACAGTTCACCGCGAGGTCCAGCTTCCCAAACTTCTCTGTGGCCAGAGACACGGCCGACTGCACCTCTTCCTCCGACGTCACCTGACAATTCAATCAAGCCTGAGATTAATATCACCCACACATGTGTAAATATATACAGTTTAAATGCACCAAAAGAAGAAATACATTTGTTGGTTTCATTTTTATGCAAGCAACTGTGAACAAAAACAGGTCTGGCATAAATCTTCATACATTTGGAGCTTGAACTTTGGAGAGTCAACAGGACACACACACACACACACACACACACACACACACACACAGGGCCGGCCCGACCCATTAAGCGACATAAGCGGCCGCGTGAGGGGCCCCCTAGCAAAAAAAAAATATATTTTTAAAAATATTTTTTTTTTAAATATTTTTTTATCTCAGTACACAGTTGCCGTGTTAAAAACTATTAATATTATATATTTTAAGTTATTTAGGCTGTTTTATTTTTATTTTAACACGTGCTTTGATGCCCAGGTTTATTGTTGCACTGCAACACCCTGCCAGCAGTAGCGCCAATGAGTGCAGTGCTTGCAGGGCGCACCACCACTACAAGGGCGCCGGAAGCGGGGGGGCCAGGGGGCCATTGGCCCCCCCACTTTTCAGCCCTGCCCCACATTTTCGCAGCAGCGGATGCCGCCGGAACACTGTACAAATCCCGTTTCAATAATTCCACTCTACTCTAAAGTCGCATCTAAAACGCGATCTGATCTAGCTGTGTATATTTTGTTATTTTTGATTGTTATATTCAATCCCGTGTTCGAAATGGGGGGGAGCCAGGGGGAGCTTGGCTCCCCCGAAGAGGGAGGGAGCTCCCCTGAAGGCCGACTTTGAGATAAATAGGGGGAGCCGCATATTTGTGTCACACAGATTAGAAATGTTGAGTTTCTGTAAATAAAAGTTCTTGAAATAAATAATAGTCATTGTTCATTACAGTTTCTGAATATTTATTTTATATTTGTGAATATTTCTGGGTGTTGCCATCTGTACATGTTCATTTGTCAGAGTACTTTTGATCCCCTAAAATGGGGGATCAAATGTAATATTGGACAAATTAACATACACTTCAACAAAGTAGTCATATTTAATACTTGGTCACAGTCTGCACTTTAACCTCATAGTCCTTGTTTCATTTCAAATCTAATGTGCTGGAGTACAGACTCAGAGCCACAACAACAAAACATATGTCACTGAGGTCTGAGGAGTTTCTATATTTCTGTTCACTGAGTTTATATAGTCATTAGTTATAGCCTAGGTAGTTATTTGTAGTCAATTTAAAGACTGTGCTGCTGTTCTCAGGTCCCACTTTAGTGTTTACATGCTTATTTGTACAATATGTGTGCTCATACTAACATCATAAGACAAAAGTTGGTTCCGTGTTGTGTGTAGTGAGAACGCGCTAGAGTGAGGGGCCCCCCAAACAAAATCTTGCTTAGGGCCCCCAAAAGTCTAGGGCCGGCCCTGCACACACACACACACACACACACACACACACACACACACACACACACACACACACACACACACACACACACACACACACACACACACACACACACACACACACACACACACACACACACACACACACACACACACACACACACACACACACACACCGCCTGGGGTAGGCATCCGGGGCTTTAGCCCCGGATGTTTTTTCTTTAGCCCCGGACAAATTCTCCCTCAATAATATAATACATTAACCGTACTTTACCTAGAAGACGGCAGAATTTGTAATTTCCCGTGTTCAGTGAATGCAACAGAGGCAAGACACCACCAGACCAATCAGAGAGTTGCATGGAATAAACGTGTTTTATTGGCTGACAGTAACGTACCTCTCCTCTGTGACAGTGTTTAAACTTTAAACTGTCAGCGGAGTTTCTGAAGATGCAGAAAGAAACAATTGACTTGGTGCAGGCAGTAAATTACAAAACAGCAGTTGAGAACACACTGAAAAGTTACCGAAGTGACGAGAAAGCACATGTAGTCTATGATATTGATATTCCCGAAACTGTGACACAGAAGAAGAAGCGTAGAAACATGGAAGACTTTGTAGTCGAGGCATCATGTGGAGCAAGCTCTCACATTAGTTTATTAGCTCAGATTAGCTATTGATGATCACGTTGATAAATCATATAAAACCAATAGCCAAACACACAAAAAACATGTTGCTGTGTGAGCATTAAACGATTAACATTAAACTAAACAAACCGACATAATACAGGCACCTTAACCTCGAGAGATACTCACATGTTATGAGAATTTCCCACAATCCATTGCCGTAACCCGTAACAAAGCTAATGCAGGCTAACACGTTTGTTTGTGACACAAGATGGCGTAATTCTTCTTCTTCTTCTTCTTCTTCTTCTTCTTCTTCTTCTTCTTCTTCTTCTTCTTCTTCTTCTTTTCTTTAATGGCGAATCGCTTCCACTTGGGAGCATATATCGCCACCTCTGGCGTAATTCTCCGATTTAACAAGGATTTCATACCAACCTTTATAACTGTGTGTTACACACACACGACACACCTATATGCCGTGAGCTGATTATCGAGCCTTCATTGTAACAGATCTGGTAGGCCACCACGTTATTCTTTACTTTCTACGTCTTTATATGTAGAATATATTACTTTTTTCTCCGTCATGGTGTTTCCATAGCAACAACAACAACTTCCTGTCAACAGCCTAAACTCGCCTTCAAAATAAAAGCACAGGAAGTTAACCTAAATTACATTTAAGACATACAACTGCAACGAAAGTAACAAAAAACAATGTAATATCCTTTTCAGTTTCACAGAACACAAATTGGGTTATTTACATAATATGTTTACAGTACTGTCTATTGTTATTTGTATTATTCTTTGCGGAATTTGGCCTTGTAAAATGTCCTCTTGGGTTGCTGCAGCCAATGCGTGACGTCATTGGTAAGCGTAACGAACCCCGAACAGATTCTGGTACCTACACCGCCACTGTGGGCTAAGCCCCGAATGTTTCCAGGTCCAGACGACGCCCCTGACACACACACATACACGATACAAGCTCACACAACAAGTACTTCTCTTTCCACTCGCTGTTGAATTGCCGGTTTTCGGTGTCAATCTTTCGTTTTTTAACGTAGAAAGAGACATTTTGATATCCAACTATGCCGACCAGGTTTGATGAATCGTACCATTGGCGCGAAACCGTCGAAGGTGCGCGAGCTTGTAGTGAAGGGCAGCGCGAGCCGCGAGGACGCGCGCAGAGACGCAATAAATGACAGGAGTTGTCACTACAGTAGCTAGTAGGTGGGTTTGAAACCCGAGCCCGCCAAAGTTTTCAGGCAATGTCTTCCCCTCTATCTCTCAATTTAACACCCTCTCTGGAATAAAGGCACTCTGGCCCAAAAAAAGAAACAATTAAAAAGAATTAAAAAAAAAATTAAACTTTTTTTTAAAAATTAAACTTTTTAACATTATACTCAAAGGGCCAGTAAATATCACCCGGGGGCCGGATTTGGCCCGCGGGCCGCCATTTGAATAGCCCTGGTGTACAGGCACAGTTTCTGGGAACAGGCTTCTCCTTGGGCCGTAAAATTGGCTTTTCTGTGGGCGGCAGTGGGTTTGAATTTAATTTATGGTAGAATGCGTTGAGAAGTTTATGACAAATGCTTTAATATAACAAAGAGTGAAATAATAGTGAGATTATAGAAAATGAACTGAAAATACAGTTCAAATATGATTGTTCCTTTTCCTGCAAACAACATCATGTCACTGCCTTCCAATCCACTTCATCTTGGTTTGTTGAAAATAAACTCATGACACTCAAGCCATGTTTTTTGCTCCTTATTTCCTGTGTGTTTTAAAACATCCTGCAGCTTGCAGATACAATCTAATGTTGATCCTAGACAAAAAAGGTTAATAAAACTGTTGCTTTTTTGCGTTTTGCACACTAACCACTATAGAGTTGTATAAGTCAATACAGCTATAGTGTTATTGTAAAACAATACATATTTAAGGGAATACTTTGCTCAATGAGACAAAAATCTAAAGTCAGTCAGGGAAATGTTATGTATTTTTTAACTTATTTCAGCCATCACTTTTTTCTATAAAAAACAAGTTGTTACTTTGTCATATGTCATCATCTGGAAATAGTACAGATAATTAGCAGAAATATGTAAATGCAGTATATGCTGCAGACTGCTTACATTAATACAAAGCTGTGCACTGTTTTTTTGTATTTCATGTTTTTATGATTTATTTCACTTCTTGAATCTGAATGGTTTTATGTTTTGAATAAATGTACTTTTAAGAAGTCTGACACTACAGTTAAGGAACACATTTCTGTAAAACTGATGACATTTCCATCAGCTCACCTTTGTGTTTAGAGCAAATGATGAAATGCTGCAGGCAAAAGCAACAGGGTGAACATGGTACTACACTCCATGCAGCTACAGGCTTAAAGTAAAGCCTTCAATTTCCCAGAAGTCATTCATTAGAGTTAACAACAACAACAACAACAACAACTGTGAGTTGGGCCGGACCTTTTATTTTTACAAGATGATATGGGCTTCCAGTTACAGTATGTCCAATTTGAAAAGTGTTATGCTCTCAAAATAAAATAAATTCTTATGAAGGAAAACATCTTCTTGCTTTACTACATAGTTTATTTTCTTCTTTTGCACAACTTTTAATACACTAACCTATGTCCATGTGTTTCTGTTTGGGTGATAGATTGGTCTATTACAGAGAGTTTTAATTAGTGATATTTCATAGTGTGTCTTTGGGGCACATATATGACACTACAGAAAGTAGCCTACTACAAATAAACTGGAATGAATTTACATCTTAAATTATTAATATATACACAAAAACTTTTGCAAATATCCAACCTTCAAATTAGTATTTTAAATCAGCATTGCTCTGCACACTTGCTAAAGATCATTTGTGAGGAAATCTCAGTTCATTGTAGGGCTGAGCGAGTATGGCCAAAGTATGTGAGTAAATCTCACTGTAAACTATCACCAAATTCTGTGTTATTATGACCGATCATAACTCAGCTTCATATACACACACACACACACACACACACACACACACACACACACACACACACACACACACACACACAAACACACACACATTTAGCATTGTTTAAGAAACGGGCTCCGTGTAGCAGGATGTGTCTGGTGGTTTGGTAGGACCGGGTGTAGTTTGTTGTTGAACGTTTCTCTGCCTTGAAGTTGCAGCATCTGCACGGAGGAGACATTTGTGCTTTCACTTTTAGTTTACTGTAACTGTCGGTGCTGCGAAAAGTACCTTGTTGGGATATGGTGTTTATGCGATGTGAAATCTGAAAACATTTAAAAAAATAATAATAATACTTTATTCCGAGTGTTCTTGCTTTTCTCTTTGGAAGTCATCACATAACGGCATTGTAATACACGGTTCGGCTGCATTAAATATTACACATCTGCCGTAGTTCTTTATTTATAGAGCCCTGATGAGAAGTCTTCTGGACAAACTTGAAGAACTGCCGCCGAAACTGAATACGTGACGTGGATCATAAATATATCACAATTAAACAACATCTTACATTTTTTCACACAATACGTCTCCTTGCAGTATCAATAGTAATTCGGCTGACTTTTATATTTGATCCAATTGGTAGATAGGTTATATTGTACACCATAACGGTGCACAGCTGATAGAAAAGGACTTGTCTTTTTTAAAGATATTACTGATTTTCTTTGAATATAAGAATGTAAATACTGAGTTGAGAGAATAGTCAGGGGTTTTGGGTGATGGGAGACACATCTATGGAATCACAATTTCAATAGCTTACCATTAAATGACGGATATACCTTTCTGTCTGTGATGTTTTACAAATCAGATATTAATGTGTAGAAGTAAAACATGAGAAATAGTATAGCAATATCCTGTAAAATTATGTGAAAACATGAATAAAACTACACATCTTCAGATGTTATACATACATAAGTGTCCTACACTAATAATACAAAGTTATTATTAGTATGCTGTGTGTACCTTGTGTGCACCGCCTAGTGGTTAAAGCACGTTATTGAATTATTTTTGTTGAATATGTTATTTTGTTGAATAATGTTATTTGATGAAAAAAATATTAAGAGTACATACTTTCATAGGGGGAAAGTAGAAGGTCAATGATAGAAATATAGAATATAAAAAATCAAGAAGATACTGTAAGTGATCTCTACAATAAAACAGTTTAGTGCCGGATGTACAAAGATATTAATATGAGGATGTGCAAAACAGACAAACTAATTAACCTTTATTAACACATTAAAGAATACTTTAGGTTAAGGTCTTCTTTTAAATAAAAAAAAGCTTTGGGGGTATCTACACATAAATATTAAGCCTGACAAAGTACTTAACGTCTAATATATTGCTTTCCTGCAATGTTAACTATGTTGAAGCACTTATTTTAACTGATATTATACACATTAATTATACTCTTATGTATGTAGATAGTATAAGAAATGTGCAGAATTTGACAGTTTAATGGTGGAGGTATACACACATATTGATAGATGTCTTGTAATGCACTGTTGAGGAACCTGTGACCCAAGTTTTTCATTCATTGCATAACTACACCGTAGTTGTGTATATGATATGTCAATAAACCTTGAAATCTTGAAAGGGATGTGCAAAATAGCCATTATATACAGTTTTAATTAACTATTAGTAGAGAATAACGAGTAATGAATATACTTTATAGGATCTGCAGATAAATGTTTAGTCTTCTCAAGCACCAACTATCAAATATCTCTCCTGATTGTTGGCACTTGACAATCACCTTCCCTGAATTTTACTCAGGTGTAACTAAAGTCTGCTTTAAGGGTTGTTTATATTTCACATCATTAATCAGAATCTGCAAAGTAACTAAAATAAATGTAGTGGAGTAAAAATACCAGGTTAACCTCTGAATTGTAGTGGAGTAGAATTACAAAGTAACAATGAGCTGTCATGTGGGTATATATTAATGCTGCCCATTATGGACACAAGATTTTCACCCATTTATTAATTACATGTTTTAAATTTGTACACACCAATTTGTTTCCTATCGCCTAAACCTCCAGGGCTGTACACAGTTTAATACTGTCAACTTCTAATTTTGGGAAAAACGAAAACGTTTTTAAAACTACAATTCCCAGTAGAGACGTGCCATAGAACATGTTGCGAAACACAATAGCCAGCATGTGTAGTTCTGGGGGGTGTTCGAGTCCAGTTTGATAGTCTGCCGTGGTTTCGTTCCATTTCAAAGAGCTGTTGACGCTCGGCGTAACCTTGGCGCACTGCCACTCCAACATCCAATCCCAGAGCTTGAAGATTAATCACGGGGTTTGTCAACGGGACTGTAGTCCCAAACGATAGCTGGGGATTATGGGTAGTGTAGTGTCTTCGGCCATCCTAAACTCTGAATTTTTTTTCGGATATCATATCGCATTAACACCATATCCCAACGTGCATTGCGGCTAAAACATCCAATCAGCGAGCTGAGGATCTTTCCTACGTCTGTTTCCGGTATTGTTCCTGTAATGAGAGTTCACATTTATGCTACATTGAAGGGTGGAATTGACTACACATCTTCAGAAACATAATTTGCTTCAGATATAACTCATAGCAATATTGTAACCATTAAGAAAAGCCAACTGCATTAAAAACCCAGTTAACAAACACTAGGTAAAGTATTTTTCCTTCAGTAATGAAGATGTAATTCCAATGTAGACACACCTGGGGTCGCTGTTCAGTCTGTTACGCTGAGCCATGCATTGTCTGGAACGTAAAAGGGACGAAGAAGACAAAGTGAAGTGACGTACTTCCGGTTCAACATGAAAACATTCCCACTAGTTAAACATGCAAAAACAAATCGCTAAATAAAACACTGGCATGTAATTTACGTTAGAATAAATAGAATGGTTTTGAATAATAGATGAGAGTAAAATCTACGTCACTTTACAGCCCCGCCCACTTTTGGGGAAACCAACGCTGTCATTTGAACGGCGATCCAGCCTGAAGCCTCAGAGCTCTTCTTTTACTGTCCTTTCTTCTTAGAGGAAGTACAGAAACACGTAACTCTGGATTTGTTTTAATGTTTGAGGTGCAATAAACGACACAGCAGCTTTTTGGCATGTTAAAACTATTATTTTCTGCCTCGCTCATGAGAGTAACAGCTGGCGAAATTACAGCCTCGCCTACTGATTTTAATTTAACCATATATCGAGCCCAATTCTCGATTTCAAATGTGTGCTCTAAAATGATATTTATAAATGACTATTATCATTATTATAAGCAAGACAATAAATGGCAAAGATATGTAGAAAATAAACGTATTTAAGATACGTTCATAACGAACGTAACGTGGGAGAAAATACGTTTCTAGCTAAACGTAATTGAGAATGCAGTTTAGTTCTGTGGGAACGTAATTTTTAGGAGACAGGGTTGCATCATGTCACTGCCTTCCAATCCACTTCATCTTGGTTTGTTGAAAATAAACTCATGACACTCAAGCCATGTTTTTTGCTCCTTATTTCCTGTTGTGTTTTACAAAACATCCTGCAGCTTGCAGATACAATCTAATGTTGATCCTAGACACAAAAAGGTTAATAAAACTGTTGCTTTTTTGCGTTTTGCACACTAACCACTATATTGTTGTATAAATCAATACAGCTATAGTGTTATTGTAAAACAATACATATTTAAGGGAATACTTTGCTCAATGAGACAAAAATCTAAAGTCAGTCAGGGAAATGTTATGTATTTTTTAACTTATTTCAGCCATCACTTTTTTCTATAAAAAACAAGTTGTAACTTTGTCATATGTCATCATCTGGAAATAGTACAGATAATTAGCAGAAATATGTAAATGCAGTATATGCTGCAGACTGCTTACATTAATACAAAGCTGTGCACTGTTTTTTTGTATTTCATGTTTTTTTATGATTTATTTCACTTCTTGAATCTGAATGGTTTTATGTTTTGAATAAATGTACTTTTAAGAAGTCTGACACTACAGTTAAGGAACACATTTCTGTAAAACTGATGACATTTCCATCAGCTTACCTTTGTGTTTAGAGCAAATTATGAAATGCTGCAGGCAAAAGCAACAGGGTGAACATGGTACTACACTCCATGCAGCTACAGGCTTAAAGTAAAGCCTTCAATTTCCCAGAAGTCATTCATCAGAGTTAATAACAACAACTGTGAGTTGGGCCGGACCTTTTATTTTTACAAGATGATATGGGCTTCCAGTTACAGTATGTCCAATTTGAAAAGTGTTATGCTCTCAAAATAAAATAAATTCTTATGAAGGAAAACATCTTCTTGCTTTACTACATAGTTTATTTTCTTCTTTTGCACAACTTTTAATATACTAACCTATGTCCATGTGTTTCTGTTTGGGTGATAGATTGGTCTATTACAGAGAGCTTTAATTAGTGATATTTCATAGTGTGTCTTTGGGGCACATATATGACACAACAGAAAGTATTACAAATAAACTGGAATGAATTTACATCTTAAATTATTAATATATACACAAAAAATGTTTACAAATATCCGACCTTCAAATTGCTATTTTAAATCAGCATTGCTCTGCACACTTGCTAAAGATCATTTGTGAGGAAATCTCAGTTCATTGTAGGGCTGAGCGAGTTTGGCCAAAGTATGTGAGTAAATCTCACTGTAAACTATCACCAAATTCTGTGTTATTATGACCGATCATAACTCAGCTTCATGCCCACACACACACACACACACACACACACACACACACACACACACACACACACACACACACATTTAGCATTGTTTAAGAAACAATTAAAGAGGTCCCTATAATGATCATTTTCATGTTCATATTTGTATTTAGTGCCTCTACTGTGACATGTCTCCATGCTTTAATGTTCAAAAAGCTCTTTATTTTTCTCATGCTGCCTGTGCTGCAGCTCCTCTTTTCACCCTCTGTCTGAAACCAGAGCCCTGTCTGCTCTGACTGGTTAGCTGGCCGTCTCTGTTGTGATTGGTCGACCGCTTAGAGATGTCCCGCCCATTAGCCTATCATGTACAATGTGTTGGAGCGGCTGCCAATAGAAACACCCGTGTTACATAATTAGGTCACTGTGTTACAGAAGTAAACCAAGAAGTCCAGTGGAGTTGTTTCAGGCAGGCAGAGGGGGAACTTTCGGATTTTAGCCTTTACAGACCATTGACATGCTCAAGAACCTATATAACACACTACAGTAGAGGGAAAGCCCAAACATCATAACAGGTTCCCTTGAATGTATTTACTTTAAAGTACTGTCCAACATTAGGAAGCAAATGTGTTCGTATTTAGTGTTAGGGATAATATCAAAGGTTAGAGGTCATGTGTTATAGTCAACATCATGCAACGTTAACATTAAACTTTCCCTATACATGTCTTGAATTTTAAAGATAATTACGAAAAAGTTATAAAATAAAAACGAATACATGAAAGTCAATGTTCTCTATAATGCACGAGAAAAGGTTATTCAGGTTTTTTTTATATATCTCATTGAGGAGAAAGTCATAACCATCTTGGGTGGTAAATATAAATATATTAACTATATAAATAGTTTTATTTGTTTTACATAACTTTTTGTGTGTCTCTGTTAAAGGTCACCTATCATGCTATTTTTAGGCAATAGCATAGGTCTCAGATATATATAAATATATAAAAAACATGTCTATGAAGTGTTTTGCTCAAAATACCAAACAGATCACCCATTCTAGCCATGCCTCATATCCCTCTATTTCACTTCCTGTTTCAAAAGTGCTGATTTGGGGTATAAAGCTTTAAAAAAAAAAAAAGATATTAAAAGAAAAAAGGAGGGGGCTGAGCTCATGCGGGACCCGGCAGCTACTGTCTAAACTAAATACTGCGGTGATGAAACGCCATATCATGGATTATCAAGGATTATTTCTGAAACAGTATGGAGCTCAAAGGCTTTCTCTCTTGCCGGTTATACCACAAGGTGAGTTGCTTTTTATTTCCTGCTTCTTCACACACATGCTCTCCAGTACAGGTTAGCTCTGAGTGTTAGCGATGCTAATGTAAACACCGACCATATTACGTCCAAAACAGTCGGGCATTGTTTCTGATAGCAACGTTTCTGATAGTGCCGTGGGTCCACATTTCCGACGTCATATCGGAAGCAAATCTGGATCAGCTCCGTTGTACCCCGTGTTTAGAGATTTGGGTACGGAGGAAAAGAGAGAGGGTTTTATTTTCTGACGCTGCGTGAGATCCCTGACACACCGGGGACACATGTTTATGTATAAAAGACATCAAAAAGTGCATTTTGCATGATAGGTCCCCCTTAAGCAAATTACATTACATGTCATTTGTTAGACGCTTTTATCGAAAGCGACTTACATACATTCAATACTGTGGACAATCCCCACAGGAGCAATTTGGGGTGAAGTGTCTTGCCCAGGGACACAACGACATGCTGACTGCAGTGGGACTCGAACTTGCTATCCCCTGATTCGAAGTCCAGCACACTATCCACTTAGCCACATTCTCCCTGTCGCTCAGGGTAAAATAATTTACCATTGAACACATAAATCCACCCTTTTAGAAGATCATACCATTTTTCTCTAAAGCTTTTTTTTTTCTCTTTTGCTTTCTGTTACACAGGGAGGAGATCATTCACTCATTTTATGATAGGCAAAAACTAAATATAGGAAGGTCAGTTGGGATATATTGCTTTAAAAAAAAGACCCTGCATTATGTTTTCAGGAATCATACTATGACTGTTTGCCATCTGTTTTTATGCACTTATCTTTTTCAATATTTTTTATATCTGTGTTTCGGATGGAGGAGGGTTAATTATGACCCCACCCACTAAATGTCAACTCACTTTCATTTTCAGCTCTTTATAAAGACATTGGTTTCATTCTCCCAGTTCACTTGTTGCTCACTCGTTGACACAGAGCTCCTTCACATCGAGCAGACTCCTTCAGGTAAGTTATCTATTTAGTAACGTTTATTATGCAGACGAAATGTATACATGCTTTGTGGTAGGATTTGTTTATCACACTTAAAAACAAATGGTGCAGTATTAATAATGTATCCTTCTGCTGTTGATGTTGCATCTAATTACAGTACAGAATAATAAATGTTGTTTGCATCTTGTTTCTTAAAATTACATTAACTCAATTATTTTTGAGATAGTTCCCACAGAGAAACACTATCTCTAATCTGCTGCCAAAATGCTCCCTTTTCTTTCAGAGTATAAAATCTATCCCAAGGATGTCAGGTAAGCAATTATTGTCTTGGCGAATAAGTATGTAAATGCAGATATAAATTGTATTTAGTATTAATGTTTTGTTTAGTTAAACATTGCATATCATGGGAGACATTAAATTATTAGGTCTATTGATTTGAAGCTTTCAAAGTCAAAAATGTGTTTAAAAGTAAATATATACTTGTCTCTAAATAAGTTGATAACAAATGTTTCCTTTTCCAGGGAGATGATATTTCAGGAGTCACGTGTTGATATTTTGTGATATTGTTGTAACCCTATGAGAATGAAGTCAAAATTCTGAAAGATAAAACACATTTAGATAACAAGAAAGACGAAGAAAAGATTTGTGGGCGAAAGTAGACTGAAATAGCATCTGCACTTCTTTTTTTTAGAATCATCTGATTTCAGGTTGACCGCCAAAGGGCCCAGCGCCGGAATAGAAGTCCATGAAGGGCCTGGTAAAGCCGCAGCCTTCGTCAGAGCAGAACTGGGCAGTACTTCACTTGCTGCCGGTCCGATGAAAGCTACAGCCGCTCTGTCAGCAGACACCGGTCTTGGTGTCAGTGCTGGTAGTGTAGAGGCAAAGGTGCTGGGAACAGGCTTCACCGTTGGACGTAAAGTGGGCGTTTCTCTGTTCGGCACTGGGTTTGAATTTAAATTATGGTAGACCGTAAAGACAAGTTTATGACAAATGCATCTCTTTGTGATTCGGCTCTCTTATCCAACCAATACAAAGTTGAGGTGTTTTGGAAACTTGAAGCGGTTTAATTCAGACTTGCTAGCGACAATGTATGTCTTCAGTGCGGATGAAACATCGTAATCTTTAATAACAGATGTGTACTGCATGAAAATAAATAAGAGTGATATAAAAGGCACATTTTGGAACATTGGTTGAAAATACAGTGTGATTGTTCCTTCTCCTGCCAACAACATGATGTTATGTCTTCCAATCCACTTCATCATTGTTTGTTGAAAATAAACTTCTCTGACACTCGAGCCATGTTTTTCACTCATTATTTGTATGTGATTTACAAAACTTCCTGCAGCTTGCGGATAAAATCTAATGTTGATCCTAAACACAAAAAAGTTAATAAAATTGTTGCAGTGTTGCACAGTAAATTATAAATGTATAATATAATATTATAGTATAAACAAATATAACAATAATGTTATTGTAAAACAATACATATTTAAATAATAATATACTCATTGAGACAAAAAGCAAAAGTAAATCAGGGAAATGTAATGTATTTTTTAATTTTTTATTGTGGTCTTCACTTTCCCAGAAATGTTTGCTTTCACTTTTAGTTACTGTAACTGTCGGTGCTGCAAAAGTACCATTGAAAAAAAGGTTTAAGTTCAACACTTTATTTTAACAATCATATCATACTCTTATTTCTTGGTTTTTCAGCTTCTGTTTTAGCTTTGATGAAGCAGAGAACAAATCACAAAATCCTGCAGGATCAAAATACAATATTCATGAGCTTTTCTCTTATGTGTAGAATAAATGGTATACTGAGTTAGCTAAAGTGAGGCTAAAGTTTCAATACTAGCACAGAAAACCACGATTGAAAGAAACACACAGGAAGTCTGCAGCACACGCAGCTGGGGGGAGTTTGGGAGAGATACTCCTTTTGGAGGGAACTTGATTGATTTCTGACTTTAGTCAAACGAATGTGGCGGGCTGATGTGTTTAAGTGTTAATCCTACTAAATTGGGTGTTTAACCCTCCTGTTGTCTTCAGGTCAAATCTGACTGATTTACTACTTTCATCAATCATAACTTTTTTGTTTTACATTCGATTGCATTAAGGCTTTATGATATCCTTCACAGCAGACATTTGAACATATTAAATTGCTGATCAGCACTTTCATTGAATTCTGGATGATTTAGTCAACTTTGTAACACCCATGGTGTTCCCGGTCAAAAATGACCGCCATAATGAAAAGGAATTAGTAACCATCCGGATCAGATAAAACACACACACACAAACACACACACACACACACACACACACACACACACACACACACACACACACAGACACACACACACACACATACTCTAGATGTGTTCCCCCCCCCTTATGTGCCCATCCCCCCACATGGATCACACCTGGCACACGCAATACATGTTAAGTGTCTATTCTTTGTATATTTACTGCAGTTTTTCCTGTATACCAGTAGTCTGATACAATATTTATAGTTTGAAAGGGTGTTAAATGAAATTTGGTGATGAGTAATGTTTTTTGTGTTAATGTAATAGCAGTTAAAACAGGACCGGTCAAATTTGAATGCGAAAACCAAAGTAAGGGGGTGGAAATGAAGACAATAGGAGGGTTAAAAGGGGATAAAGGACTGATGTAACATTAAAAGTCTGTACAAGAAAAGAAACCAAAACTAAGGTGGGGTGAAGCCAGTTAATGGGGTGGCAGGCTTAAGTGCCCTACCCACCACAGAGAGAGGAGGAGGCTCAGTCCATTAGTGCGCTGATCTTCGTCTCAAGGGAGCACAGGGTTGAGCTGCATTCAAGAGCACTACTCACTGCACAAAGAACATTGCATTTCATCGGAGACATACAATTAATTAAGTCTATTAATCTGGAGATTTTGAAATATTAAAAAAAATGTCATGTGACTTTGTGGAGTTTGAAAGATGTATTTGCCTCAATACGTAAATAACGAATCACTGTCTTTTTCAATAGTTCTCAGTCAAATGTAGTTTTTACTTTAACATTTGCAAAAATGTTGTAATGCTAAGAGCATAAAGAGCATCTGAACTTGTATTTGAATATGTGTTTCGTCTATATAAAATAAAGATGAAATGCATGTCTCTCTCCTCAGTTGTGAAAGGGGGTGCCGAAATCTCATCTGGTGGATATGGAATAGTGGAGATGATCGACACCTTTGACCGGCCTGGAAAAGCTTTTACTAAAGGTACCTATGCAGGTACCAACAAGTATGCAGTTGGACTTGAGGATAAACCTGGTAAACGTATCCCCAGGGCCGGCGTGTCCGCATCTGCAGGAGTGGGTCATGCACGAGCTGAATGGAGCGTTTATGAAGCTGAGGCCAAAGGGCCCAATGCCAGCGCCGGAATAGGAGCCTCTGCAGGGTCTCTCAGTGCTTCAGCCTTCGCCAGAGCAGAAGTGGGCAGTGCTTCAGCCGCTGCTGGTCCTTTGACAGCTAAAGTCGGTCTGTCAGCAGACACCGGTGTCACTGTTGGTGCTACACAAATAGAGGCAAAGGTGCTGGGCTGTGGCTTCTCCTTTGGCAGTAAAATGGGCTTTTCTCTGTTAGGCAGTGGGTTTGAATTTAAATTATGGTAGAATGCATTGACAAGTTTATGACATATGCATCTCTTTGTGATTGTGCTCTCTTTTCCAATTATTTGACGCAATTATAATTAAGACCTGCTTGTGGAAATGTATGACTTCACTGCAGACGAAGCATTGTTTAATAATAGATGTGTACTGCTTTAATATAACATAAGCTAAATGTAATTACAAATACTGATATAATAATGACATTAGGAACCTTTATGAAACTACAGTGCAAATATGATTGTTCCTTTTCCTGCCAACAACATCATGTCACTGCATTCCAATCAACTTCATCTTGGCTTGTTGACAATAAACTTCTCTGACACTCAAGCAATGTTTTTTTACTCCTTATAAATACTATACTGTTGTATAAACAATAAAGCTATAATGGTTTTGTTAAACAATACATATTTTAAAATAATATGCTTATTAAGACAAAAAGCAAAAGGAAATCAGTGACATCATTTTTTGTTAATACGTTGCAACCGTCACTTACAGTATCTGTGTTGCAGTATATGACTCTCTTTATTAAAAAATATTGTAAATGTAATATGTAATCATCTTCAACTAGTATGGATAATTAGCAGGAGGATGTTATGCTAGCAGTTACATAAATCAATACACAGCTTTGTGTTAATGTAAGCATTTACTTTAGTAATGTTTTATTTGTTAACTTATCCTATAGTAGTCATTTATTTATAAAAGGTAAAATGCCAATTTAGGACCCTGAATTATTTTAAAGGTGTGATGATCAGATAATTCACCTGAAATCCAGACATGCCAACTTCACATAATGCAGTCATAGCTTTATGTTTTTATTGGTTGAAAAAGCACATGGGGGGCAATTGGCTTCAGAAAGGGTCTTCGGGGTATCTGCACTATCAAAGAAGAAATGTAATGACTTTTAGAGCTTTTGAATACCTCTTAAAAGGAAGAAAAATAAACTATAACCGTGTCAAATCAAAATCAATAATAGACTGCAGTAAACAACATTACTGAGCTTCACTGAATTTTAATAACTTAAATATTTGGTTTTCTCTTCCCCAATATCAGCGCTTAAATCAGGGTTGGATAAAAAAAAAATCTTGAAATGCAGATCAGAGACATACAAGTACCTCCATTTACCAAGGGGATTGTACAGAACCTGTTTAACTTACATTTAAATAAGTATAAGATGTTGTGGAAATTGTCATTTCTGTTGGAAAACGCTAAATAAGCGACGCTCATACATTCTGCCCCGGATTGAATTAAATGCTCCTAAAATGACATTTTAAGCAAATGTGTGATATCAGTATGATAGACGTTGTAGGCGAATATAACATGTCATCTTTGAGGAATTAAGAACAGAAACTTTGCATTAGATCAAACCCATCTGAGATTTTTTATTATCTCGATTAGTTTACAAAACAACCAAAGTAGAGCTCATAAAGTACTGCATTGAGCAGAATGATGTACAGACATTTATTACACACATTCTTACACGCAAAGATGACAAAAATGAGTTGTTCATTCAGTTTATATTTCCTATAGAAAGCTTTCTACAACAGAATTGCACGAGGCAGAAACACACAATGACACTCGGACGTAAAAATGTTCTCCTGATCTCAGGGCTGCATGCGAATGGCTCCGTCCAGCCTGATCACCTCGCCGTTGATCATCGGGTTCTCCGCCAGGGACGTCACCAGGTGGGCAAACTCAGCGGGGTCTCCCAGGCGGGAGGGGAAGGGCACCTGGCTTGCGAGGAAGGAGCGCACCTTCTCTGGAAGACCGGCCAGGAGGGGCGTGGAAAACAGACCTGGAAGAAAAAAAAGAGAGAACATGTTTTAGTATCCAAGAAAATGTCAGTTTAAAATCAGTGATCTTTGTGATGAGATCAAATGAAGACCTTTTTGAACATTAAAACATAGTATACATGTTCAAAAAGCTCTTTATGTTTCTCATACTGCCTCTTTTCACCCTCTGTCTGAAACCAGAGCCCAGTCTGCTCTGATTGGTTAGCTGGCCGGCTCTGTTGTGATTGGTCAACCACTAAGAGATGTCCCGCCCCTTATCCTATCCAAACCTTCATTTTTCACTAACCGGGTGCTATGGTAATGACTCTGATGCCCATGGGGGCCAGATCTCGTGCGATGGGGAGGGTCATTCCAACGATGCCGCCTTTAGAAGCTGAATATGCTGCTTGGCCGACCTGGAGAGAAGAGGGAGAGCAAAATAAAGAGGAGAATCGGAGCAAACACCAAGTCATTTATTTTATGTGTGTGTTTGATATACCTGTCCGTCAAAGGCTGCCACGCTGGCTGTGTTGATGATGCAGCCTCGGTTGTCCATCGGCATCAGGCTCGTTCTTCCCCATCTCCCCCACCGCCAGACGGATCACATTAAAGGTTCCTCCAATGTTCACCTGCAGGGAACACAAAGAAAGGTCTAGTGAAGGAGGAAGTATTCAGATATTTAGTCAAGAGATAGTATTTATAACACTTTGAGACGCCCCACTACTAGTAAAGTCCTGCATTCAAAACCACCACACGCAATACAGACCATAATAACTTTCTGCTGTAATACCACTGCTTACCTGCAATCAGGGACGTGCACAGGTACGGGCTAATGTTGCCAAAGCGACTTACATACTCAATACTGTAAACAATCCCCACAGGAGCAATTTGGGGTGAAGTGTCTTGCCCAGGGACACAACGACATGCTGACTGCAGTGGGGTTTGAACCTGTGACCCCCTGATCCCAACACCAAGGCTCTATCCACTGCGCACACGCCTCCCTTGTCAGCGCTGTCATCTGCCCCCAGTCACGTGACTTTGTTTACAATCTGACAGCTGGAAGCAAAGGAAAGCCCTCCGGCCTCATATGGCTATGGTGATCACACCAAATGCCTGCCTGGCGTTAGAGTATAGGGGACAAACCAGGGGACTTTACTGCCTCTTGACAGCGTCGGTTATTTACAAAAAAAACACCTAAATATACTTGTTATTGTGCTTCTGTCTTTCTGTGTCTTTTACTCTGCTCCGTAGCTCCCTCGACGGGGCCGCTCACTCTCTTTTCTTGATCACCCTCTCACATACGGGAGAACACTTCAATGTCCCGCTTCATTGTAGGATTTCTGCCATGTCTCCACTTCAGTTTGACCATCTCTGTTATTAAGTTATGGAATACTAAATAAATAAGTAATTAGATACCTTACCGTTACTGCGCTCATAAAGAATGATAAGAATAAGAATAATACGTATTGAACTGGTTTCATTAATTAGTGAGTTTATTTAAGGTAATTAGTTAGAAGCCCTATTTTATCAGTATGTCTGCACAGCAGTTCCAATAGTCAAACTACATTAAACAGAATGTTCCCCATTTTTTCTTTAATAGTTACTAACATTAGGTATCTTAATGAGATATGGACATAAAAATGTGCCTGAATAACGAATTTAGCAGTTGGACATAAAAGTCAACTGAGTGTCACTTGCAATGACAGTGTTGTGTTTTGATTTTATGAACCTTTTACATTAAAAACAAGTTCGAATTTTCAAAAGGTCTTGTGTTTTTTTTCGGGGGGAGGCCCTTTTTCCAGTTTAGGAGCAATAGCCCGTCCAAATGTCTGTGCACGTCCCTGCCTGCAATATACACTTCATTTCTTACAATTTGATAATGTTTCTGGCTCTTTCGATAGTTGATTAGGTTCACTCATTTATAAAAAAAAGAACTATATGTTTTTACCATGGTGTATTTATTTGTTTTATTTAATAATGTGGTGGCTTTTTTATTTATCAAATGTGGATAAAGAATCAAACCATCCAGCTTTCTTTGACGAAGATAATGAAAGGAGCATTCTGGCAGTAATGGATTATTATCTTAAAAAAGGTCCTCATATAGAAAATCAGCCCCGTTGTCTGTGATCAATTTCCAGCCTAAAATGATTTGTTATAGTTTATTTAAATAAATAAACAATAGGAGATTTCACTTAACCCACGAAGAAAAATGTGTCCTTCAATTTTTCAAATGACCAAATCTGTAAAATACAGGTTCTTCTCTGGAGAGAAGGGTAGAATAGAGTATTATGTACAATATGTCTCCACTACATGTAGAGTAGTAGAGGTATAAAGTTACATAAACCTTGAATGTGCTTTAGTAAATGTACTTAACTACATTCCACGACTGAAAGGGTCATAGAAATATAACTTTTCTTTTACTAATGTTGAATGCATCCCTTCCTTGCGTATCTTACATTGATCACGCGCTGGAAGTCCGTCAGGCTGTGTGCGATCTTCTTGTTGAAGTTGTAGGTTTTCACGGCGACAGCGATGCCGGCACAGTTCACCGCGAGATCCAGCTTCCCAAACTTCTCTGTGGCCAGAGACACGGCCGACTGCACCTCTTCCTCCGACGTCACCTGACAATTCAATCAAGCCTGAGATTAATATCACCCACACATGTGTAAATATATAGAGTTTAAATGCACCAAAAGAAGAAATACATTTGTTGGTTTCATTTTTATTCAAGCAACTGTGAATAAAAACAGGTCTGGCATAAATCTTCATACATTTGGAGCTTGAGCTTTGGAGAGTCAACAGGACACACACACACACACACACACACACAACACACACAGTTGGACGTTGTGTGAGCGCCATCTTCTGAGCGTAAAAAAACTCAGTCTTTTCAGTAACAATGCAATGCATAGCCCTTCCACTTTTTTATTCTGATATATTGCACATATAAAAAAAGTGTTAAGAGTAATGTCTCTTATTGTTTTGAATATTTATATTTCGTGTAGAACATTTATTTCAATTGTTTTAATAGTCCTTTTTTTACAACTTACTGCCTTTATGTATGCACCATTATACATACAATACAAATAAAAAAACGAATGAAATCAATCCCTTTTTTTTTTTTAAATATCCATTAATAAAAAATGTTATGCAATAGCTGTTCATACAAACATACACATTGTATCTATCACTCTATATCAGGGGTCTCCAACCTTTCTCCATCTGAGAGCTACTTTGAAAAAATGAAAGTGGCCAAGAGCTACTTGCATCGCATCGCTTACATTTATTCACATAGCACTCATCAGTTGAATTAATCTACTTTTGTACACGTGTGAAATTGCAATACCCAAAGCTTATCAAAAATCTTAACTTCACATCAAGGTCCAAGAAAACGACAATTTCTCCCATATTATTATGGCCCACGTAGTAAATACATCGCCTTATGGCACATGTGTAAAATAAGTGCATTCACTCTTTTTCACAGTCAGTGAGAGGACTGGCGCTGCATGGAGTCCACCATAGAGGGGTCTGCTGGACCCACTTAGGTTCACTCTAATAGTCATTTAAATGTTCATCAGTCAGTCTTGTTCTGTATTTAGATCTCATTCATGTCAGAAAAAGCTGCTTCACAAAGGTATGTAGAGCCCAATAAAGCAGACCTTTCCAGTGCTGCTTGGTGATGTTCTTATAGTTGTCTGGGTCTACAAGGCTCCACAAATGTTGTGAGTTTTGCTGAGACTCAAGCTGAACATGATTTTGGAGATTTATAACCTCCATCTCCACAGGATTGACACTGAACAGTTCAGCCATCTTTTTCTTCTTCTTCTTCGTCTTGACATTAAATTATAAACCATAATAAATCCATTGTATAGGTCTAGCCATATCTGTGTGTGAAATTGTTCCATCCTCAAAAACTAAAAACTAATGCTTCTGCAGTCTAGCTGCATCTTCTAGCAACGGTCTTCTGTTAAAAAAGGACACTGAAGGTCCTGAATGTGGCATCACAAACATGACTTGAGTCTGAACACAGCAGACAACAGGAGTATAACAGCACAAACTAAAATAGTGCATGTGGGTGCACCCTCATTCTCTGTCTTACTGTTACATAAAGCCCATGAATGTATGAGATTAAGTTAGCTTCATCATATCTCAATCAGTGATTAAGTGAATAATAACGTTTCTATCAGGTTACTATCAGCCTGTCACTCATTATTTTTCAGGAGGGGGCGGGGTTTGGAGGAACGGAGGAGACGGTGATCGCGGAAGCTTTCCTCCTGCCTTCACAAACTTTACACAAGTATTTATCAACTGAAAATAGCAAGAGGACATTCATACTCTGCAATCCAAGACTTGATTAAATCCACCAAAAACCTGACATGGTGCTAACGCGAGCATTTTTTATAACATAAATCCATGTGTGTCTGAGCCGCAGCGACACGGACTGATTCAGGTGCATTTATTGTCGTCGGATTGTTTCTACACAGTCTGTGAACCGCGAGCGGCGAGCTACTGAAAAGCTGACCGCGAGCTACCGGTAGCTCGCGATCGACGTGTTGGAGACCCCTGCTCTATATAGTCGTTTTTCTTGCCAGAGGAAGAGTCTAACATTTGAAGTCCACTTCCAGACCAGTTTTTAAGTATGTGAACAATACTCAGGACTTGAATGGTATCGTAAATGCATTTTGATTTTGAATGAATGATTGTTTCTGGTAAGTTTTGGCCTCACGTCAGCAGGAGCGAAGGCACAGCGGGCCCCCAGACTGGCTGCCAGGGCGGCTCCGTCAGAGGAGGGCAGGTCCAGGATCACAGCGGACGCTCCCATCTGGATCAGACGCTCCACGGTGGCCCGGCCCAAACCCGACGCACCGCCCGTCACCAGACCCACCATACCCTACCCAGCATGCACATGGAGGGACCAGAGGGAGGAGGGGGGTTGAAGATATAGGAAACACAAGAAATTTAAAAAAAAGTATTAGGGAAAAATACGGGTCACTGAGGAAGACGGGTGAAAAAAGAACGCAGCGATTAAATTCACACATTTGTGACTAAAGAATATATTAAGTATTAAAAAAAAAAGTCATTAAATGTAATACAGACTTACTAGTACGATTCCGTTTTTATCATGTGAAAAATCACTTCAATGGAAAATCACTTCAATAGTCAGGATTCATGAAAAACGCTAATGTTTTGTTCGTTTAACGTCTTGTAAAAATGTCTACACTTCCCCTGTATGCATATCTTGGATGATGATTAAATGTTGTTCACGTCAGCTATTTTTAACACTTCACTTTTGTGCATATATTTGATATTCTGCTTGAAAAATGAGGAAAAACTCCAACATTGTGTTCATTAAATTTATTTTTTAATCACATTTACTCATTTCATAAAGGCAAATGTACATGATTTCGAAGCTTGAAAATGTACTCAATATTTTAAGTAAGTCTAAATAATGTTTCACCAAAGAAATTAGTATAGAAAAGAGATATGAAAAGAACTTCCTTTCATATCTTGGAAGTGTTGTTTATATATTAAGACATCAATGCTTTTTAATTTATGCAAATATGTATTTGATACTTTTTTAACCACTACAAAACACTCAATTAAAGTACAAATACCTGGGGGTTTTTACCTTAGTAAAGCACTTGAGTTAAAACTACCTAGATATAAGTAAAAATGACACTAACTAATAAATAATTTCTTTAGTGGATTAGGTGGAAACAGTGATGTAAAAACATGTTAGCTTCACAATTAAACTTCTGAACTACGACGAAAACAAACTAACGAAGGATAAAATACTCACATAATGTGTAACACAAGAGCAATAACATAGTTAAAGATCAAATTCTAACAGAGTAAACGATGTCAGTTCTGCAGTGTGAAGACTTATGTTTTTATTTCTCACCTTGACACACCGAATGTTCGCCATGTTGCTTTATGTGATTCTTCTTCTTCTTCGTCTTTTTCTGCTGCTTTTTCTTCTTCGTGAGTTTCTTTTTGGCAGTTGGCAAACCACGCCCCCAACTGGTGACTTTTGTGTTGTCGCTCAGAACTGAAATAAGATGAAAAAATTAACTAAAACATTCAAATTAAATTAAATAAAACAAAAAAAATAGAAATAAATTAAATAATTAAATACATATATATATTTTTGAATAACTCTGAAATTTAAATAATATAAAAACATTGAATTAAATGATTATGAAATAATATATAATATGATATCCAAGAACCCCAAAATAGATAACATTGATCTCCTGAACATATTTGAAAAAAAATTCATTCATGAATTTGATCCCTGAGACCCCAAATCTTTTTTTAATCAATAAATATATTCTACAATTATTCATGAAACATGTTAAGCCTTCCTGTTGCAAATGATGTGCTGCAGTGTAATCCTGTACACCCACATAGTATTGGCAATTATATTTTCATATGTAAAGCATTTGTCAAATAAAAATTTACAGTACCAATAAAGAAAAACATTTAATTTTGTTTTATTAAATAGCTGATATTGTTTTAGGGGAGGGGCCCACCTGGTTCTGGTTTAGCCAATCAGTGAGCCGTTGAGGGAACGACCCACAGATGTCGTCCAATCACAGCAGCTCAACTGAAGGTTATATGTCCAGTGTTTAACCTTTAGATAAAGTAATTACAGATTTAAAAGTTATAGTCATGCATTAAAAAGGTGTACTTCATTTAAAGTACAAATGCATTAAAAATAAAACTGCTCATCGGCATAGAAACTAATTTCAGCATAATGCATGATACAGAATTATAATCCTTGATGCATTAATCCCTCATTGTAATTACTTTATATACTGTTGGACAGCTTGTGATTTGCACAATGATTAATCGTCTTATCTGTAATTTTTAGTATTAAATCATCTTGTCGTTGATTATAATGCATATTACTAATCTGAAAGGGTAAGGTAACTATTACATTAAAGTGGTGGAGGAGTGGAGAGTAATAGAAAATGTATATACTTGAATGCTTTTGACTTCCTCAGGATACAAATTCCCCAACCAATAAAAAAATGAAATGACAAAACACAAACCATTCAGTTACGTCGTTTATTTCAAAATGGATGCAAAAATACAGAATTTAATATATTAGATATTTTTATACTCAAATTAAGAATCCATCCTTATGAACAGGTTCAATATGAATCCTGATTTCGGGGACAATGTTACCAACTTGAAGTGAATCAAAAAGAGAAATGTATATTCATCATGGAGCAGCTTCGATTAATTCATTGACAGAAATGCATCTTTTTATTTAATTTAATGCCTTCAGACATTTTAAAACAACTACAATTCTGATCGCAGCTTTGAAACTTTTTATACTCACTGTAAACTGAACATTTTGGGGTTTTAAGATTGTTGTTTACAAACACCAAACTAATCCGTGTAATAATCTGCATTACAAATCTGGTATGTTGCAGCTCTAATACAGTTTTACATCACAGAGGAAACAAATTAGATGTTGCTAAAACAAAGTGATTCCTGTTATTTAATTATCACAATAATTTGTCAAGTAAATACAAAAAAATGACAAACTAATCACGCAATACCCACTTTTTACAGAGAATCTAACAATGTCTTAGCTTACCGAACACATGCAAAAAGGGAAGGATGTACCGGTCTTCACGCGCTGCAGGAGATGGTTATTTTGCCGCATTGTGGAAGGCAGTAAGTTGTACAGTTGTATCTCCAAAAAAGGGGTTGAAATATCCCAAACCCCACAACAACACAACTTACTACCTCAACACAGCGCAGCTACAGACACACGCCAGCAGAATAAAACCAGCTAAATTAAACCAATGTAATCTTGGAGCAGTGCTGGTCAACCGATGGCAACAGAAGCTTCAGTCACCGTGGCAACTGAACGCAAGATTCTGATAGGCTGCCGACGGTCTCCATCGTGGAGGTGATGGTTTAGGTTGCCGTGAGAAAGACAGTAGGCTGTATAGTTATCTCCCAGATCTGGTGTGATCCTAAAACTATACAAACTACTACCTCATCCCACAGCTCCCCTTTCTTATCTGGAGACAAAAATCATTACAATATAATTACAGCAAATAAATCTGTCCCCCGTTGTCTAGTAGTCATTTATTTCGATCCTTATTTTTCTAAAAGAATGCACATAGAAATGAATAATAAGCATGAGAGGGATAGTAGTGGATGGGGGCAGCAACAAAACATATTTTAGCAGCTTAAAACAAATATCTATATTAATTTTAGTCTGAGTTTTATTATAATATTTTCACTGCTTTACCTTGCAGTTTCAGACGTGGAATGATATCCTTTACACACACCACCAGACTTCATTAACATACATAGACATTTTATCAAGCAGAATGTGCAGGGTTTGTCTACCAGTGCTCTGATTGGTTAGTTAGTTTGAGTAATTGGTTGATTTTGGTGAATCCGAAAGTACCCCTTTGAACACCAAAGTCAAACAGTAAAACAACAAACTCACTAATGAAGATAAAGGGTAGATTAACGGATCCTGTGTTTCACAAAGTTAAATTACCTGTTTTGGTAATGGAGTCTGGTGGCCTCCAAGAAAGAGAAAGAATGCCTTTAATTGCCTGTGAGAAAGGGCTGTCTTAAACAAAGTAAAGCAGTACAAATATTCTAAATATAGTGTATACTTAAAAAGGAGACGTTTTTTTAAGTTGGATGACATTTGTTTTTTTCTAATGCAGCCATCCACAGCAGTACATTGCTCTGCTCTTTTACTCTGGTTCGCCAAACTGGGGGCGTGCCGACCATCATACATCAACTATTGAGAAGTAATCATAAAACCTCTCCTAAAAATTATCAGAACTAGGCCTTTAAAAAACAAATTCTAATGTCTCTATTTCACTATACTAAGGCTATACAAAGAAGAACAAAACCACACGTTTCACACACTATAATTAGTTTTCTAGGTTACGTATTTAGACTTTGTATTGAAATATGCATAGTGAACTACACATTATGTATATCTCGTCTTAACCATTATACAAGTTAACCTCTTTTACAGATTAACAGCTTTTCACATTTGTCCCTTCCCTTCATGTATTTAACATTCCTATTCACCTCAATTCAAACTGGCTCTCGAAACAACCACAAAATACACATTAAGCTTTTTACATTATCCGTGCAGCTTCTTGCTAATTTCTGTTAAATTATATCTGACAAGGAGGACAGTAGTGAAAGATTAAAGATGTTAGAGAACAGAAAAGGAGACCAATCCTTCAGAAAAATGTTAAGCCTACTTCTCAAGATGCTTCCTCTCCTTGAGAAGGGTCTCCAGTGGCAGACCTAGGGGACAAAAACAACATAAAACATGCTATAAAAAGGTGCAGGACATGACGAGCTGGCCTCACCACCAACGCACATCCAGCAGCAATCAATGAGCCGCCGCTAACACGGTCTGCTGGTAGCTAGTACCCTCAATCAGGTGAGGCTAACAGGCTAAACCTGGACACCTTCATAGCCTTACAAGCTCTTTAGCTACTTAGCAAATAAACATGTATTAACATTAACAATACATATATTAAATTAGTAAGAATTAAAACCCTGTTGCAGAGTAGTTAGTTTAGCTTTTAAATGCAGCAGAAGCCCTGGAAGTCAGCTAGCCCGCTAAGCTAGCCCAACAGTGTTAACTAGCTGACAGCTAACAGGAATTGGCGGTTCTCGAGCTCCCGGTCCTCCCGGTTCTCCCGCCCCGCTGTCACGTCCTCCGGTCCCGCTTCATCCTGCTGCTGCTGCCGGGGTGTCTGTGCTGGTTCGTCTGGATCAGCACCGGTTATCGATGTGAGGCTCGCAGCGGACGTTACTCGTACACGGTGCCGACATTTCTGAGCAGAAGTATCGCAGCGAAATGTTTCGATGCCTCGCTTCACCACGCCAAAAATCACGTGACCAACCCCTGAAAACGAGGCCTAGTGACGTCACGTTTGTGTCAGAGAGAATTGTTTTTATTCAATAAAATAATAATAAAAATAAAAATGATACAATTAAAATAAGAGGGATTTAATATAATAATAATAATGATACAGTTAGAATAATAGGGATTTTATACAACTTTATATAGGACTTTATTTAGAATACAAATAGAGCACTTTTTAATATGTATTTATTTTTTAAAACTAAATAAAGATAGGAACACAATTAATATAGGGAGCTAAAATAAAACTTAAACAACTTTATAAAGAAACAAAGGATGCACAAATTAAGTCAATTTTAATATAAATATTATTATTCATATATTCATCTTTTATTATTTAAAATTCTAGGCATAGATAATAATTGTATTCAAAATAATAATAATAATAATAATAAGAGTGTATACAGTATATAAACATAAATAAAGTCAATTTTTTAAAAAAGGGTTGGGGTTAAAACACTAGGAATAGATAAGTAAAAAAAAGAATATACTGTAAGGATCAAAGACTAAAAAAATAAGGATGTAGAACAAAGCACATTTTTGAAATGGAAAATAAATGTACTTAAGTACCGTACTTGAGTAAATGTAGTTGTCACCTTCCACCAATGACATTTATTAATATTTTTGAATGAAGGACTTTTACTTGTTATGTTGTATTATGTGTGGTACAGATACTTTAAAGTATCATGCTATTTTTAGGCAATAGCATAGGTCTCAGATATATCAAAATATATAAAAAACATGTCTATGAAGTGTTTTGCTCAAAATACCAAACAGATCATCCATTCTAGCCATGCCTCATATCCCTCTATTTCACTTCCTGTTTCAAAAGTGCTGATTTGGGGTATAAAGCTTTAAAAAAAATAAAAATTTGATGAAAAATAAAAAAGGGAGGGGGCTGAGCTCATGCGGGACCCGGCAGCTACTGTCTAAACTAAATACTGCCGTGATGAAACGCCATATCATGGATTATCAAGGATTATTTCTGAAACAGTATGGAGCTCAAAGGCTTTCTCTCTTGCCGGTTATTTCAGGTTTCAGGCTCGAAAATGCCACTAACACAACAAATGATATATCTTCACTTCTAAAAGGGGTAAATTAATAATCTTTTTTCTCAAAGCAAGGTTACATCTGTGAGTTGGATGTAGAAGTGTCAGAATCAATATAGATGTTTTTATTTTAAAGTAAATTCAGATGGAACATAGTAAAAACATGTAAATTCTAATCTCCGCCTAAAAAAAACCCATTACTTATAGTGAAAACCACCCTTGAATGATGGGTTAGCAGACTAAAAGCTTTAGGAATCCAAACTATAACATATAATAAGTACCCTGTATCAAGATTGATGCAACACAAGTGAAATTTGACCTTTTTAGAGCAGTTTAGAAAAATAAAGTCCAGGCGGACTCACCTCTGGATAATTTGGGAACCATCAGTTCCATTTGACCTTTTTTCACTGTAAAAATCATTTTATTACTTTGAATTATCACTATAGGTATTCATTACATCCAAATACAACTGTTGTAAAAATAAAAAAATATATAAACATACAAAATGAAGTTTGACTCCAACTGGAGCAGATTTATTTCAAACATTTACAATGTTACAATATTTTAGTCAGAATTTCCACTGCCTGTAAAGTATTAAAAGTCTCTTTCCTGCGAGCCATTATTTGACAAAAGTCAAAGTATAGAAAAAGTTCTAAATGCAAATCTTGTAATCTGCTCTGTTATCTGCTGGCCGGTCTGTGCTCCGCGCGCTCTGGGTCCTGCTGCAATTCCTGCAATCTGCCCCTGGAATCTGTGGAATCTCAGCTACTTAGTCGATATCTTGTTTGTGCAGTTAAGATAAGTAATAAGGGCATTTCTACCGTGAGTTCTGTGCTAAGTCCGTTAGCATTAGTTAGCATTTTTTCGCTCAAGGCTAATTCAAAGGCTTGGTATTACTCTGTTTTTTTTAGCTAAAAATGGTTCATATTATCAGTTATCGGAGTTTCTTCCCGTTAAAAGGGTATGGAACATTAATAGTTTCATAAATGTTAAGAAGCCCTGAGACACAGTCTCAAAAAAAAAACGTTGGGAGGCCCCCTTTTGTGGGGGCTTCAGGGCTTAAGAGGTTATACCACAAGGTGAGTTCCTTTTTATTTCCTGCTTCTTCACACACATGCTCTGTGCAGTACAGGTTAGCTCTGAGTGTTAGCGATGCTAATGTAAACACCGACCATATTACGTCCAAAACAGTCGGGCATTGTTTCTGATAGTGCCGTGGGTCCACATTTCCGATATTACATCATATCGGACGCAAATCTGGATCAGCTCCGTTGTACCCCCGTTTTTAGAGATTTGGGTACGGAGGAAAGGAGAGAGGGTTTTATTTTCTGACGCTGCGTGAGTTCCCCGACACACCGGGGACACATATTTATGTATGAAAGACATCAAAAAGTGCATTTTGCATGATAGGTCCCCTTTAAATTAGGTAAAGGACATGACTTCTTCCATCACTATTTAAGATATTCATAAAATTCACAATTATCAAATCAGTTTTCACGCAATTAAAATGATTGCTGCATTTCTTTTATTCCATAACTATAGCAATCGTCCAATATGTTTTCCAGCTTTCATAAACGAAGCTTAAGTACCTATAAATTTAAACAGGGGCAGACTGGGACTAAAAATCAGCCCGGGAAACTCGACCGGCCGACCGGCCCAACTCTAGTAGTAGTACTAGTCAATTGTCAACGGGGGGGGGGGGGGGGGGGGGGTATCGGTATTCCCAATGGCCAGTCCGCCCCTGCATTTAAACATATTTCATACAAAAAGACACTAGACTCCAGAAATACTTTTTTTACTAAAAGAATAAATTTTATTTCAGCACTGTAAGTCATTTCCCAACCAGTACAAACATGACTGCCATCTTTGTCTCTTTCTGAACCTTTCCTCCCCTCCCTCTGTGAGATCAGACCACCAACAGCCAGACAAAAAAAAGAAAAAAAAAAGCTTTCTTTTTTCTCATCTTTCCACAAACAGTCCGGTGCTTCCATAATGCTAACAATGATGACAAATTATACCGACCATAATTATAACAGCAATAATGATGATAATATTTCTATAACAATAATATTATGGATAAATTTAACCCTTTTCGTTGCACAGGTAGTTTTTGGTGGATACTGTAGCACATGCATTGGTACATTTGTGGCTAAGGGCCCAATCGTGACAAACAAAAAATAGCCAATAATGATCAACTTGAACCCATTTTTTGGGACTGCATTGGAGGGGGGGGAGGGGGGGGGGATTATACTGGAGCTTGGGGGGCTGTTGAGGGAGGGTTTGGCAGTGTAGAGAGAGACAGACATATTAGGGACCTTTATTCAATCAGGACAAAATGCTGTGAGAACCCTGCAAATAGATCAGAACAGGTACAACACAGCCGATGACCCCTTTCCACATTCTGTATGACAGACAATAACACTGTTTGACTTCTACAATACAACATAGCACACTTATATTCTTCTGGGACTTTTGGTTCTCTTCAACATTGTTGAGCTCCTCAAGAGGCGCTCCCATTTGTGTCGGCTGTTTGGCAAGATGCCTTTACTATCCGCTGGACAACTCTTATCATTTCAGTCAGAGAAGGTGAATTTTCCTCATGACACTTCGGCTGAGAGCAGGAAATTAATCAGAAATTCATTGAATTGATTGTTTCTGATGTCATTTTCTCAATTAACTAATTCATAGTAAAAAATAAGTTTCACAATTTCCATGCAAAAAGTCATGAACAAATCCACGTGGCAACTAAGCAATACTTTCAATTAATATGCCGTTCCTTTATTGTTTTTGTCTTAATGTTAGAATAAATTAATAAAAAGGCCTGTTGAGAAAATGCTTGGAATTTTTGCTCCAACATTTTATCTAAATTAACAAAAAGGTAGTATATAGTTGCAGATTTGTTCATAGATTAACCTCTAATCTATGAATTACCTTCACCAAGGAAATGTTTTCAGATTGGTTTCCTTGTAGGCAGGTTTACAAAAATTAATAATGATCCTGAAACTTGGTGGAAGGGTGTAGTATGGGTCTTAGAATACGATTGTGGATCTTAATCATAAATGATTTCTTAGTTGCACTTCACATTTCATATGCCATGTATTTAGAGACTAAATAATCTCAGATTTGTGTTTTGAGGAAAATCCAGCCACATTCAGAATATCCATGCCCACGTGTGAAGAGACTCAGATCAGCAAAAAGTTGCCCTTTCAATCAGAGTCTGGGCAGTTAAAGGCAAGTTTGAGAGAGCACAACAATTACATGTGAGAAATGCTAAAGAGGGCGCCAAAACCCCAGCGTGACTGAAAGCATATCTGCCAGATGTTGTTCCTTTTTTCGTGTATTAGTGTTGATCTGAGCATGTGCAAATGGCTCGCACACAGCCTGAATTCAGTCAATGAAGAAGTTACAAAAAGGCGTGAGCGAGCAACAGGAGGGGTGATTTGACCCACAATGCCTAAAACCTGCCCACTCGCTCACTCACTGTCGAACAAAAACTTCCTTCCTTTCCCTGTCTGTCTGCGTCTCCACGAAAACCAGTGTTTAAAAAACACCGTTACCTCACAGACTTGTCAGATAAATCACACGTGCTGTAATGTCATTATATATATAATCATACTCATCGGAAAACTTGTTACTCGGGGGTAAACCGTCGATGCCGGGGAGCGGGAGGGTCTATGGGGGGCTTTATATGGAGTAGAGGGGATGCTAGGTGTACTTTGGTTCTCAGGTGTTTACAAGAGATGTTACGCTGCTTTGTGCAAGTTCGGCTTAGATTGATAATGAGTCGACCACGAAATAGTTTTCAGGGATATTATGAGAATCATAACATAGTGCAGACGACAATTTTCATTTCGAAAACGGGCAATATTTACTTACGTACATAATAAACGGTGGTCTAAAGATGCCATATAAAATACAGGTAAGGAAAATCGCAATCATTACAGTTCAAATCTCTAGGTTGGCTAAGCGTATTTCAGTACTAACTGAAGCAATGGTAGAAGGATTAGATTAGAAGATGTAATAACATTAAAAATAGTAAGAAAAAACACATTTGCACAATTGAATAAAACCGTTTTGATTTTTTTTTCAGATTTTTTTTTCCAGACTCTGGCTAGATACATACAGAAACTGATTATCAACGTTAATATAACCTTTACTGTTAGTTGGGTTGATTAAGGGGCGGGGCAGCCCAAAGAGAAAAAACAGCCAATAGAAACGGTCCTAAAAGGGGCTAAAAGGAGAGGCAGAGAGGGAGGCGATAAGAGTGAAAGAGAGAACTGAAGAACCGGACAGGAGGGGTAACCTGTGTGTAAAATGTGTGTGTTGGTTTTGTGTCACTGCAGATTTAAATCAGTGGCCATGTTGTGTGTGTGTGTGTGTCTGTGTGGATGCATGTAGACTACAAGGAAGATTAGGGGGCATTAAAGAGAAGAAGTGAATGAACCTTTTATGGGGGAGTAGGAGGGGGGGGGGGGGGGGGGGCGAGAAAAAGTGTAATAGCAGGGGGGGCCGGGGTTAGGATAACAAGCATAAAAATCACTGATCAAATATCTATTGAACTAAAACAGACAAGGACGAGAGAGGGACACTACATCATGTATTGTGTTGACTTTATTTTATCCATACTAGCTACTGTGTAACTCAGGGTTTAACATCTATGTATGTGTGTGTGGTTTTGTGTGTGTGTGTAAGTGTGTGTATATATGGTTGTGTTTGTCATGGCATGTATTTTTAAATCCATCCATGCAAACTTGAAAATGTGGGATATTTTTTTTTTAGAAGACTCAGTAGAATGTGTTACCAAAAAATGATCTCTGATGAACTGACGAGCACTCCACTGGGAACTGAAACTGCACAAAATCACTTCAGCACAAAAGCAGAGAGAATGCCGCTGGTAACAAATGCAACTGAATACCTGTATGTGTGTGTTTTGTTTAAATGTATATGTGTGGCATTTCTGGTATCTGGCGAGCGAATCGAGAGGGCATCGTATACCAGATCACGCTCTGGCTCGCCACAGAAAAGCCATCTTCTAACAATGTACTGTTGCGATACACATATTTGTACTAATGTCAAAAGTTGAAAAGCAGTTAAGTATATGACTCCTAGTAATTCTAGACTTAGTATTTTTCGGCCAGTGGAGCTATATTCTCTAGCCTAGTCTTGGTGTCTGTGTTATTACAGTCCTGTGTTCAGCCCGACGCTGTTACCTACTCTTAACCTATGAACACCTACAGCACTCGAAGGCTTAATCCCTACCAATAAACGGCTAAAGGGTCCGAAACCTCTGATTTCATTTGGTGTTGGTGTAAGAGACGGCGGCGCAGCCCAGCCTTGTGATGGCGAGCGTAGGCCTACGACTCGCGGCTGGGTCAACGGTCATGGTTGAGTTCATAAACTGAGGGGATGTCTGACGCGACTACATTAACACTTACAGATATAGTCAGGGTTTTTTCCTTCAAAACGGCATTTCGTAAGAGCTTCTTTTCCATGTCAATTTTGTGGCACACGATAGAGCACAAGTCATCAACATAGTAAGAAAATAAGGTGCTTCTTTGTTGACTTGCCTTTTTTTTTAACATAGTGAGCTCATTTCAACCTCTCCAAGTAAGTTTATAGAGATTTACAATGATCATGGCCAGCATCTCTCAGGCAGTATCTGTCGGTGTACTGCTTTTTACATTTTGCAGTTGTGCTACCGGCTATTGGTAAATTGTATTTCCGTAGTCAGATGAAATCTACTATGGGGGACACATCTCATTCTCTACAAACATAAATGCTCTAATAAAACAATTCAATACCTTAGAAGTCTCAGATTGTTGAGCGGCCCTCTGGGGGTCCGCCATGAGGCCTCCCTCTCTCCCGTCATGTGATCCGACCCATAAAGCCTCGCCGTGTTTTCAGGCCGAGTTGCTTCAGGGCAGGGAAGTGCTTCCTGCTGGTCTAAAGTGACACACCAGAGCGCTGCGGCTCATGGTGTTGGGCTATCGTAATGACAACCGTAACTCAATCACCACCTGAGTGGGTGGGGGGGGGGGCTCTTTGAGGCTTTGTCACTCGCCACACCCCTTTTATTTGACTGGCTGCCTGAGTAGGCTGGCCTTTCTTAAAATACACTTTGGAAATAACTTTTTTTTTTTTTTTTTAAATCTGAAAAGATTCCTAAGGACCCTCGACGCGGAACATCAGGAGTCCTTTTTCAGCTTAATTGCAAAGTTTTATGTCTGAACGTGCGAGGCCAGTCTGCGGGGAACTCCGCCTGGCAGCAGTTACCCAAACCCTCACCGTTCATATCCATCTTTTGTCTGGCAGCATTATTCTTTTCTTTTTTGGCCTTAAACTCCAGAACGTGCCTCGGAGTTTTATCATTTCTTTCTCACCTGGTAGAAGACTATCCAGTGTGGTTTAAACTTTTTTTTTTAAACAAAGTGCCTCTTTGTCTGAAACCACCTGTTCACATTCTGATGTCTCAAATACATCTCTACCTTTATATGTAGTTCTACAAGTCATAATGATTTACTTAGGGGCGGGGGACACCCCTCTCAGACGGTCAATTAACCGGTATAGGGGTTTGTTCAAATTCATCATATTTAAATACAACATTAAGTGCTTCTGTTTGGGTAATACAATCAAAGCTTTGGGAGTAAAGGACAAGGGGGATGGGAGGATAATATTATAATGCACTTTTTTTTTTTGGAGGAGCGGGGTTATATCTTTCATACTTTAGGGCTTAAGGTGCATAAATGCGGGGGGTCTCAAAGCACAGCTAAGCACTGGGCTATGCTACATTGGTCAAAGTAAGATAGCACGCCAATACCATGGTGGTATAGAAGTGCTCCTGTGATAGATAACCAATCAATAAAAGGGGTTCTTTGCTAGTAAGTATACCAACGTTGTGAGTACGGGGGGGGGGGGGGGTCACTGCACAGAAGAATGGTACTATCACTTTGTTAAAATCTTACTCACATACCTAGAATTCATGTAAGATAAATCTCACACGAGACGGCTATGGCAACAAACCAACCATCAAACACGCCAACACCGACCATGGAAACCACATCCAATCTGTCACCCTAAACCGCATGCTTAACATCTGTGTGCAGAGATTCAAACAATGGGACCATTAAAAACACAAAATAAGACATTTTAACTGTACAGATACCCATACTTTAAGGGAGGGGGGGGCTTTTTTTAAGTGCTTGGTTGTAATGGGGGTGGGCTTAAGCTTATTTTACTCTTGAGTGCAGGAGGGAGGCATTTAGGATTTTTGAGGGGCGGGGCGCTTACTGACTGACTCATGGAGAAAACCTCTCTTTGTAAAACAATGTAAAACCACATGAGAAAACTTAACAGGAAGTAACAGCTAACTGCCGCTGAGCGTCACATGGACCAGGGGGGGGGGGGGGGGGGGGGGGGGCGACAGTTCCTTGCTGCACCTCCTGCTCCATGTGATGCTGCACAGCTAGCAGGGCGGGGCTACAAAAACAGGGGAAGGCAGTCAAACACAGAACTCTCTCAGAGCAATGCATCCTGGGAGAGGACGCCGTCACTCCTCCTTCTGTAGTGCTCCGTCTGACGGGCAGTCGTCAAGGCAACAGGGGGCCTCCACTTCCACCCCATCTGATTGGTTGTCTCTGGCTAAGGCACACGGGATTGGCTGGGCCGGGGGGGCCAGCTCCAGGGGGGGGCCGATGGCTGCAGCGCTGCCGTTCAGCTGCTGAGGCGCAGCCTCTGGAGAGCCGGCCGCCTCCTCGGAGGGCTTTGGGGGGCTGCTGGAGGGGGGGGGAGGCGACGTCTGCAGGGCGATAGGCAGACAGAATATTAACAGAGGAGCAGCAGGACAGATGCAACGTGATAAAGAGGGAAATTATAGCTGTGATTGATATTCAGGTAGGGAAATAAGATCAAAAGGGATGGATTCTACTGTGGGAAGTGGGGTTGTATGAGGTCAAGAAATGATGGTGAGGAATGAATTGTCAATAAATACGGTAGATCTACTGTTTTACTTGGACTGGGGCAGCAGCAAAATATAATTTAGATGTTAAAAAAAAATCTATATTTTCCCCACTGTACCTTGTTGTAAGACATCTTAAATCTGACAGGGAAGTAAAACTGTCATCTATTCGCTATTCAAAGCCAGCAGACTCCTTTGTCAAAATCAATTTTTTAGGACACCGGAGTTGCCAGTCTACCGCTGCCTTGATCAGTTAGTTTGCGTGTTGCGTCCAAACTTAAACGTGCGAAAGTCACACAATAACACAAACTATGAAACTAGTCGCAGCAGCGGTAAACCAGCATCTCCTGAATTCTGCACAGAAAGATTACTGTTTCTATCAAAGGACTCCGAGGCCTGCATAGTGGCAACGTAAGCTGAAAAAACAGTCAGTACTATACAGCAATACATTGTTTAGCTTATATACTATTATTTAATACACAGACAATGAATACTTTACTCATACAACAGCACTTAAAATCTCAACTATCGCTCTAAAGAGCTTAGAGTAAAAGTTTAGTCGTTCTTACCTGTGATCTGTTGGTAGGCGTCTTTTTCACCACCCTTGGTTTAGCTGGAATCTCTTTACCCCTCCTGTGATAAAGAAACAGAACGAGGAGTCTAAGTAGTCTGATTTAAGGTTTAATCTCACCAGCGTTAAATTGCTCATTGTCGCCATCAGTAATTAACAGCCCATATTAATGTAATCACTATAACTCAACAGTCTTTTATGTACGAACTTTGAATCCAGAGTCATAATGACGGCATACAGTGTATAAAAGTGTTTTACAACAATAAAAAGCTGGTGTTTTTCACAGAGGAATATGCTTGTGGCCGACTCATCTACCGAGATTATAAGAACACAGAGAAAATCCAGCTCTACAATAACTTGTCAGTTGTGAGGTGTATGAAGGATCCTCATGTTACTCACCCTCTCCCTGCTCCCACTGACACCACCTGCATGTTGAAGCCCCCTCTCCCACGGACTGGTTTGTTCCCGGCCCACTGGCCGACGACCATGCCAGCGATCTCCAGTTTCCCTCCCTGGGGGGGGATTGACTGAAGGCCTGAAGAAAGAAGACTAGTGACTACTGATACTTTTCTTATTGTAGGGTCTTAAATAAGAAACAATAGAGTTGTCAATATTATATAAAACATGTATACATTACCTACTAACTAATACTCTATAGCAGGGGTTCCCAAAGTGGGGGTCGCGGGACCCCGAGGGGGGGGGGGGGGTCACGAGATGATTACAAATTAAAAAATTGAAAAAAATTGAAAATTAAAAGATTATTATTATGACTATATTATTATCCAGTGTTTCCCACATCATTTGATTATATTTGTAGGGGCACCGTGTTTGGTGTATTTAAGTGCTACTAAGTAAGTAAGTGGACATTTCTCACTCAGAATATGAGAAAAAAACTCATTTTGAGAAAACCTTTAAAGATTGCTCAGTGGCGCTACCTAAACCCTGCTGTTCTTTGGATGACTGCTTGCGCCTCGACGCACTCCGTGAAGGTATTTCGTGTTCATTTGTTTTTTGTCTAACCTTGCTTCGTGCAAGTGACAATTGTTGTCGTCTTCTCTGTGAACGTTTTTTTCCATATTTGGATCCGATGAGATTGTGCAGGAGACGGAGCTTTCGAACGATACCTCTGATTACATGGTGCAAAGAGCGGTCGCGGTACTTTATGTTACGTTAGAAAGCTAACTTTTGGTGAATTTAGGAGAAATCTACAGACGCAAATAGACAAACTATAGTAAAATAAACACCTAAATGTGTATTTTGTAAATTTTCCTTCCAAAAGCCTGAAAGAAAACATGTTATGGAATCAAAATAGCACAAAATATCAAAATTGACCAGTGCATGAAAAACGATGGTTTTGCCTGCCGCGACAATTCACGTGGCGGGGGGTCGCCAGTCTCTGGCACAGTTATTTTGGGGGTCGCGGGCTGAAAAGTTTGGGAACCCCTGCTCTAGTACTGTATGTTGTTTTGCAGTAAGTATACAAGAATGTATGCATTGCATTGAAGTAGAGACATCAATAGCACACTTTTCAATGTTCTCACTTTTCCATTCTTAAAAAGCTGCTAAGAACTGGTTTCTAGTATGACATTTGGTTCAAAATGAAGATAATTATAAATCTATGAAAAGGACAAAGTATGTTTTAAAAAAAAAAGGATGCATCTGTGTACCTGGGAAGGCTCTTGGTCTGTGCTGGGCGGGGTGGTGAGGATGGTGTGGGTGATGATGATGAGGCATGCCCATGGGGCGAGGTGGGTAGAGGGGAGGCATGGGGTAGAAAGGGGGCACCATGGAAGCGGGGAGGAAGGGAGGAGGTGGAAGAGGAGGGGGAGGAGGAGGAGGGCGGGACAGGTTGATGCCCTCGAGGATTGCCTGACGCATCTTCTCCACCTTGGACACCAGCTCTTCCTGCAGAGCACAGACACATGTGAGAAGTTATTGCTGTTAACGCACCACAAAGCTGAAGTAAAGATGTCTGTTCCCCAGACAGCTGTTAGCAGAGTGTCATTTGATTCTGCATATTAACATGTTCCCTGTGAGAAGCATTTAGCAAGTGAAGGACGTTAACAGTAACCGACAGCAGTCACATTCTTCCAGTTAAACATTTATTAAGTTCAACAATAATTTAAGATTATTAACGTTTTAGTTTTGAATCAGTACATTCAGTGTTTGGACCAATTTACTCCTGAAAAATAAGGTTGCCTAAATTGAAACGGCTTCAGCTGATTTAACAATATGCAAGATATTCAAGTTTTAAATGTTAGTATCAAATTGGACTGGGAACCGGCCTCTACACAAAGGCATTCAAATGCTTTATGAACTACATTTCTGTATTTAATGTACTTACTTTGGACTTGCACATAGAAATGTATATATACATGTATTTGTATTAGTCTTCACTCACATATGTATATATCAAGGTATATGCAGGAATCCTGAAGTCAAATGTAATACGTTTTAAGACCTTTTTTAAGACCCTTTCCATACATTTTAAGACCTCATCACCACTTTGAGTTTTAACCGGTTACATTGGCGACACACTTTACCTCACATTCACTATATACAGTATTGATTGTCCTTCCTCCTTATCTTCCAACAATTTGGACGCAAACTTGCATTTCCCCATAACGATGTTGTTTAACAACCGGTGTAAACGGACCTCCGCGCGCTATCAAGCAGTGAGCGTGCGATGTCCTGTTCAGATGACGTCAAATCCAACGGGATGCCATAAATAAACTACACAGAATCACACACTACACACCTATGCAATGATTACATTCAGGCAGACTGTAGAATACAACCTCTTTGGACAATTTATATACTTATTGAAAACAAGCTACAAAATGTAATACCTTGGAAAATGCCGTTTAATACTTTTTAATAGCCTTAATTTTCGCTAAATTGATTTATCAACTTTAATACTTTTTAAGTCCCCGCGGACACCCTGTTTATCTAATTGTACCTTTATTTTAATTCATACTGCACCTTATAATTTATTCTTAACTTGCATGTCCTCTGGGTTTCATTCTCATTATTGCTGTTGCTGCTTTGACGACTATATTTCCCAACAGTGATTAATAAAGCGTTATCTTCTCTTTATTCACTTGTAATTTCATTAAAAAGAAACTCATCCATCATGTCCTCTGTTTATTGCCGCCACACGATTACATAAACGTACCTGTCCCTCGCACATGTCCAGCAGGGCGGCCCGGTCCCGAGCGGCTCGGGCCAGTTTGCTCTGAAACAGTTTGCCGTCAAAGAAGCCCCACGGGCAGCAGTGTTCCCATGGCAACGGCTGGCCGCACACATCATTGATGAACAGCGCCGTGTCAACGCCGGCCATGAAGAGGGAAGCCAGCTGCACGCCGCGGGAATCCACCTTCTCCACCTATAAAGGAAAACACACACATTTAAAGGTCCCATGTCATGCTTTTCTGGTTTTTTACCCGTCACCTTGTGTGTTATGTAGGTTTTTATGCATGTAAACGGTCTGCAGAGTCACAAACCCTCAAAGTACACCCTGTAGCGAGTAAAACTCTAACATAGAAAATTCCTCCCCAAAACGCCTCGTTGGAGATTTCTCAGTTTCTTTCTTTGCTCCACGGATGGGTCCGTTTGGTTCCGGGTACGAGCTGACGTCAGCTCGTACCCGGAACCAAATGGACCAATCCGTGGAGCCGTTACGTTACGTCCGCGGAGCCGTTACGTTAAGCCTCTGCTGATTGGTCCAAATTGACCAATCCACGGACTTCCTCACACACACACTCAGTGCAGGCAGCTCTGCTGATTTCTCATCCCTGGCTGTAGGCTGATAACAGACAGTTGGGATCGCGGCGAAATTCTCTCTGCAGACCCATTCTCACAGCGTTTATCAACCTTTTTCTTACTCAATATCAAGCCACACTTATTGTTTTTACTTCGGCTGTGAGTTTGTGTGTGCTCAGGATGAGTTTGGCTGTGTTTCGCTGTGTATCGCTAAACAAGGAAACCACACCTCCACGGAGCTCAGCGCGATTCACAACGTCCTGACCAATCAGAGCACACTGTGCTCACAGGGAGGGGGGGGCAAGAGCTGCAACGAGCCGTTTAGTGGAGAGAGTGAATACTGCTGAATACACATACTTTACATAGATGCTGTATGCGAAACCAATGTGAGTTTGGAAAAATGCACAGTATAAATCTATTTTAGTATACCTCAACAATGGAATTATGATCAGTGGAAATAGCCATGACATGGGCCCTTTAAAATGAGAATATTGTTTAACTGCAGACGAGTGGCCGAACATTTCAAAGTGATAAAAGTTCTGAGATCCTTGAGATCTGGCACTCAGGAGATGTTGTATGTAGCCTGTATAATGAAAATCCCTTAGGCTAGGCTCAAAAGAGTGAATTAACCTCATGCAACTAAAATGTTATCAACTCAAAGCGCTGGATCTTACTTTGGATAACTTAATCTAAAATACATAGCTCTCTTTTTTTTCACAACCAGAAGATGGATTTATCAGTAGTTTATCTATTGATATCACAAAAAAATACAAAATACATAAATTACAAACAGAAACCCGTATCAATGATTTTGAGGAGTGGGGTCTCACCTTGAGCTCCTGGAGCTGGTCCGGTTCGTAGAGCTGGCTGGAAACAGCCTGAGCCAGAAAGGCATCTAGCTCGTGTCTCTGGAGGATCCTTCCACCAGGCCACTGCATCATATACCTGAGAGAGAGGCAAGACAAGGCTCTCTTTAGAGCAGGAGCACAGAGATACAGGGCACAGATGTCTACAGTCATCACTCCATATGCAGGTGCAGAGCTTTACTATATAAGAATGAAAATTGTGCCCCATGACATGATGTAATTTTCAATATCACTGTCAACAAGGAAACCAGATAACCCTTACAATTGCTAAAGATAATTGTTGGAATCGTTGCTTTAAAAGTGACTCAAGCTATTGGTTGATTATTAAATTCTTGTAGATCGAATGGTATTATCATTCAGTCTGTAGTGCACTGGGAAAGAGCTGAACAAAACTCTTCAGATACACATAGTCAGTGTTTGGCTCTCTCAGTTAGGTGCTCCTGCAAATCTCACATGGGAATTAGGGCAACACACACATTGTTTAGCAAACTACACTAACCCAGCAGCGTCATACCTGAGCACGCAGCACATGAGCAGCAGATGCTGGGGGACCTGTGCTGGGTTGAGGAGGGCTGGGCAGTCGGAGCGTAGGCAGGCCAGGAAGGCCCTGGTTCTCCTGGAGCGGTCCTCACTGGCTCGACCCAACCACAGCCTCCGCAGGTTGGGGCAGGTCCACTCCCGGAAACACAGGGCGGGGACCAGCTCCGGAGTCAGGGCCGACTTGGCTTTACCGCTGCTCCACTCTTTGACAATCACTGGAGGAACTGTAACGCAGAGGGGAGAGAAGCGAGTTAAAAATGTACTAGGTTTCGATTAAAAGACACAAGAAACAAGATACTAGTGATGTGACGTTCGCGAACGATCCGATTCTTTTGAACGGCTCTTTGGTACGAACGAAGGGAACCGAGTCCTACTTGGTGAGAGCCGTTCTTTTTATCGTTGGTTCACTGCCTGCCATAAATCCGCTCGCCTTTAAAGGAACTTGCTTTCCTGAATGCACATTTGCCGTAGATGACGGCATAACGCATGCTGCTTGAGTAGAAGTTTGGCCGGCTGAGAGATGTAGCAAGTTATACATTTTCTGTGAGTAAAAGTAGATTTCTGACAATACAGTCAATCATTATCCTGGTGATTATTTTGCAGATAAACCTATTAACCCCGCCCCCTTAAAAAAAAAAACAGCTCTCGGAAAGGAACGGGGCCATACGATCCGGCTCCCTTCAAAGAGCCGTAATTCCCATCACTACAAGATACTGATACAAAGGTTTTGTGCTGGCTTTGGCACAGGCTAGTCTTTTAAGAGCACAATGAATAGGGTTTGTGGCTTTTTGTAAAACAAGATTCAAAGTTGGAATAACCCCCCCCCCCCCTGAAGGAGGGCTAGGGTTACCAGCAGCAGAAAGCAAACACCAGAAAAACACATTTGTCTCATGGCTCATGATTTTGGGTTGTTGTGGTCATTTTAAAATGCTACTTGTGAATAAACTTATGCATTTGAGTTTTTCATTTATGTGATCTCTTAAGCAAATTTAGATAAATAAATAACTCTGTATGTTGCCCAAAAAAACATTTATTTGTAGTTAATCTTTCTGGCAGTACCTCCATGGCCCACTAGACGGTGCTCTAAGGCCCACTGGTCCAGAACGTTTTTTTGTTAAATATTATAAGTTACTGGCCCTGCAAGAAATGTATATTTGCATGCTACAAGTAAAGCCAATAACAAACTGTATTTTAAAAAAAAATTCTCATTACAGCACAAGACTCAGATGCACAATACTTGACAGTATTTCAATTTTAGATGTCAATTCTATTTTTATATCTGTACTTTCTATAATTAATGAATGAGATTCATAATTTCCATAGGGCAGGAAGGAGGGCAGGTGTGATGATGAAATGGTTAAAGGAAAGAAAAAGCTATATAGTAACAGTTAAGAGATATCATTTGGCGTGATTCCCAGAAAGAAACTAATAAAAGTGAGTATACAACATATAGAGAGCACATTCTCCACTCAGTGTGGGGGCCTACCTTCCAGGGGGGCCCTCTTGCGCATAGCGAGCCTCTCCAGGCGGCGGTGGGTTTCAGCCAGACTGAAGAGCACGCCGTAGCCATACTGTCTGGCAGCGCGGAACAGCAGAGAGGCCGGAGGTAGCTCAGAGTTACACTCATCCTCTATACACACTGGCATCTTCATCTCTCCCTGAGAGAAGTGAGGAAGAAGAGATTACATGGATGATCATTTATATTGCTGTTGGTGACACCTAGAAGCTGTTTGACATCCTCCTTGATCCATTTCCCATATGGATTGTCTAAGTTGTAATTTTATAATGTTATATTCAGGGTATATGCAGGAATCCTGAAGTCAAATGTAATACGTTTTAAGACCTTTTTTAAGACCCTTTCCATACATTTTAAGACCTCATCACCACTTGGAGTTTTAACCTCCAAGTGGTTACATTGGCGACACACTTTACCTCATATTCACTATATACAGTATTGATTGTCCTTCCTCCTTATCTTCCAACCATTTGGACGCAAACTTGCATTTCCCCATAACCATGTTGTTTAACAACCGGCGTAAACGGACCTTCGCGCGCTATCAAGCAGTGAGCGCGCGATGTCCTGTTCAGATGACGTCAAATCCAACGGGATGCCATAAATAAACTACACAGAATCACTCTACACACCCACGCAATGATTACATTCAGGCAGACTGTAGAATACAACCTCTTTGGACAATTTATATACTTATTGAAAACAAGCTACTAAATGTAATACCTTGGAAAATGCCATTTAATAGCCTTAATTTTTACTAAATTAATTTATCAACTTTTAATACTTTTTAAGACCCCGCGGACACCCTGACAAATGACATATAATGCACCCTCCTGGGACAGTATTCCTCTTCAATTGCATCAGGTTTCTTTTCAACTTCCCCCCGTTAACTTGGTTATTGAGAGTTTTTCTTAAGATACTGCAAGGGTCTGAGGACACAGGAATTAGTGTGCTGTACAGATTGTAAGTCCCCCTGAGGCAAATTAGAAATGTGTAGAATTGGGCTATAGAAATTACATTTTATTTGTTGATACCCCCAACACCGGCCTTGCAAAGACAGAATACACACTTGCAGAGACCAATGCAAGCACAAATAAAAACATGGGAGTGAGGAAATCCGTTTACCTTGGTCAATATGTGGTAAATCTGGGGGTACATCAGTCCTCTTCTGTGCCTGTGCTCGGCTACACGAAGAACCTCAGCACTGACCTGAAAAGCAAAACAAAAAAAACGTCACAATATGTAACTTTTAACACAACCTAGAAGTAGTTTTTGTATTTCTCTAATCAAGACAAACCTGAGGCAGAGGGGGTGTGGTGATGTCCATGTGACTGCGCGTCGCCATAGACAACAGTGACGGAATGTGTGACACGCTCCCGTTGCCTTGGGAACAGTCTCCAGTGGCCAAGCCCCCCCTTCCAGTGGGATCCTCCCAGCGAGAGGACTTGTCCGTCAAATGGCTGAGAGAAAGGGTTCATGGGAGTGTTCAGTAAAGCTCGACTGGCATTCATCATGTTTATGTTGAGGCGACCAACGTTTGTGTTGGATGCTAACTTTGTTTATATTACTAATATTGCATCAGACGGAGATTAGCAGCAGCCACTCAGAAGTCAACAAAACCAAATATTCCAAATAATCAAAGCCTTTTTCACCACATACAAATTGTTTATATTAATGTCAAATATAAAGTTAACAGATTTTATGATATAATATCTGCACATATATTAATGTGTGATGTCAATGCTTTGTTTTTCAGTATTTCAAATTCAAGCATATTCCTTGAAAACACAAATTAAAGCATTTTCCAAAATGTCAAGACTTTCTTCAAACCCTGACAAGTTCAAGATGTCCCAATTCAGATTTTTAAACCATGTTAAGATTATTTAAACTGAAAATCACGTGTGTTCCTTCTGCTCCTCCTCCTCAGTATCTGTAATCCCTCAATCTCTAAGCTGCACCTGGGCTTCTTTACACCTTAAGCTTGTTGATAAAACGTCAGACAGTCAACCAACAGGTGTATGTGTTATTGAGCTGTAATGGATGCACTTCTGGGAAGGGCTCATTCCCCTTTTAACTTATCTTAAATGTCTCGTGTCTTACTTTGCGTTGCTGTCATTGGGTTCGTCTCCGTCTGATGACGATGAAGGAGACGGAGAGGGACCAGACTGAGGGGCAGTGTGATGATTGGGTAATCGATTTCCCCCCTGAGTGGAATCATATGGAGCCGACCAATCAGTGAAGCCCATCTTGCCCGTCAGCGAATCGTTGAGGTCTTGGGACGGTGGCGGCGCGTTCTGGAACATAGGGTTAGAGCCCGGTCCATATTGAGCATTTTGATAGGGCGGCTTCAACCCTGGAACCTGGGGGGGAGGAAACTGGAAGCAGAAGGAAGGGAAATGGATTAAAAATAAGTACGTCCCCTCCTGACCCAGAAAGCGACGCAACTTCTGGTCCAGGCTCTCGTCATCTCACGCCTAGACTACTGCAACTCCCTCCTGGCTGGTCTACCTGCATGTGCCATCAGACCTCTGCAGCTCATCCAGAATGCAGCGGCTCGTCTGGTCTTCAACCTTCCTAAATGTTCCCACACCACACCGCTCCTCCGCTCCCTTCACTGGCTTCCAGTAACTGCTAGAATCCACTTCAAGACACTGGTACTAGTGTACCATGCTGTGAATGGATCTGGCCCTTCCTACATCCAGGACATGGTTAAACCATACACCCCAGCACGTGCACCCGCTCTGCATCAGCCAAACGGCTCGCTGCACCAGCACTGCGAGGGGGACCCAAGTTCCCATCAGCAAAAACACGTCGGTTTGCTATCCTGGCTCCAAAATGGTGGAATGAGCTCCCCATTGACATCAGGACAGCAGAAAGCTTACACATCTTCCGGCGCAGACTGAAAACTCATCTCTTTCGACTCCACTTCGAGCGATAAAATTACTAACAAAGAATTACTAATAAAGGACTGGCTTATCTAAAGCCAGTTGAGTAGCACTTGAAATGTTTTGGCTCTTGAAACCTGATGTACTTATATGATTCTGTCTTCTTCAAGTTTGTATCTTCTTGGTCGAATGCACTTATTGTAAGTCGCTTTGGATAAAAGCGTCAGCTAAATGCAATGTAATGTAATGGAAGAAAATGTAATGTAAAAGTAAGGAGCGAAGCGAGGAGAGAAAGGGAGGCGAGGGTCCTTTCAGAGATGTGAACTAATTCAAGGGCCGGACTGAATATATTTTTATTTTATAGTTCTTCATATAAAGCCGTCAGTCCTCATATTTTATGACTTCATTTAAATGAATGTTTTTATAAATCCTCCGAAAGAATCCTCAGTTGGAATAAAGTAATACCCTTTATTACAGTTTCGGCACTGCCCGCCCCTTTATGAGACCAGCAGCCGGTCTGAGTATATTAACTCTCATGAACGCAGATTATGACGGATTCTCTCTCCCAATGTTCCAAAGGGAAAAGTATACTCTTTCTTCACAGGCCACAGTTTTCTGACGTTCTGAGACTCAAATAGCATTTTTGGAGAAAACTCATTATGAAAAATGTAGCTTGTGAGAGTCAAGTTTGTCTGATTTGTCCATCTCAAGTGGATCTGGAAACAAAAAGTGGTAACGGTACTCAAAATGTTTTTTTAAGTTGAACAATTTTAAGCAAACGACAATTAATGTTTGTGATCGCCCTAGCAAACTCATTTTAGTAAAGCTTAACAGCTCTATAAGCTGTGTTAATATGTAATATAACCAAATAATTTATAAATACATCAGACCACTTAGAGAGACAGGAAGTGTATACCATTTCATATCAGCCGTTTGTAATACTTCATCTTTTGCATTACCCCGATATACACTATTATATTACTAATAATATGACTGTAGCCTAATCTTTATCTGTACTGTGCAGAAATACTGGGACTAAACAAAATAAAAGGAAATGCTAAATATTGGAAAAGAGCTAAAAGGAAGCTTTGAAACTTAAAACGAAATCATACAATACCGTCCTATTTGTTCTGATAAACCGTAATCCATTCTACTACACATACATTCATGGAGATCGAATTGCACACACACACACCAAGGAGGAAGAAATAATTCCTGAGCTGAGGAATCTACCTGATTCTTTCCAGGATGCATCGGTCCCATTTGGCCGGGTGGTCCCCCAAAACCAAACCCAGGTACTGAGCAGAAGAAACAAAGATGTAAATGAATATCTTCTCCTCTTAAAGACATATACATGTAGTACACCAACAAATGATGATGCAAGAGTGTGGACCATTGATGTCTAAACTTGAGCTACTCACAGATGAAAGCTGAGGGCCCCATGTTGGGCGACCGAGGTTTGGAGGCAGCTGAGAAATAATCCACGGCTTTTTTGAATCGCTGCACCTTGTCCTCCATGCGAGACTGGAAACAAAAGAACAAAGTGTTATGTCGACTGCATAACATGGTGAGAAGGAGAAGATAAATTGCAAAGGCCAGATGGATGCACACATCTGTTGCCGATTTACTGTATTCCGTGTCAGACGTCAGCAAAGAACTGAAAGACACTAGTAATGGGAATGTTATGAATGAATGACCTGACAAATGTCTGAAGTTACCCTGCCTTGAAATAAAAGGGTGGCACAGGTGGCTTTAACCAGTTGAGCCCCGAGCCTGTTTTTCAGGCCTCAGGATCGAAAATGACATTCCCAGAACAAATGACTATATCTTCACTTCTAAAAGGGGTAAATTAATAATCTTTTTTCTCAAAGTAATGATAAACCTGTGAGTTGGATGTAGAAAAGTCAGAATCAATATAAATGTTTTTATTTTAAAGTAAATTCAGATTGAACATAGTAAAATAATGTAAATTATAGTGTGCGTCCAAAAAAAAAAATTACTTATAGTGAAAACCACCCTTGGATGATGGGATAGTAGACTACAATCTTTAGGAATCCAAACTATAACATAATAAGTACCCTGTATCAAGATTGATGCAAAACAAGTGACATTTTACCTTTTTAGAGAGGTTTAGAAATAAAAACCCGCTTCTGGGGTCATTTGGGTGCATTTGCCATATCTCTCAAACTCATTGGTCGATTTTGATGATTGACACCTCTTTTTAACCGTTAGAGCCAATAGAATCGAGGGGAAGTTCCTAAAATCCATCTAAACATTACCCATTGGTGAATGAGTGATGCGTAGCCAGAATACCCAAAACCGGAAGCTGTCATACACTCTAGTAGCTATCGTAGCAGCTAATAAGAAAACTCCTTTATTGACATAAATATGGAAGGATGGATTATCAGTAATCATTTCAAAGTGACAGACACATTGGATTAACCTATGGATTAACCTTCAGCCGCGTTTTTATCGTTTTAATGCCATTGAACACAACTTTTGATCAGAATAACAGCAAAAGGTAAGACCAATTTCCCGATTTTGCTCCATAAAGCTACGTCGTGTGTTGTCTGGCTTTGCTTCCCCTGTCGCGAGTTTTGATCGCACTTGTATTTCTGGAATCTGTGGAATCTCAGCTTGCTAGCTAATATCTTGTTTGTGCAGATCCAATAAGTAATAAAGTATTTATACCTAGAGTTCTGTGCTAAGTGCGTTAGCATTTTTTCATTTAGACGCTTCTTGTGAGACTTGTGTTTTGTTTCGGTAAAAATGGTTCGTATCGTCAGTTAGCTGAGTTTCTTCCCGTTAGGTGGGTCTGACACATTCATAGTTTATTAAATGTTAAGAAGCCCTCAGACGCTGTTTCTTGTAAGATGTTGCGTCATGGGGCTTAACAGGTTAATGACATAGGGTTCAGTAGGGGTGGGTTTTAAAAAATTGCTCGATTTTAGATCCGTTACAAATCAGTGACTTACCTGAAATTCCCTAAAATGTTAAGGCTGACAATATCCTTTTCTCCTAATAGTCAAAAAATCCTATGTAAAAAATATCCCTAAATGAACAATGCTTTAATCTGTCTCAGCTCAAACCTATTTATTTGACTATAGATCATTTATTTTATATGGGTCAAATACATAAGTAAAATAGTTTAAAAAGGCCAAATAATTTCACCATAGTTTTTAATAAACATGCCTTAAACGGGCTAAATGATGTTGGGGACTATTTTCAGAGGCGGAATTATCCACATTTGGTGCTCGAGTGAGTATTTGGGACAGCAGGACCAAGCAGGATTGACTCAAAATAAACCATTGTTTTATCCTAATGAAGGAACATGTCACCAAGTGTAACAGTGACGCTTATTGATTTGTTTTTAATAGTTTTTGAACACCTATGGAGTGCGATGGCATAGAGGAAGAAGATGTATAAGAATTTGGATACACAGATCATTATTGGTACCTTCAGAGTATCACCAGACTTTTCCGTAAGATCCAAGTCTAAGAGATTTGTCTACAACAGTTTCCTGCAACAAGTAATGGAATAAAAGGATGTGCTGCTCCAACTCAGAGAATCAGTTGTTTACTGGACTGGAGTAAGCATGGCAGTGCGCCGCAAATACCTTTAAGTGCAAGAATAATTCACTTAACAAAAAATAAAAAAGGGAACATTCTCAAGGGGAGCTTCAAGTCATTTCCTACTCAAACATGTATCCACATTACCTCAGTCAAAACTGTTTTCTGGAACACAGGAGATTCATTTAGTTTACCTTGGCTGAATCATACAAAATTGCTTGTTTTATCAAACCAACAGTCCCAACCCCTACTACATATTTAGTTTAATCTCATTTGACAAAAAAAAAAATTCAATACCGAAATGTAAAAGTACTGGACCCAACTGCATTTTTTGAAAATATTATTTTAAATGATTAAACCTTTTGTCTATTAAATTCCAGTTGATCAACCAATACATGAATCAAGGTCAACTTTACAACTTGTTTTAGCTTAGGCGTAAATACAGCTCCGATGGAAAAAAGATGGCAATCGCAAAGATTCTTAAGAAATTAAATTGAAATATAGACTTTTATATTTAGGATAATCGTGTTAAACATTTATATGAACAGTGGGGCATTTCTACGGTTTAACACTGATGTGAGGAAGTGCAGACGCTGACTCAGGATCTTGTGTCCACAGTCGTGACCTATTTAACAACATGCAACAGTCTGGCATGTCAATCAGAGACGGAAAACATGAATCTATTTCAATCAAATTTAACTAAAAAAAGGGTTAACAGAAACACATCACTGTCAGAGGGGGAGAGGACCCACCTGTGACTGTTTGAAGACATCTCTGGCGATGGCGTCGAGGTTTCCCAGGTCTTTGATGGAGGAGACGTACTCTGAGACGGCCTTGATCACCACCTCACAGGGCGGCAGCACCAACTGGTGGGCTCGCACCTGAGAGAGAGAACAGAACAAAGGTTTAAATACACATACGCCTGGTAGGGTGGGGAGTAGGGTAAGATGATATATACTGTGCATGGGTAGATATGTTACAATATCGCTGCTAATGCAATCCCCCACACAATTAATCTAATTTCAGAACCTTATCCTATGAAACACAACTTAGGGTATAGGGTAGGTAAGAATGGAGAAACCAGCTCAAGTGCGCTAGAATTTGAAAGTACACAACCGAAAAAAATCTGCCCCTTCCTTCAGACTTCCTTACAGAGCCCCTCCTCCAACACACACGAACGCGCACATGACCAATGAGTGCACGAGATAAGTTTGTGCACGAGATGGAAGGCTGACAGGCAGGTAGGCCATCCAATTATCTGCCACGGGCCGAGGCAGATAATTGGACTTGCTTTTTACAGCGCCACGGCTTCCACAGATGAAATATTTGTATATATTTATTGTCAAAGCATTTAACAATCCGGCAGTGGCTCAGTCAGTAGGGGCTTGGACTGTGAGCCGTAGGGTCGCCAGTTCAAGTCCCCGAACAGACCTAAATACGGAGTGTGGACTGCTACTTGGAGAGGTCCCAGTTCACCTCCTGGGCCCTGCCGTGATGCCCTTGAGCAAGGCACCAGACAACCCCCTTCCCCAATTGCTCCCCGGGCGCTGTACAATAGCTGCCCACTGCTCCTAGTACTAGACTCCTGGTACTAGGATGGGTTAAATGCAGAGGCCAAATGTCACTGTGTGCTGTGTGCTCTGCATGTGTGACCATTAAAGAGGGGTTTCATCCCTCCGATTCTATTCTATTTTATAATGTATTCATTGCTATCGGGATGTTAAGAGCATTCCATGGAATATAACAAAAAGTGTTTCTGAAGTGAATTACCTACCCCACCTTTAAGCTGCAAGAAGTACACTGATTTATCCTGATAGCTAAACTGGATTTTTATGTTAATCACGTATTTATTCCATAAATTTCTATAATTTTCATGATTTAAAAGTCATAATTTCCTACATGTTTCACAATAAAAACTTCTGAGAGGATTTTCCTGTAAAAGATACTTTTATTACAATATGGAGATTTGATATAAAAGCTCTGGTGCTTACGTTTATATTTAAAAAAGGTAAATCAGGGCTCCCTTCACTAATTGACTAATTACATTATAATGTGATTATTAGAGTTCGTATACTTTTAAATTAGGCTGTGGTTTGCAGAGGACTTAATGTGGTACCTTGAGAGAAGCGAGAGGGTGTTCTGGTCCCAGCAGACTCCAGTGGAAGGCAGCCAGGTCCTCATCAGGCAGAATATGATTTCCTGCGAGACAGAAACTCTTTAATGTTTGCTGCTTCAATAGAAAAGTCAAACAGACAAAAAGGTGTGCCAGAAACACAAAGCGTGTCCACTGAGGTATGTGGGAGCGCGGTGATAATTACCCAGCAGAGCAGCAAAGCAGGGCAGGTGCTGTGTCTTCAGCCCGAGCTGCCTGGCGGCCTCAGACAGCAGGTACTGGTGTGTGGTCAGGTTCTTGCCGTTCCAGCTCAGTTTGAGCCCGTGCGACGAGAAGTAGGCGGGTACGTTGCAGAGAGCAAACTCAGAATCCTGAGCGATCAGGCCGGAAAATCCAAAGTCTCTGTAAAGAGACAGCACTTCCTGGTGGTGGTCCTCCAAAGTCTGTACAACCTGTGGATTTACAAAACACCAAAACTCTGAATTTCATGTCTTTTTGTTTATTACCTTGTTGTTTTTAGTGTGTTTGTAGGTTTTAGTTTAGTTTCAGCTCTTCAGAAGATTTTGTTTCTTTATATTTGGTTTGGGTTTTAAGTGTTTTTGTATTATATTAAATTCTAGTATAATGTGTAAGTATGTTGCTAAAGATACAATCAAAACGCATGGTTGGAGAACTGCATAGTTATGTATGTAATGTTTAAATATGGGAATAAACTTGAGTACTCTTTCACCAACAGATTCAGATGTTAACATTACACTTGGGATGAATAGCTTGGTAAATAGCATTTGGGATGCATTGAGTGAGTATAATATTTAAGTCATGTTCTTGTTATTTTATTCTACAAGGAGTACACTTGTCGAAGCAATTGCGACAGTGCCATCTGGAAAATTATGGTGGCCATTTTTACAAAACAAAAACTATCAATTAATCTATAAAATAATTGAGAGAATAATATATAATGAAATGTACGATAATGTGCAGCCCTACATTTACAACTGCACAATATAGTTTTTAATTCTATACCAAAAGCAAATGAAAGGCAGAACTGAGTACATTATAACGATTATCGCAATAGTTAAATTCAATAAAGTTTGCTATATTCTTCTACCTTCTGTAGATGGATCTGTGAGACTGATCAGCTGCCAAAGCAATCACTGCAGATACTGAATTTACCAGGATAGAGGTCACAGACGGCCAGTGGTGCTGCCACTTTGTATACTCTCAAAATACTAAAGCTTCATAGCATTTGCGGAAATACATCTATGGAAAATGTGTGCAGCACCAAACGGTTCTAATCACTGGTAGTGATACAGACACTTGGACCTAGGGCAACATAAGTGTTCAGAGCCCACTCATGAAGAACCCATTGGAGGGTGAGGCGCACAACTACGCCAGAGAGCGAGCATGAGAGCTTCAGACTAGTAATGTTAATCTTGTCAGCGTTAATGAGAATGAAAATTAATAATAATTATACTCAGATATATACAAAATCGGTTTGATGAGCTGGTAATCAAATCTGTCTTCAAATGAATGCAACATGTGGCAGTGATGGCTGAGTATGATAAGCTGTTTCACAACTATTCAAAATTGCCTAACATGTATTGTGTCACACCGATTCATAATCAAACTGAAACTAAATACCAATGTTAACATCCAGAATAAAATATCACAATCATTAGAAAATGACAAACTAGCTGGCATGCAGCACATGTAAAGCTGAGAAAGTGACAGAGGAAGAGTAATAACTTTAGTAAAGGTGCCATTCAAGCCGAGAACATATATTTTAAGCTGCAGAAATAGGACTGTATCTCAGAATACAGGTCGGAAAAACAGAAAGTACAAATGGGAACAGTGAGTAATGATGTTACACACACACACACAACGGCAGAATGTGTTGTACTGTAATGTGGGTGGGATTTTTCTGTTCTCTATCATGTCACGGTACTCTGTTGCTTTTAAAAAAATATATATAAATACTATCATGCAAGCAGATAGGAAGGTATGTCAAAAAAAAGTAATGTTGACAGGAGTGAACGATGAGAGTCTATCAGTGGTTTTGATGCATTCATGGCAGGCCTAGAACCTAACCTTATGAGTCACATTTCCTTTCTCAAACCCATTTTAACTTCTTTTTTTTTTTTAAAAGATGATTATATAGTACACCCAGCTACTATAGTTTTAACCATAGCCAATATTCTTGAAAATAGGTCAGATGCACAAATTTTTATTTATTTAAATATTCTCAATCATCCATTAACTGAAATGCAAAACAAATCATTATAAATGTGCCACTGTCAGGCAACAGGGGCCTATTAATAGTCTATCCACTCAGCAGTTGTTCAACAATGTATAAAGGGTTCAATGAGTTCATGTTATGTAATATATAGGCTGGTCTAGGTCATGTTGCGCAATACATGTTGCTCTAATGCACAGACTGGTTTTGCCGGCCCGGTAGATGCTGCTCCACATTAGCACCGGATACATGTATCCTCCCAGTAGACCAGCACAAATAAAAGGAGAGCAGATAAGGCAATGCATCACTGATATAGATATATACTCTGCTGGTTTAAAACTGCCAATGCAAAACAGCCCGTTTGATAGATTATGTGTGTTTTGCTTAAGTTCTTAGGGCTGGTATGTGCACTTGTTCCCCAACTGGAAGGAGTTAACACGGCTGATGTAAACTGCTAAATGGACGTGCAACAAGAAAGGGCAAGTGTTAAATTAACAGCACAGCACATGACCACAATAAAACAACTTAACACAGCTTTGATCACACATGGCTCACCCGCACTCGGAAGCGGAACATGGCGAGGCGGACGCAGTGGCTGAGGCAGGCCGGGGGCAGGAACCATGCTCGGGGAGGCGGGGTGGCCTTGCTGCCGACGTGGTTGACTATCAGCTGCGCGGTCTGTCGCTGGCCCTGAGCTCGCCGCGCCCACTCGGGCCAGCGCTCCTTCCCCAGTGTGCCGTTGAAAACCACGACCAGCTCCAGGCCCCCCTGGTACAGGCAGGCCTGCGACAGGGCGGCCAGGTAGCCCAGCATGGCGTTCCACTCTCCCCCGCACACCCAGTCCGTCTGGTAGCCGCCGTAGAGACGCTGCAGGCCGGAGTCAGCGTCGATTAGGATCCTGGCAGGCGGGGGCGGGGGAGGCATGGGCCCGGGGTGATGTGGGTGGTGGTGTTGGTGATGGTGGTGAGGGGGCTGGCGGGCCGCGGTACGGGCAAGCTTCAGGAGGTCCACCGGGACTGCGGCCCCGGGACACCGCTTCTCTAAATACTCTTGAAAACCCTGCACTCCCATGACGGTGTTGTTCAGCCTGTGTGTCTGGCCGGGAGCGGGCTCTGAATACGTTCTGTACGCCGTGTTTGTAATGTAATGTGGGGCGAGACCGGAGCTAGCTGTGCACTTTAGGCAAGCTAACTGGTCTCCGATTCAGTGAAAAACTGTAGTTTAGTTAACCCTGCAAAACAATTTATCTGTCACCCAGATTAGTGAAATCAGTCACCATGCACTGATGTACACGTGTGTCAGCTATCGTTACTGATTCCGAGATATCGAACTGCGAATTTCTCAGTTTTGGTCGTGGGTGCTCAGTTTAGTGTCCATCCTTGTGGATTTTGGGTGAGATGCCAGCAAGGCCAGTGTAGCTACCTACCACCAGAAAAAGTTCAACACATTTCCTGCTCCCATAATTTGGCTTTAACATAACCAGCTTCAAAAATGTAGTTGGCAGCAAGTAACGGAAATGCAGCAAGGTGGTTGATGGTGTTAAAAAATTGCAAATAAAACAATTACCCTGCTAGTTTGTGCACATGAAACAGATGCAATACTGCGCATTAGTTAGCAACCCACAGGCTGGATGGCCAGTTCGCGGACATGATGTTAAACCGAGCAGCTTGCTAAATCGTTTTTTTTTTTTACCTGACAGCTGAAATATTTGACATTTAATCTGCACTACCTCCGGCAAATATCACCGCGCTTGTATCGGTAGCTTGTTGGTTTGCAGGCGTCAGAATATGAATTAAAACAAACTAACAAGCGGTGTGCCTGGCTAGCTGCACTAACAGTTGCTAAGTGATCGTTAGCCGTTAGCTACTGGCAGGGTCCCCGGCGTGATTTGACGCGTCAACTCCCGAAGACAAGTCCGGGGCCGACACGACGCGGAATGAGATGGATGTTTAACGAAATAAAAGAAAAGTAACTAAAATTAAATTAAAATAAAAGCCCGATGGTGCCTCCCTCGCTGTCTTCCACACTCACGGCTTCATGTTGCAGAGGGGAACATTACTTCCAAGCGACATCAGCCATCTTGCGACTTCCTCGCGGCCCAGTGGAGTGGGAGGGAAGGCGGAGGGAAGTGGAGGAAGGAGGCGCGGCCGGAGGAGGGATGCTGGGAAATGTAGTCTTATTAGCGTATCACGTCGTACTGGGACAGATTTGGTGGGAAACCGATTAAAACTACAAGTACCAGCATGAGGATACCGACAGTTTGGACGAGGATAAAAAAAGCTGGAGAGAGAGGAGAATTTCTCCAAGTGGCCCACAAGTGATTCAAGTACAGACGCCGTTATTTGTTAGTTAACCACCAGCCTCTGATAATATCACCTCTTTCATGTCAAAACGCAGATATTTATAATACCGGTACAGCTAGCTAACGTCTGCCACTGTAGACCAACGTGGATGCTAATGAAGTATTTAATGCTTCAGTAGTGAACATATAAGCGGTGTAAACCGGTGAATTTTAAAAATTAAACACGAATCAACCGTTAATGAACGTTAGTAGATTAGAAAATGAGTGAGCGGTGGGTGTAACAGGTAGAATGGTGATGTCCGGTTCATGGTGGATCTTGTGTGTGTATGTCGCCCTCCTGTGGTTCACATTGGTACTCTCAGAGGAATTTAGATTTAATATTTTAATCAATTTAACACCAGGAATTTTTACAAAACAAGACAGGGAACTCAAATACAAAGACAAAGGATAGTCATCAATCAACAATGGTGGAAATGATGCAACAACACAGTCTATAAGCAATTGTGGAACCATTATTCTAAAAAGTAATAGAGATAAATATACAGGCCTACGTAAAAAAAATAAACAATAAGAAATAGAAACAAGAATTTATATTTTATAAATACATTTAACACAAAGGATCTATATGCAACACAATCTATCATAAACAATAATGGTACAATTATTCTGAAAATCTATTGGGAAACATAAAACAACATTGCGAAAATAGAAACCATCAAGTAATTCAATGTTTAAATTATTTATTATAAGATTATAAGTATTTCAGCGACTTTAAATGTCTAGTTGGCCAAATTAAACATGATATGACATGATAGGCCAAAGAAGGACAAAGGTCTTTCCACTTTCAAGTTTGAATATGATATTTACCCCAATTAATCAAAAATGTACAGTATCTGAAATGTTTGCCTCCATGCAAGCTATTGATAAATTAAATAAAGTAAATGACAGAATGTTGTTAGACTACAATAATTAAAAACATGGTATTAGACCACTATGATAGAGACAATTGTGTATATCAGAACAAAACATTATTTTATATATGAATGTTTATTTTAATCCAAATAGCATATATATTACTACATGGAACAATTCAAACTGCAGTGCATGGGAGAATTAAAACTCACTTGAAGAAACATTTTTCAAATATTTCCCCCAACTTGTTTCACAGTTGAATATATATATATATATATATATATATATATATATTTTTTTACCTGATCTTAAACACAGGGGAAACAAACTTTAGATCAGACTTAGAAAAATGGATCACCATATTATTTTCACTTGCCTCTCCGGGCTTTCTTACAATCAGTTAAAGGACTTTTTTTTAAGGGTCAAATGTGTCAGCTTCTGAATAACAAAGCATGCAAACATCCACCCTCAAATTTATATTTTTTGTGTAACAAATTCCTAAACGGGAATTATTGGAGGGAAAAATGCCATGGGGATCAAGCTATCTATCTAGGCCACCATTGAGGCTGTACGTTAGCGTTACCATGGTAACACGGAGCTAGCTTGAAGGACTTCATTGTGCTCAGATCTTTGTATCGGCAACCTCCGATAAAAAATGTTTTTCGAATAAGAGTCTCTTTCTTTGTGGATTAGTGAAATTGGGGAGACCAAGATAGGGAAGTGGTTGTACACACTGCCACCAGGATATTGGATGTCTTCTCCTGCCAATATATGAGGAAATATATGTAGAAAAAGACATAATGTATAATCTAATGTGAAGAATGCATCTCATGAATATGTACATTTTGAGGGATATGAGAAGTATGTTCATCCTGCTATGCAACCTGAATATAAAAAACAAAGCCTGTCAAACATTGTTAGATCATCTACCTTCTTCATCAATGCATAAAAGCATATTTTTTGTCCTTTATTTTTGCACTGTTATGAGGATTTAGTTGTTGTTTTTTGTGCTCTGCTAACTGAACCGAGAACTGAATGTTTATTAACTCAATGATATAGTAATTATTCTGTTAACTGTTACCACTATTACCATTACCATATGCCTATATTACAATATTGCCACTATTTTTACCACATGATTTGGCAAAACAGTTGTTTTGATTCACCATGCCAAGAAAGCAAATTTGAATACAAAATTTGAGAGAGAGAGAGAGAGAGAGAGAGAGGAGCGCGCAGCCCCGCTGCCCAGTGTCGTCCATCCTTCCCCGTGGAGAGAGAACCATGACAGCCCGGTCAGTGCAGTCCCTCTCCGGAGCCCTGAAGCTCCTCTTCAACAACCGGTTAACCAGGGTAGGATCAGTCTCTGACAACATAGTCATCTGTTTAAATACAATTTAAAACATTTGACGTGGTTTAACACTATTTTCTTTGGTAAAACAGCGATGTGTGAAGCTAAGCTGATTAACAGTTGGTTAGCCTAGTTAGCTAACTAGGCTAACCAACTCTTAATGTCGCTGTCCTTCAGCACCACTGGTGATCCCTTCAAAGAAAATGTAATTCTACTTATGCAGCATTCCTCCTTTTCTCACTTAGCGAGATGAGGCTGTAAATGCATACTCTATCTGCTCCCTGCACTCATAAATTATTCAGGCAGTAATACACCAGGTAGTTGACTGTGGAGCAATGGGGGAGACAGTACTCAGAGCTTTTAGTTAATTAAAAGTAGCTAAATCACAGTGTAGAAATACTCTGCTACACATAAAAGCATGCATTCAAAAGCTAAAAGTACACAAGTATTATCAGCAACGAACCAAAAGTAAAAGTACTCATTATGCAATATTTGTTATACTATATCACTGGATTATTGATGCATTAATGTGTTCGTTTCTTATGCTGTAGGGCAGGCTAAGCTTGCAGGCTAACTCAATTCATTATAGTAAATCAGTTTTTTGGGTTTATTTTCTATTTTGTATTAATAATCGGTATATGCAACGCAACCAAATGTAGTGGAGTAGACGTGCAAACTAGCATAAAATAACACTAACAAATAATTGAAATAAAATATATGAGAAACATGGAAATATCAAAAATACTTCAGCTTAAATTTTTTTTCTCCTGCCATTATATGAGGAAATAAACACACACACAAAAATTGAGGAGAGTGTTATAGATTAGACTTGTTTTTTTTAATACGTTTTAACTAATACATATTTTCTGCCTCTAACTAACTTCTGTCTGTATTCACAGGTTTATGGTGCGGCAACATGTACTCAGAGACACAAGTCCTCTTACACTGTGAGTTGTTCAGGATACAAGAAAACATTACAAAAAAATGGAGGTCTGTCACGCATACCTTGTTTACCTTATGACCTTCCTAACTGGATAACCCCACAATCAAAATACATTTCCCTCTTAACTGTAATGCTATTTATTAATCTTGATTGTTTTCATGTGAGTTGCCGAACACACACGGCTACTCATGGACCAGATGTGACGCGGTTGATGGGTGTAGTTTAGTAGAAAGAAAATAGACCCTTTATGAAACTCCTCACAACAAGTTATGTGGATTATATTGAATAACCAGATAATGATTTTTGAAAGACACACTGCTGTTAACCCTTGTGTGGTGTTCATATTTGTGTTACTCAGCCAGTGTTCGTGGGCCTGGTGGACCCGCTGCCTTTTTGGGCTTCAATTCAACACAATCAAACTATTTGATGTTAAAATACTCAACAGATGTTTACTTCATCCCAATTACAAGCAATATAAACAGCATATATGGTTCATATTTGCCCTTTTACATTTGTTAGATCACATTAATGAATTAAAGTGCTCCTTGTTTTTTCGCCTGCTGACCGGCTCGTCCTGTGGCTCGTCTTTTTTTTGTAACTAGCTGATGCTCAATCTCATCCTCTTCTTCAAAGTCACTGTCAGACTCAGACTTCTCAGAAATGTGATCCTCACATTCTGAAACCTCTTCCTCTTCCTCTACATCATCATCAAATGGTTCTCTCTCTTCCAAAATCATTTGCAAGGCCCTCTGAGCAGAGAATCTTTTGGCCATCTTGATCAGTTGTGATGAGGACCCAAACTGGCGAAGCTTTATTTATTGTGTCTCGCCCCAAATGTGCAGCTGGGATAGAGTGTGAAAAAAATAAAGATTTGTTTCCGTAAGACATAATACGGGAATGTGAGAGCAGACGGGTCGAAGCTTGAATTCATCAACAATGTTGCAACCTTGTGTGGGAATGGCAGGGGCAGAAACACAAAAGTCTCACACATACACACACACACACACACACACACACAGAAGGCCCAGACAGGTGCACATTACCTACAATTTCCCCGAACATTCTGTATGTAATGTAAATGTGTAGGGGGGGGGGGTGTACAATGGGTGGTCATTGAAAATGTGTTCTGATATATGTTCTTCACAGAAAATGAGCCAAGGCCATTGAGTGTGAGTTTGAACAAATAATTGATCATATCATTTTTCTTTAGCTCAATAATGAAAACGGGTCCCACAGACCCGAACACCACACAAAGTTAGTAGAAGATGCCATCTAGTTCCATAATATTCAAACGGAAGCAGACATCTCCCCGCCTGCATCTCCAACTCTCGACAACTCACTCCCAAACAATCTACATTGATAAAAGCACCAAATGTAAGAGGAAAGATGCATGTGCACAGGAGTACCAACACTGTTTTGTCTCATCAATGTGCTTGTGATGTCACCAGGAAGCTGCTGATCAGTGTGCTTCAGCCCCTCCCCCCTCCACTTTGTCCCACTAACCTTCCTGTTTTCTCTGCTCCGTCCTCCATCCTCCCTCACCAGGCCATAGTGAGTATGGCGGCTTACTTCACACAGACACACATGTTGTGTTAATAGAACGTTTTAAAATAGCAAAAAGATTACCGTCTTTTAAAATAGTGTAGAGTCTAATCAGTAGTTTTATAGGAGTTGTATCTACTGGGTTGTATTAGGGGGAGTTTGACTTCCTGTTTGTGTGTAACAGCCTCCACCGGCGCGGTATGGAGGCCGGCACACCGTGACTCTGATTCCAGGAGACGGCATCGGACCAGAGCTCAGCAAACACGTGTGTGAACTGTTCCGGTGAGAGAGATTAGGAATCTCTTTTTCAGGGGAGACTTGACCTCGACGCAGAATTAATACAAACACATAACAGGCAAAAAACACAAAGGGAGACAAACAAATCCAGCATATGGAGCTTACCTTTCAATAGAAAATATGATATCTTGTAACAATTTTAATGGAAAAATCATCGTTATTCTTCCATTTTGGATTCTACATGAGATTTATTTTTTACTTTACTTTATGTTCAGGTTCTGCTGTGTGCCCGTGGACTTTGAGGTTGTCAATGTGGACTCAACGAAGGACTCAGAAGATGACATCAATAATGCCATCATGGCTATCAGACGCAATGGAGTGGCTCTGAAAGGTACGTGTTTTGCATGTCCATGAAACATGTTGATACAAAAAAAGCAACGAGTGTAACTCCAAACACAACTCTAGACATTCTGCTATATCAAGTTGTGTTATGTCTCTTCTTTAGTTGTCATTCTTCAGGTGTTACTTTGTTTGTTCATCCAGGAAACATTGAGACCAACCACAATCTGCCGCCATCCTACAAGTCTAGAAACAACCTGCTGCGGTAAGTCCTCCATATTTCATCTGTCACCCCTTTTCCTTTGCTAGTCTAATCAGATTTACAGCTGCAAACTCATCTTTCTCTTTCAATATAGTTTGCACTAATGCATGTATTGCTTCAATCAAATACATTGACCATCAACACTGATTAAACACCCTCGTAACATTTGGCAAATTCCAATTTAAAGGTCCCCTATTATACTGTTTTTCATCAATATATTATAGCTCTCAGATATATACAAACATGTCTCTGAAGTGTTTGGCTCCAAACACCAAACAGATCTTTGCAGCATCCCATAATCCCCTCTGTTTCAGCTCTGTTTCAAAAGTGCTGATTCTCTGTCTGTTGCTTTAGATGAAAATAAGGAGCCCCTCCCCACGCCCCTCTGAGAGATATTTGGTTAAAAAGAACACAATGGTGCTCTAGGAGGAGATTCAGGTGATAAGGGGGGGGGGGGGGGTTACCTTGGTTGGTGATTGGCTAATGGTTACACAAGCCAAAAAATCGTTATGACATCATAAAGTGGCCAAAATCTGATCAGCTCATTTTCAGACAGGTTTTTATATAAATGGATCAGGACAAAAAGAGAGAGAATCTTTTTTCCTGAAACCTTCAGAATCTCTTTCCACAGAGGGGACACGTGTTTATGTTTAAAAGACATGAAAACGTGGATTTTGCATAATAGGTCCCCTTTAAAATGACCAGTCTTAAATCTTTGGCTCTTGTGTCTATTCCTTCTATCTGCCTCTTCATCCATTATCTACCATCTTGTCTCTGCAGCACCACTCTGGATCTGTATGCCAATGTGATGCACTGCCAGTCTCTACCAGGAGTGAGGTCACGCCAGACCAACATCGACATCATCATCATCAGGGAGAACACAGAGGGAGAGTACAGCAGCCTGGAGCACGAGGTGTGTGTGTTCATAATCGCTCTGATGCTGCAACACACAACATCCCAACTAAATCTGTTCTACAAGCATCTCAAATGTTTCTCTCTTTGCTTTTGCAGAACGTACCGGGAGTTGTTGAGTGTCTGAAGATCATCACCAGGACCAAATCTCTACGCATCGCTGACTACGCCTTTAAAACTGCCCGCGCTCAAGGACGCGGACGAGTGACTGCTGTACACAAAGCTAACATCATGTCAGTTGAGTCTCAAAGACCAGTTTTCATTCATCTTTTTCTATAAAAACACATGATACATCTTAATGTGTGTGTGTGTTTGGAGCAGGAAGTTAGCTGACGGCCTCTTCCTGGAGTGCTGCAAAGAGGTCGCTAGTGGTTACCCTGAAATCACCTTCGACAGCATGATTGTGGACAACACCACCATGCAGGTAAGCACGCCATTTCTTCACTCTGCCACAGTTGAAGATACAATAAGCATCATTTACCTTTGTCTGCTTGTCTTTATGTTGGTTTTTAAAAGTGACATTCATGGTATGTTCTTAAACTACAAACTTCCTTGCACATATGTTATTATAATGATGAATCCCACTGTCCTTTTGAATTGAAAGCACATGCAAATAAATCCTAATTAGTATATTATGTAAATAGGTAAACCACACAAAGGCACATAAAAGGCCAAGAGACTGCAGGGCTGTGTGCAAACGCAACAATTGCAAAGTGTTAGAAAAATATCACTCGACACCGGTTTGAGAATCAATAATCAGGAACTCATTTATTGTTGCAAGAAGGAGCTTAATCACATTCAGGAATATGGTTCAACTCACACACATGAGGTATGCTGCTCAAAGGAACAGGAAATCACATCAAGCTTATATCGTTTCTAAGTGCAGTCCCACACAGTCGTACATCGGTTTGGTGTCGGCAGGTTCCCGTACATGCAGGTATTCCCATTTACGATGATGTTGCTCTTTGATCCTCTAAGGGTGGGAGACAGAGTAGCTGCTCACTGACGGTTTATTTGGAGCTTCGGCCGGAGAATTCACAAGACATGTCACGGGGCCACGGTCTGACCACACGGTAGAGATGCCACAATCAATTCTGAAGAACCCTCCTGTAGCTCCAGGTTTGAACTAGTTCAGAGTGTAATAATCAACATTCTTCAATAGGTAGACTAAACAGCTGAGGACACTGAATCACATGTGTTGTCGCTTATGGCTCGAGGTCATCTACACCCCGAGAAGGATGTGTTCCAGGTGTCCCACAACAATAACTATCTCTGACCGACAGTTTCCCGGTCATAAACTGGTAACAACAACAACTTGCTAGGGCAGCCCCTCCTTAAAGTGCCCGTGAAGTGAATTTTTTTGCGCCAAAATGAAATGGCAGTTTCATTTCTTACATATCATTGTACCTGTTCATGGCTAAAATAATTTTTTAGGAAGTGCGAGGGACGAGATAAACATCGCAAATTTTTCATCCCGTGAACGGCCGTCTGAGCCTACCGCTGCTGCAGACGATAGCGGCTGTGACGTCACAAGATGGGCCCAGTTGTGATTGTAAACATGGCGGAGACTTCGGAAAGTGATACTGGTGCGAGAGAAAAGAGTGATTTTGACAGCTTTTCGGACAGGATAGATGAGGAAAGTGGCCATGGAAGTCAATTTAGTTGAGGACAATATTTTGTCATAGATCTAGAGTAGATCTACACACAGGATTGGCCATCACCTGATCATACATTCATCTGTTCATAGCATGATGCAACATTCATGTTCACATGCAGTGTTGTGCTAGTTACTGAAAACCAGTAACTAGTTACAATTACTAGTTACTTCACTACTTACACCAAAAAGTAATGCGTTACTGTGAAAAGTAACTTTTTAGTTACTTAAAAAAGGGCACCCATTAATGCCCTTATACTGTAGCCTTCATTTCAGTACTGTTATTGCATCGGAGAATAATACAACCTGTTGATCAACTTGACACGCATTTGCATCACTGAACTCTGCTAAGCAATGTGGTCTTTACAAACACAAACACAAAGATATGTTTCAAAGTGCCAATCCAGCCGCTCTTGCTTAGGTGGAGGTGGAGTGGCGTCGGATGAGTCTGGGTCTGTGGTCTTAGCTACTAGCTTCGTCCCAGCATGTTGTTTCTGCAGATGTTTCAACAGATTTAATTGCTGTTTTGGGCAGTCGATAGGATCTTTGACCCGCCAAGACACAACTTACATTTAACTAAAACGTTCTTTTCTTTGTGCTCGACAAAAGTGAAATAGTGAGAATATCTCCAGGCGGAGAAACTCGACTTGAGCTCTGCCGCCGCCATGATAGTCTTGTTAGTAACACAAACACAGTGGCCTTTATTTTTCATAAACAACTACGAATCTACGAAACAAAACACCAGCCACTCACCTTCATCTTTTGGGAACAGAAACATCGCCACTTCGGCAGACTTGACATTACCACAGCCAGCGGCAATGCATCGCTTCCCGTGTGTTTTTCCTCCCTTTTTCTTCACTGTCGCCTCCATTGTCAGGTTTTCTCGATTGGCAATCACTTCCAGTCGACTGCGAAACACTTTCCAATAAAATACTCGCTCAAAAACGTTGGTAAATTCCACTTTGAAACAGAGACAAAATGAACGGTGGTGAATGTAAACACTTCGGCTGGGCCCATCTTCTGACGTCACGCAGTAGATCGCAAGCCACGCCCACGAAGGCGGAGGTTCCCAGCGGAAAATTCAAAACTCGTCAAATTCGTTGCTATTCCAACATCTTTTATATGGGTTCCAATGGACAATTTTGGTCATTACTATACGTATTAGCATAACAGATCATGCACCGGCGCACACTTCACTGGGTCTTTAAGGGAGATAGTATGCTGTCAAGGCTGGTCATCTGCGTCAGAGGGCGAAGGAGGACATGCAGGGCAAATGATTCCCTGACAGATACCAAAAGAGTCCTAGAAAGACAAGGTCAACTTAACTATGTGCATTAAAAAATAAAAAAGAGGAATAGTTTCGGCGAAAACTAAAAGGTACCATGGGGTCAGATTATAACTTTGCAAAGGGGGGTTTGTTTAGCATGAAACACTTGAAATAACTAAAGGACAAGTTAAACAAGAAATAGGAAAGAAAGGGAGGTGATAGAAAACTATAGCTGCAAAAAAGTTAGCAATGATTGATGCTCAACTCCCTTTATTTTGCCTACATCCGCAGGACCTAGACACCACAGCTCCTCAGACAGCTGTCCTAACAGCTCCTCCTCCACAGAGGAGAGTGTGTGGAAATCAAGTGCTCATCATTGTTCCTCATGTGAGGACAAATGCACTGCCTTTTGTCCAATCGTGTGCCAATGAAGCTTTATCTTGTAAGCATTTAAATCAGCTGAACGGTAAACTCCGGGCTCCCAATTTCAAAGTAAGGTTGAGAGATCTCAATCAAACACGCTCAAACAAAGGTCTGAAGAGAACGGAGAACCGGCAAATCACAATCTTTGTCAAATGTCTTTTTAATACTGGTTGGTGAATGTCCTGACACTATGTTGTATTTGCGTGTGTCAGCTGGTCTCCAGGCCCCAGCAGTTCGATGTGATGGTGATGCCCAACCTGTACGGGAACGTGGTGAGCAACGTGTGTGCCGGGCTGGTGGGGGGGCCGGGCCTGGTGCCCGGAGCAAACTACGGGACGGACTACGCCGTGTTCGAGACGGTGAGAGGATTCACATCCTAGTTTGACAGAATTTGAAGAGCAATAGTTGACACTGCAAATAGAAACTCCTCAGCTCCGATTGGTTATTTAAATACTAACAAGCGTCGTAGGCCCTGCCACCAGGAGCAGTACAGGGTTAAGTATCTTGCCCAAGGACACTGCCACATGTTGACTGCAGGGGCTGGGGATCGAACCATTGCCCTTCTGATTGGTGGATGACCTCTGTACTGCCTTTAGCTTAGCGTTGGTGACGTGGAGCCATGCGACTGTGATAATTAAGATAAGATAAGATAAGATGCACTTTATTAATCCCAATTTGGAAAGACAATATGTTTGTTGCAGCAGCATAAAACAAAACAAGGCATTGCACATAATAACAAATCAAAATAGAAATAGAAATAAACCATCATCAGAGAGTAAGAAAAATATACAGATGACCAAGAAGATGAAAAAAAAAATCCATAAACTGTCTGACAAATAAAAACAATGTTGAAGTCTAGTGGAAAAATGCCCTGCTTTTGGTCGAGGGATCCCCTGCAAAGCTAACCTCTCTACCCAACATGCACCTCTCTACCCAACATGCACCTCTCTACCCAACATGCTCCTCTCTGTGCAACATGTACCTCTCTACCCAACATGCTCCTCTCTACCCAACACACTCCTCTCTACCCAACATGCTCCTCTCTACCCAACACGCTCCTCTCTACCCAACATGCACCTCTCTACCCAACATGCTCCTCTCTGTGCAAAATGTACCTCTCTACCCAACATGCTCTTCTCTACCCAACACGCTCCTCTCTACCCAACATGCTCCTCTCTACCCAACATGCTCCTCTCTACCCAACATGCTCCTCTCTACCCAACATGCTCCTCTCTGTGCAACATGTACCTCTCTACCCAACATGCTCCTCTCTACCCAACATGCTCCTCTCTACCCAACATGCTCCTCTCTACCCAACATGCTCCTCTCTACCCAACATGCTCCTCTCTACCCAACACGCTCCTCTCTACCCAACACGCACCTCTCTACCCAACATGCTCCTCTCTACCCAACACGCTCCTCTCTACCCAACATGCTCCTCTCTACCCAACACGCTCCTCTCTACCCAACACGCTCCTCTCTACCCAACACGCTCCTCTCTACCCAACACGCACACTCCTCTCTACCCAACATGCTTCTCTACCCAACACGCTCCTCTCTACCCAACACGCTCCTCTCTACCCAACATGCTCCTCTCTGTGCAACATGTACCTCTCTACCCAACATGCTCCTCTCTACCCAACATGCTCCTCTCTACCCAACATGCTCCTCTCTACCCAACACGCTCCTCTCTACCCAACACGCTCCTCTCTACCCAACATGCTCCTCTCTACCCAACATGCACCTCTCTACCCAACATGCACCTCTCTACCCAACATGCTCCTCTCTACCCAACATGCACCTCTCTACCCAACATGGTCCTCTCTGTGCAGGGCACCAGGAACACGGGGAAGAGCATCGCTAACAGCAACACGGCGAACCCCACGGCCATGCTGCTGGCCTCCTGCCTGCTGCTGGACCACCTGAAGCTGCACGCCTACGCCAGCATGCTGCGCAGGGCCATCCTCTGCACCGTCACCGAGACCCGGGTACGATCACAGCAACACAACAAACAAACAACAAACAAACAATACTCCATCCTCCATCCTCTCACTGAGGGCAGTTACCAAAGAACATTCATACTCATTGTTTTAAATCGTTGCATGGACTGGCACCACACTACCTGTCTGAGTCGTTGCACCGGCCTGCTCCAGCTAGAGCGATGCGCTCAGCAGAACCTGTTGGTGGTTCCTCTGTGCACGAAAGAAACCAGAGGTGACAGGGCTTTGCTGTTGCAGCTCCCAGATGTGGAACAGCCTCCCAGTACATATTACATTACATTACATTTAGCTGACGCTTTTATCCAAAGCGACTTACAATAAATAAGTGCATTCGACCAAGAAGATACAAACTTGAAGAAGACAGAATTATATAAGTACATCAGGTTTCATAGAGCCAAAACATTTCAAGTGCTACTCAACTGGCTTTAGATAAGCCAGTCCTTTGTTAGTATATAAATGCTTTGTTAGTAATTGTATTGCTCGAAGTGGAGTCGAAAGAGATGAGTTTTCAGTCTGCGCCGGAAGATGTGTAGGCTTTCTGCTGTCCTGATGTCAATGGGGAGCTCATTCCACCATTTTGGAGCCAGGATAGCAAACCGACGTGTTTTTGCTGATGGGAACTTGGGTCCCCCTCGCAGTGCAGGTGCAGCGAGCCGTTTGGCTGATGCAGAGCGGAGTGCACGTGCTGGGGTTTATGGTTTAACCTTGTCCTGGATGTAGGAAGGGCCAGATCCATTCGCAGCATGGTACACTAGTACCAGTGTCTTGAAGTGGATTCTAGCAGTTACTGGAAGCCAGTGAAGTGAGCGGAGTAGCGGCGTGGTGTGGGAACATTTAGGAAGGTTGAAGACCAGACGAGCCGCTGCATTCTGGATGAGCTGCAGAGGTCGGATGGCACATGCAGGTAGACCAGCCAGGAGGGAGTTGCAGTAGTCTAGGCGTGAGATGACGAGAGCCTGGACCAGAAGCTGTGTGGCTTTCTGGGTCAGGAGGGGACGTATCCTCCTGATGTTGTAAAGAGTGTATCTGCAGCAGCGGGTTGTAGCAGCGATGTTTGCAGTGAAGGACAGGTTGTTATCTAGGGTCACACCCAGATTCCTTGCAGTCTGAGTCGGGGAAACAACAGAGGGGCCCATGTTGATTGTTAGGTCAAGAGTGGGACCATCTTTTCCAGGAAGAAAAAGCAGTTCAGTCTTGTCACGGTTGAGCTTGAGGTGGTGAGCGATGTCTGCTAGTCAAGCATATCCACTGCTCAGTCTATTGAACTTTTTAAATCTCAGCTGAAAACTCACCTCTTTGCACTGGCTTTTAATACTAGTTGAACATGTGTTTTTTTGTTTCTAGTTATTGTGCTTTTTATCATGTTTTTAATTATTGTTTTATTATTTTACTCCCATTGTGTTATTTGTATATTGTATTTATTCCCTGTACAGCACTTTGGTCAACTGAGGTTATTTTAAATGTGTTATATAAATAAGTAAAGATTGAGATTGAGATTGAGATTGAACAATGCATAGAGATTATTCTGCTCACGCTTGTGTTGTCCTGCAGCTGCACACGGCGGACCTGGGGGGCCACGGCTCCACCTCCGAGGTGGTGCGCTCCATCATGAGCGCCGTTCAGAGCACCGGGCCCCGGACCCTCAGCATCTAGAACAAACACGCAGAGAAGTGAATGTAAGACCCTCCTCAGAAGGTCCTCTATGCAATTTCATAATATTATAGTTGTTTTGATAGTTATACTGAAATGAAAGTGTCACAAAGATCTATGCAATAGTTTATCTTTCTGTAGAAATGTTTCCTGTTTACCTGAAACAACCCCCATACCATAATACTGTATGAAACACCAATCAACTCCTTTTACAATCTTTTCCATGTTTATTAGTTTGGTTACTTTATTTATTATTATGAACAGGGTAATCTTCATAATTTATTTTAAACCAAACACAACTGCTGTCCTACTACTGAATGTGCTGGGTTTTAATAAATGGGAAATAAACATTAAGCCTGTTTCTTTGGAGTTCATTATTTCGTTTTTAGAATGATCTGAATCAAACATGAGTGCACGCAGCAGTGCTGGTGCAGACCACAGGGGGGCGCCCTCGTCTCTCGTATCTCCACATGCAGTTTGTTGTAAAAGTCAACTTTATTGTCAATCTCAAAATATGTTTGTACACACAGAAAGATCGAAATACTGTTTCCCACAGTCCCGAGGTATAAAAAAAACACACATTAAAATACAAGAAGACTCAATAATTAAAAAAAACACAAAATAACAGTTTACTTCAAGTAAGCAGGATATATACAAAAAGAGATGATGTACATAGTGCAAATGGGAGTGCAAAAATGTGTGTGTGGGGGGGTGTTAAAGTCCCGGTCCAGTGGGGGCAGGGTGGAGAGGTGAGATAGAGGGGAGGGGGGGAGAGAGTTCAGTTTGTTATGACTGAGTTCCAGGAGTATTCGGACTATGAGGGTTTTTAGCAGTAATAATAATGGCTTTATTTGTGTTGTACCTTTCATATAAAGTTGCCGCTCAAAGAACTTTAGGATTGAGAATTCAACATTATAATGTACAATTCTGATGTGTTTTACTTGAGTATTTCCATGTTATGCTGCTTTAATCTTGCACTCCACTGCATTGGCATTATGCTTTTTTATGTATAACAATTTAAGAGCTGAAAAAGTAAGATCTGGCTTCATTTAAAGCCAGATGTAAAAAAGATAAATCTTAAATTAATATAAAAATGCTCTAAGGGAAGGAATGCCTGAGCTTTTTTGCAGTAATCACTTATATTCCACAAACAAAAATGTAATTACCATTAATTGTACCTTTTTCATTATACTGCCATCTCCCAGGAAATAAATCTGTGCTGGAGTTTGTATCAGCTTCAACTAATGAACTCATTGGGACATCATCCACTTGGATGTCTCTTGCAATAATATTGATCAAAGATACAAATATAACAACTGGTGTGTGTCAACGTCCAGTCCATACACTTAATCACAAACGGTGAACAGATCTCCAATGTTATGACTTTGTTCTCATTACGTCACAATTATACTCTCATAATTTGACTTTCTCTCAAACAAAATGTGCAGGAAATGTTTTTGAACATGAGCAGAACAATTGTCAAAAACACTTTCAGTCAGCTATGTGAGTCAAAGCATAATTAAATACAAATAAAAGTCTCCAGGGGAAGGCATGTCTTATTTCATGTTGTCACGTCGCAACATAGTCCCCAACAGATGTACTGTATTTATTAGCTGTTTCATTTGATTAAGGAGTCTTAATTTGTCCCCACAACAAATGTTGAAACGTAACAACGCAATTGGAAATCAGCTTCATAACAGTGTCAAAACATGACCAGCTTGTGTGTTCATGTGTGTGTGTGTTTAATGTCGCTCAGCGGGCCCCTCGATAATTAGAGGCTTGTCCCGGAGAGGGAGCAACAGAGGGGAGGCAAACAGACCACAGCAGAAAGAGGGGAGGAATGCAGGAGACAGTGCGAGAGACAGGGAGGAGGTGAGAAAGAAACTGCTCTCGCTTCTGGCCTCTCATTTCTCTCCACAAACATCCAATCTGTCACAACATCCCTCTCCTCCCTCTGTGGCAATATCACACGTACACATATCAGTTTAATGTGTGTGTGGGGGAGCTCTTTGATCCGACAAAATGAAATCTGATCTGCTGTCCTGCACCATGTGGATCAAAGTAGGGCTAATGTGGTCAGTATGTAAAAAAAAAAAAAAGATCAGAATTACATGAATTCACCGCTGCGGCCCGGGCATCACGTCCTTTGATCAACACACCCTCCCTTCACACACTCTGAAGCAAAGACAGAAAGAGAGGGAGGGTGTGTTAAAAGAGGAGGGGGAGATAGGGAGACAGGAGTCAGCAGCGTGAGTGGGCAGAGGTCACCTCAGAGTAAAAAGCAGGAGGGAGACGCAGCATGGACGCCGGTTGTGTTTGCTACGGCAGATCAGGTTGTCCTGGACCCTACAGATGCTTCATGGGACGCTGAGGACGACAGAGGTGAGCTGAGGTCTACTTCCTCCTCTCTGCCGAAAGCAAACGTCTTTCTTTTAATGAGGTGTCCTGGATCTGATGAGGATTATATTGTTGTACAACAGTTAAGAGACTTCTGTGCCTAAAGTGTGGGAGAATATTCCAGCTTTTATACTCTCTTTTACCAAAAGTTAATATTTATTTGTCGCATCGGATATTCATTGCTTACTACTTTGGTGCTTGTAATTCCTCCTCTCTCTGCATTCACTTGTAATGAGGTACGGTGGATCCATTTCCTAAATACACAGGACTTTGGAATAGAAACAAAGAAGCACTAATTAAGTTAAGATCAGATTTTTGTATACTCGCAAATGTAACATTTATTTGACGATGTAGCATTGGACATTTTGACCTTCAAAGCTTACTGTTTACTAAATTAAAATCTTAGTTTACTGTTAATGAGGTGTCGTGGATCTGTTGACTAAACACTCAGGACATTAGAATATCACAAAATAGAAAGACATAAACACTGGTTATTGAAGTTAAAAATGCAATTGTTGTACAATATAAGAAACTTGTGTTAATTGAGCCAAGAGTATTTGGCTGAAGAGAGAATCTTACAGCTTATAGCAAAAGTAAATACTTATTTGAATCAATGATTACTGTTTGCTAATACTTCCTCATCTCTTCTGATATACTTGTTTACGTTACTTTTGAAAGGGTGTCGTATCTGTTATCTAAACACTGAGGACATCGAAATAGAAACAAGGAAATACTGGTTATAAATAATTGAGGATTATATTGTTGTACAACTTATGTCATGTCAGCCAACAATATGTATCTGAGGACAGAGATATTCTTATAGCTTTTATACTCTGTCACCAAAAGTAAACATTCATTTGACCATGTTGCATTGGAACATTTGGACAATCAATGCTAATAGAAGTGCGAGTGTTACATAGTGGTGTCATTATGTGACAGAAGTAAACAAAGGAGGCGTTTGAGGCATTGGACATTAATCAGAATCAGAATCAGGTTTATTACCAGGTAGGTTTACACTTACGAGGAATTTGACTTGATGTCGTGGTGCATACATAAAAGTAAAACAACAATGAATGAAAACACAGATACAGAGCTAGAAAAAATGTTAAAAATAATACAAAATATAGTGGATACAAGATGGGTTTTCTCCGCAGGGTGGCTGGCGTCTCCCTTAGGGATAAGGTGAGAAGTTCAGTCATCCGGGAGGGACTCGGAGTTGAACCGCTCCTCCTTCGCGTCGAAAGGAGCCAGTTGAGGTGGTTCGGGCACCTAGTAAGGATGCCACCTGGGCGCCTCCCTAGGGAGGTGTTCCAGGCACGTCCAGCTGGGAGGAGACCGAGGGGTAGCCCTAGGACCAGGTGGAGGGATTATATCTCTTTGCTGGCCTGGGAGCGCCTTGGGATCCCCCAGTCAGAGCTGGTTGATGCGGCCAGGGAAAGGAACGTTTGGGGCTCTCTGCTGGAACTGCGACCCGACCACGGATAAGCGGGAGAAGATGGATGGATGGACAAAATATAGTCAAATATAAATATAACAGTATTTACATTGAATGGTTTCTTCAGCAGGAAACAACCTTTAAACAGAAAGACAGTTCTGAAACAAAGGCTATGGTCTATAAAGTAATGATTATATAAACAGTAAACCTTATGAGCTAGTGATTATATTCTCAGTGAAGATTTCTTATACAGAGGTTAAGAAGAGGGGTTCATTATTTCTGACAGGAATGATGAAAGAAGGAAAAAAACGAAATACTCTGAGAGGTATGAGAAGGATTAATTTGAGGTTTTTGTTTTGAGAAAAGAAAATAAGTATTGCCCGGCAGGTGTCCGGTCTTGTAATTGGATTAAAATCGGCAAAAGATGTCAACAAAGTTAGACCCAGGTGAAGTGAGGCCATCAGCTCTATGGGCTCAAGTAGAGTCTGTATTTAACGCCAGCAAAAGGATTTCTGCTGCTAAATGTGGAGCCTTCAAATGTTTTCATCCACACAGTGTCACTTCAACTTTCTAACTTTCTAACTGTAACTAAGCTCAAAGGAAATACAAAGAAGACAGATGGCTTTACAGAGCTCTCGCTTGTCAAACATCACTTTAAAAAATGTTTCACTGCAGCGACTTAGTCTTAATTTACTGCATTGTGTTTCCAGCCCTATGTTTACAGGCAGAATGACTGTTAAAGGCTGTTTTTCTAGATAAGACTAATGCATCAAAGGACTGCAGAGTGCACTGGGAAGCTGTTTTGAGATAATACAGATGGATGAGGCTGTCAGCGGCGTGCTTTGGTTCCTGCAGTAATGGAAGAAGCACTCAGATCTAAAAAAGCCCTGCATCCAAAAAGTGTTATCAGCGAAAATGTTCCTAAAGTTTCAAAACTAAAAGTATTTGTTCTGCTGTGAATTTCCCCTGAATGATATATCACAACAAATAGATGTTATGTATACTTATACATCAATATGTAAGCAGCATTTGATTGTAGTAGCTTCACTTCTTTACATACAGTTCTTTTAACACGATAAATGAGAGATGGAAAATGAAGAAACATATTTTTGCTTCTCAGATTCATACTATTATTTTTGGACTCTTCAATCTTAGCTTTTTGTTTTGTAAAATATTGGTTATGTGGCCTCTTAGCAAATAACAATAATGTGTTTTTAGAGGGGATTTATGAATGAAAAGCACTTCCATCGTTGGAACTGCAAAATGTTCATCTTAACAGTTACTACGGCTGTCAACCTTTAAACTATTACAATTACAAGGTTTTCCTTTATGCAATAAACCGACTAATAATACAAAATAATATTAAATAAAGTAAGAATAATACAAAAAATAGATCATAATTATAACCATTTGAATAGCACTTTTCAAAAATAAATACAACTAAAATAAAAGGTAATATATGAGCTGAAGTATATAATAATAAATACTAAAATAACAACTAAACAGAGATACAACTAAGAGCTGCCACTTAGTGTGTAATGTTGATTGCTGCAGATTGGTGAAACCACTGTGACTCCATCAGAGCGTGCTCATTCTCCCTCAGAGGGGCCCTCTCTGCATGCTCTGTAATTGTGTGTGTTGAAGTGTAAAAGTGTGTGAAGGAGCTGCTGTAAACATGCTCAATCAACCCATTGTTTTGCAATTAACATAAAGGTTGACCCCGCGCACACACTCCGGCTAACTGCAGCTGTGTGTGTTTGTTTACGGGCAGCTGAGCTCAGATTCAATACACGTTGTAACAGCTCTGCCCCCGAACAAGCAGATTAATAAAGAACACACAACACCAGAGTCGACGGTCATTATAAACAAACCGTGGATAGAATAATGCTCATGTTTCATAACTAGGGTCACAATGCGTCCTGTGAGGGTTTCTGGTCATCTGTTCGAGGACTGCAGAGAAAACATGGGAACTGTTAATTGGAATTCACTAATTGGGAAAACTATCACGCTATGAATTCAAAGGCAATGGTCAAAAGGAGATACTCAAGTGCTGTACTTATCTACCATTTCCAACAGTATTTCAATGTAATCTACTCCACTTCAATTCAGAAGTATATTGTACTTTTTATTCATTATTGCATGTACAGCACTTTGGCTCGACCAAAAATCGCTTTTAAATGTGCTTTATAAATAAACCTTGATTTGATTTGATTTGATTTGATTCAAGGACATTTATCTGAGAGCTAAAGTTACTTCTTAAAGTATGTACATATAACATATACACTTTTGCTATTTAATATAAGGAGCCCCTATTATGCTTTTTGGTTTTCTCTTCCCTGCAGTGTGTTAACTAGGTTTCTGTGCATGTAAATGGTCTGCAAAGGCTAAAATCCCTGTGTTCCTCCAGAGGGAGTTTCTCTCCCACACACTCCCCCCCCCCATGCCTGAAACGCCTCCATTGGACTCTTTTGTTTACTTACTGAACATAGTGACATCACTATGTAAAACTCACGCTTCTATAGTCTAGCATTCCAACACATTTTGTTGGGCTAAGGGGCGGGACGTCTCTGAGCGGTTGACCAATCACAACAGACATCATATTTGAAATTGGTTAAATATATTAGACTTTAATTGTTGCTTAAACATTTTGTTAACTTTAAAAAAAAACAAAAAACAGTAATTTCCTCTTTTCTCTCCTTCCTGCTCCTCTCTTTCTTTTACTATTTCCACCTCACTTCCTCTGCTCTTCCTCTCATCCTTTTATCTTCCCTTCCTCTCCTCTTCCTCTCATCCTTTTATCTTCCCTTCCTCTCCTCTTCCTCTCATCCTTTTATCTTCTCTTCCTCTCCTCCCCCTCTTTCTTTCAATTCATCTCTTTGTTTACTTCTCGTCCTCTCTTCCTCTTGCCCTTTTTCTCTTCCTCTACTCTCTTCTTTCCTATTCATGTCATCTTCCTCTCCTTTCCTTTCCTCTCCTCCTCCTCTTCCTCGCCGCAGTCATCATGTCAGTGTCCCCGGTAACAGACCCGTCCCTCAGCTGGTCGGTGGTCCCCATGACTCCTGTATACAGTAACGTCACAAAGGTGCAGCGTGACGCTCTGCTGGCGGTTGCCGAGGTCGTGGTGCTGGCGGTGATCTTGCTGATGGCGTTGCTCGGTAACGGGCTGGTGCTGATGGTGTTGCTAAGGCGGAGACGCCAACAGAACCCGCTGCACCGCTTCATGATCAACCTCTGTTTAGCTGACCTGGTGGTGGCGCTGTTCCAGGTACACACACACACGCACACACACACACACACATTTTGTAGTCATTTTGATCTATTGTGTCTCGTGTGATCCTATTATAACAAAATGTAGTCTCTTTTTTGGTCTTTTTAGTTCTCTTTCTAGTGATATTGAGTATCTTTTCACTTGCTTTGTGTCTTTTTCTCATCATCTTAGGTCTCTTTTTAACAACTTTTATCCTCTGTAGTATTTTGAAGTCTCTTCTTGGTTGCTTTGTGTCTTTAAATGTCCATTTTGATGGCTTTCTGTAGTTGCTCTGTGTCTCTTTGTAGTCATTTTGAGTCTTATTATAGGCCTACTACATTTCAGGCTCTTAGTTGTTGATTTCTGTCACTCTTTTTTGAAGTCACTTTACAGTTGTTTGCTTGTCATTGTGGGTTTTTTGTGTCTAGACGTTCTTCTTTTTGATAATTTTGAGTCTCACTCTGGATCTCCACTCTCTCTTTGAGTTGCATCTTGTGGGTGAAGCCAAGGGGTCCCCTGACACGATCCCCTGGCCCTGTGTCCTGTAGGTAGGGTCAGTAATCCATCCATGATGCACACACAGACACACACACACACACACACACACACACACACACACACACACACACACACACACACACACACACACAGGCTGCATCTCACCCTGCTCCCCCTGCTCTCCCCCTCTGAGGTGCTGCCCCAGCTGGTGTGGGATGCTAAAGGCAGATTCCCCGGCCCGGACTTCCTGTGCCGGCTGGTGAAGTACCTGCAGGTCCTCGGGATGTTCGCCTCCTCCTACATGATCGTTGCCATGACGGTGGACCGGCACTACGCCATCTGCTGCCCCCTGCTGGCGCACCGCAGCGGGGCCACGCAGCGCTGGAACAGCTGCATCCTGCTGGCCTGGGGGCTGTCGCTGGTGCTCAGCCTGCCACAGGTAGGGAGGGGGGGGGGGGAGAGACAGGAAGGGGGGAGACACAGGGAGGGGGGAGAGATACAGGGAGGGGGAGAGACAGGGAGGGAGACTATACACTAAGGGTTTGATTATTTGTTAAGTGTATTATTTATTTGCAGGGAAACATCACTGACTTAAGGAAGTCTTATACAAAATAATGAAAAATCTATCAATTATTTGTCACAAACAGTAAAATATTTTAATTTCCTCACGTGATGTTTTATATCTGCTGTTTTGTTGGACCTTATTGTATTGATTTATTTCATGCTGTTTTATGATTAAGGGTTGTCTCTTTTATAATTGTGTGATTTATGAATGAGTGGCTTCAGCATTTTTGTCTTTTTCCTTCTCAATACTAATAATAATGTATTAAGCCCTTCTCTATTACTGAAAGGCACTTAAAAACAACTTTTCATAAGAAGGGCACACTATTTCACTGAAGCTAATCAATTGAATCAAGTTTATAAATTAATACAATTTTAAATCCTAAAACATGAGATTAGGGAGTGTGCGCGAGAGAAACTCGTTTGGGATTTTAGCCTTTGCAGACCATTTACATGCACTAAAACCTATATAGCACTACAGGAAAGGGAAAACCCCAACAATCTTAATAGAGCTAGCAGAATAAGATGTCCGCCCTCTCCTCTCTGCTCCTCCAGGTGTTCATCTTCTCCCGCTCTGAACTGTCTCCAGGAGAATACGATTGCTGGGGGAACTTTGCTGAGTCGTGGGGCCTCAAGGCCTACGTCACCTGGATGACTCTGGCGGTCTTCATCCTCCCCGTCCTCATCATCACCGTCTGCCAGGTAGAGAGGGGCGGGCCAGAGTTTGATTTACAGGGAGACACAAAACAACAGGGACCATCTTCTGTGATGGGATTTTAGATCTTGGATGTTGGACTGTTTTCTTTTTTGTATTACTGCCGATTTTTATTCAATATTTTATTCCATTCCATTGTATTGTAAATACTGTTATATTTTACTATATTTTGTATTATTCTTAATATTTTTATAGTTCTCTACCTGTGTTTTTAATTCTTGTTTTACTTTTATGTATGCCCATCAAGTCAAATTCCTCGTACGTGTAAACCTACCTGACCTGTTTCTGATTCTCAACTGTTCTTATTTCACAACATTTTCCTTCAGGTACGAATCTTCAAGGAGATCCATAACAACCTGTACCTGAAGTCGGACCGCCGCCTCTCCCCCGCCTCCCTTTCCCTCTCCCCCGCCTCCCTCTCCCTCTCCCCCGCCTCCCTCTCCCCCTCAGACGGGACAGCCAGAGAGGAGAAGGAGTCAGAAGGAGGTCAGATCTCCCCCTGTATGTTTCACCCCTCGTGTTCAAAAACCCCTTGAATGACAGCAGCTTTAGCCCCGCCCCCGTCTGCCAGCCGCCCAACGCTGCCCTGAGGTCCAACAGCATCTCTTCACACAGCGACAACACCTACACTGCTGACTATGGTGAGTTAGTTTTTTTATTTCCGTTAATAAATCCTAATTCTGCAAGGTTATAATGATTATTATTATTTTATTTTGTATTTGAAATTTTAGAAATGATATTGTTAAACGGTACACCCAACACAATTATTCTAAATATTATTATACATTATTTTATTATTACTATTACTATCATTATTCTATTGACTATAACATTACATCACAATTAACACTACAGTAAACACTTCTCTTCACACTCGCATATCCCCCCTGATCATTATCCATCACACATCCTCTGTTTGATTTATTTGATTGATTTATATACTGCATTGTCTTGTTTATGTTTCTTATGCTGGTGTTATGTATTGTGTATCTTGTTTTTTATGTGTTTGTACGGCGACCTTGAGAGCCTTGAAAGGCGCCTATATAAAATAAATGAATTATTATTATTATTATTATAAAACACACTATTATGAATCCTTTTTTATACAAGGACCACGCATAAAAGAATATAAATCTGAAAAAGATAAGAGGATTTCTGCCAGGTTGATCTGCAGAATTAGGGGTAGGCAAGTGGAACAACCATCAGACACTCAACATATTAAAATATTAAATTTGACTGTCTTTAAAGGTCCCCTATTATACTGTTTTTAATCAATATATTATAGGTCTCAGATATATACAAAACCTTTCTCTGAAGTGTTTGGCTCCAAATACCAAACAGATCATTGCAGCATCCCATAATCCCCTCAAAATCTGATCGGCTCATTTTCAGACAGGTTTTTATATAAATGGATCAGGACAAAAAGAGAGAGAATCTTTTTTCCTGAAACTTTCAGAATCTCTTTCCACAGAGGGGACATGTTGATGTAGAAAAGACATGAAAAAGTGGATTTTGCATAATAAGTGACCTTAAACTTTGAACCAGTTTTACTGTTTCGCTGTGCAGTTTTTTAAGTCAATATTTGTGTTGACCTCCTGTGTTTGTTTCAGTGTCTGCTAATAACCACGGCTTCCTGTCTGTGGAGCTGCAGCCTGACGTGCTGCCGGGCCCTGCAGCGCCCCCTGCTGCCTGCGGCCCCAAAGCCCCCCTGCCTAAAGCCCCCCCACTCACAGCCCCCCCACTCAAATCCCCCCCACCCAAGGCCCGCGGTGGGGGGGTGTCAGCGGCCATGTCGAAGACGGTCAGGATGACGCTGGTCATCGTGCTGGTCTACTCGCTCTGCTGGGCCCCCTTCTTCAGCGTCCAGCTGTGGGCCGCCTGGGACCCCCACCCCCCTCAGAACGGTATAGTATTGCCAAATATCTGGAACGAACTACCTGCAGGTCCGCTGCAACTCGTACTACTTTTAAATCCAGGCTGAAGACTTTTCTTTTTGCCGTTGCTTTTAATTGATCTATTCACATCTTACACTGCACTGTAACTTATTCATGTACCTGTGTTATTCATGTTTTATTATCTTTGCTTTTTAATGTTTCGAATGTGTTTTATGCTCTTAAAGGTCACCTATCATGCCATTTTTAGGCAATAGCATAGGTCTCAGATATATAAAAATGAATAAAAAAACATGTCTATGAAGTGTTTTGCTCAAAATACCAAACAGATCACCCAATCTAGCCATGCCTCATATCCCTCCATTTCTCTTCCTGTTACTAAAGTGCTGATTCGGGGTATAAAGCTTTTAAAAGAAGAAGCTTATGCCTGCTCATGCGGGACCCGGCAGATACTGTCTAAAATAAATGCTGCGGTGAAGAAATGCCAAAACCACATCCAGGATTATTTCTGAAACAGTATGGAGCTCAAACGCTTTCTCTCTTGTTTACCACAAGGTGAGTTCCTTTTTATATCCTGCTTCTTCACACAGGTGCTCTCCAGTACAGGTTAGCTCTGAGTGTTAGCATGCTTGCTAACAAAGACCATATTACATCCAAAACACGTCGGCATTGATTCTGATAGTGAGTTTCTGATAGGGCCATGGGTCCGCCACGTTGATGCCATCCGATATGACGTAAATAACGTCATATTGGACGCAGATCTGGATCAGCTCCGTTGTAGCCCCGTTTTCAGAGATTTGCGCATGGAGGAAAAGAGAGAGGGTTTTATTTTCTGACGCTGCGTGAGTTCCCTGACACACCGGGGACACATGTATGTATAAAAGACATCACAAAGTGCATTTTGCATGATAGGTCCCCTTTAATGTCTTTCATGTTTGTAAAGCACTTTGAATTGCCTTGTGTTGAAAAGTGCTATATAAAATAAACTTGCCTTACAGTTTTATTCCACAGGCCATAAGACTATTAAACACCTGAACATCCATAAACATTCAACTGATTGCATTTTGCAAATTATTTCTCTAATATATCATTCCATTTACTTGTATGTAGACTATTTCTATTTTATTAGTATTTACTTGCACATCTCAAAACATTCTCTTGCACTATTTTATCAGTCTTATTTGTTCTATGTCCTATATATATATTCATGTTGCAGTGTTGGAGGAGCAGTGACTTCAGTTTTCCATTGCATTATCTACACTGTAGCTAATGTGCTAATGACAATGAAACTTGCACACACACACCTTATACTTCTACTTTACCACATTTCAAAGGGGAGTACATATGTTTAAGATGAAGTTTGTTTATACTTAAGAAAACACATTATGTTAAAATGATAAGATGCTGCTTTAATCTACCCAGTAGTATACAATTTAGTATCTAATGTTGACTCCACATTTAAAATCTATATGAAAATACTCTTACAGGTATTCATTGGTGATACAATCTGAATAAAATAACATTCTATAATAATGGAAGACTTTCGATGAGACTTTATTCATCTCGAAGGAAATTGTTGTGCCAGTTACAAAAATACAATTAACACAGCAGCATAATAATAAAACTGTACACTAACAGTGCAGTAAGAAGAGCAATTCAATAACTACAGGAAACGTAGATGGTCACATAATTAATGTACATATTAACAGTATTTAGTATTTAGTAGTGCAAAAAAAACGTAGTGGTATGGAGCCCTTCTGGATGATGAGTACTTTGCAATAATAATAATACTGAATTTGATCAACGCTGTGTGTGTGTGTGTGTGTGTGTGTGTGTGTGTGTGTGTGTGTGTGTGTGTGTGTGTGTGTGTGTGTGTGTGTGTGTGTGTGTGTGTGTGTAGATGCGGTGTTCACCCTGCTGATGCTGCTGGCCAGTCTGAACTCGTGCACTAACCCCTGGATCTACTCGGCCTTCTCCAGCAGCGTCTCTCCGGAGCTCCGCCTGCTGCTGCTCTGCCGCTCCGCCTCGCAGCGCCGCGGCTCCCTGCCCAGCGACTCCACCACCAGCACACACATCTCCAACTAATGAACACACACACACCACAACAAACGCAACACACACCACACACGACACAGTCAAGTGCAAATCCTGCAAAGTCTTTATCTTGTCTTCTCTACAGTATGCTACAAAAACTAGAGCTTCCTTTTTCTTGTTTAAATAATAGTTAGGGAAATACATTTAGTTTCTTTTACAGATTAATATAAAGTCATGTGTACATTATAATATCTTAATAAGTGAAGTTTAGAGGTTCTGACAAGCAAATCATGTTTGCTAAGCTGCTTTAATTTAAGAATGAATGATGTTTTCCTGCAGGAATTCACCGCTGCTTCCTCAGTCCGGCACAAACCCACATATAAAACCACTAACTGTCAGATTAACCCTTTGGAAAAGATTGACTGACGACTTAAGTGTGCTTTACACTGTGTTAAGGTAGCCATTTACAGAACTGCTTGATCATTGATATAGGAAATAAGGCTAGTTATATATTTCACATTTAAAACTCTCCCTGAAAGAAACAGATAGTTTAGGTACAAACTGCTGTAATGCATTTTTATAAAGTGTAATTATAGTAAATGCACATATTGGGGTGATATTTCAGGATCTGACTTTTGATTGAAAACAACATTCCCTTTCAGAACAGAACAGATTCAATGAGATATGTTTTAAAAACAGTTTATTCATCCCCTCAAAAGTCCTAAAAACAGTCCATACATACAGATTCACCGAAAAACATCTCCATGAAAAAAAAAACATTTTCTCCAAACTCAACACATTGATTTGTTCTTGTATTTATTTATTTGTAAAGACGAAAATGTGCTTCTGCAGTACCGTTTAAAAAGAAAACTTGCATTGGATGAAAACTAACATTCACATGTTTCAATAAAATGTTTTAGTTGTTTTAAAGTGTCAACGTTTCTTTCTAATACTCGTGAAAAAGCGAAATAACTGAAGGTTTTAGTCAATTCATATTAAAAGTAAATACAACTTATTATGAGTAATCTTTTCTTGAGTGTCGGTGCACTCTAGCTGAAGGAAATCGGTTTGGAGGTCTGCAGAAAACTTAGAAAATACATTTGATTCAATTTCCCATTGGTACCGACAGACGTTTAGACAACAGCCTACACACATTAAGGAAGCACAGATCTTTAATACATGTAATTAGTTATTCCCCACCACTGATAATGACCTAAATATCTTAACCCTTAGACGCACGAGTGACTGGACCCTACACTCTTCCATAAGTGGGTCAAAAAGGACCCGTATTAGAATAATATGTTTTTATGCCATTTTTGTTAAGAAAAATCACTTGTATAATATTTCGTATTATATTTTGGTTCACACTAGAAATATTTTATATTTAATTTTTCACTATTTATAATTTTTGAAAAAAAACGTTTTCCCATAGGATCCCATAGAAAATGCATGCGGGTCAATTTTGACCCACTTATGGAAGCTTGGGGTAGTAATACAAAAACTACGATTTCTTAAAATGTAAATAAAAAATTTGAATAGCATGATATCCAAAACATGTTTTTTGAGGAATAGCTGGAATATGAAATGATAAAAAAATGTAATTACAAAGATACTCTAAGAAAACCACCTCACCGGGCACCGAAGCAAACAAGAGTAAACCCTTTCCATCACCTTTATTCACATTCCTACTTAAATGTAAAAGTGTTCTGTTAGAGAAACATTTCAAATGTTTAATTTTCCTTCAGATTATAAAAGAGGAAGTGGATAATATGTTATTGTAATTTCCACAAATGTTATTAAAACGACAAAGTAACAACCGCGGGGTTTCCTTCCAAACGTATCGCACATTTAAACCCAAATTCAGGAATATGGGCAAAAGAAAATCTAGATAAACGAGTAGTAGTAGTTTATTAAAACCAACAGTAGGTGGCGGTAATTCTCCATTCGGGAAAAATGCAATACATTTAGAAAACTTGACGGCAAAGTCATATAATTATAAATCTCTTCAGCGGAGCAGAAACTTGTTTTCATTGCACTTAGAAGCAGTTTTGCTTTTCTCTATATACTTTTAAAGTCAAGTGTCATTTTCTTTGGATATTTCAGGACTTTTTCTGAATTTACACGGTTCCAAAATGTCCGCCTGGCTCTCAATACTTTCTGGTGTCCTTCACTTGTAAGTCTCTTTAAACGGCTCACACACTCATTCACTTCATTCGTTTTTTACAAAGAGTGTCCCGTACAGCCGGACTGAGGTTTAGAGCAAATGTTTCTCAAGCTGGAGTAAAACAGGGCGTTTGTTAGGGTCTATTTTCTGCTGTGGATGAATACATTATTGAGTAATGTGTATGCTGAGTAAACATTATTAGATATAAAACATAACAGGTTTCAGGATCACAGACAAAAAGTGTTTTTTGGTCTTTTGTGTAATTTGTTTACTTGAAAAATATTTTTAAAATCCTTTATAGTATTTCATATAAAGCTCAGGGTAAATAATACTTCAAGAAGTGATCACAGCAAAAGATAACAGTTTTACTTTAAATGTATTTTTTGCTTTCATCGTTTTACATGAAACATTTATAGCTATTGGTGAATTGTTTGAAACCTCCATTTATTTTCCAACTAGAGAAAATAAGGAAAGTTTGTTCAGGCTGAAGAGGTCCCACGTCTCCTGCCGTCTTTCATCTGGACACAAAACCGTGAGTGAGATTAATGCATAATGAATTATGAAGTTTCTGTGATCGATATCAAACTGAAACATGAAATCAGATATGAGACGTTCTGCTCAGTGCTGCTCACACACACACACACACACACACACACACACACACACACACACACACACACACACACACACACACACACACACACACACACACACACACACACACACACACACACACACACACACACACACACACACACACACACACACACACACACACACACACACACGAGACTACAATGGCGTATTAGTGCCATTGACTGTAAAAAATGTATAATTACAGAACTGGGGTTGGTGATTATAAGTAATACATTTCAAGAAAAAAAAGTGGTACATTTACATGGGGAAAAAAACTAAAGAAAACAAAAGAAATCACATTTCCGTTTTTTTCTCTTAAATGTAAATAATCTCAAAGAATATTCATGTTTTTTTCTTGTACATTTACAAATTTAATCTTCAAAAATACCTGAATTCATTTCCTGTTTATTTACGTACAATGGCCCTAATACACCGCTGTATTGAACAGTAAGCTGAAAGACATTATCTTTAAAATCACAAAGGTTTGTTGATATAACTACAACGTGTTATTCACATTTTAAAAACAACGCTATCCGTTACTACTTTATTTCACAATGATAAAAAAATAGGATTGTGTATAATCTCCATAATTGTATTTTCCTATTTTGGCAGCACAACCGGGCAGATACACACACACACTCTGTAAACCAATAGATCTGGAATACACACAACCATTATCCCCCCCCCCAAAAAACAGTGTGAGATGTCATGTAATACTGTGAGTGCCGGTCACTCGGCAGGAGAGTCTGCGGGGAGCCACTGTGTGAGCGCTTTGTTCGAATGTGTCTTTATCAATACGGCAACGCATGATGAGCTGCTCCGGTTCTAGGCTGTGACACAAAACTACACACACACACACACACACAAAGTACACACTTTTATGTACAAGCACACCGTTAACAGTGGCTCCTAAACCGCTATCAGTGTGACCCTTCAGACCTCTCCAAAATGTACCTACAGTGTGAGAAAAAGTTTTTAGAGAGTACTTGTCCATGGACAAGTGAGTTTGGCAATTTACTTGTCCGAATACATTTTTCACTTGTCCAGAATGGACAAAAATTGTTCTTCGCCATCGTATTTTACATTTTCCCACGGTTTTTACAACACCGCTAACGTAAGTGAGCGGTAAGATTTTACTGCATCACACATAGGGTTGGGTATCGTTTGGTTTTAACGATTCCGGTTCTGCTTTTCGATTCCGGTTATTTTCGGTTCTCGATTCCAGTTCTTTGAGAGGGTAAAAATAATGACAAACTGGGAGAAAAATATATTTATGAAAACATGAAGTCAAATCTGTATTCCTATTTACAAATCACTTCATACTGTTTAATTTCTTACGGTTATTGAATACAATTATATAAAAATAATCTCTGCATTGTTTGGTTAGTTCTAAGTGGTGCAGATTGAGAATGTACAATTGGCCCAGTCTCCTCTGATGTTACACTGCAACCTGCCTGTGAGACAGAGTCCAACCACACATGTCCAACCTAATAATAATAATAATACATTATATTTATAGCCTATAGGCCTAGCGCTTTTCTACAACTCAAAGACGCTTGCACGCTTACACATGTCCTGCAATACACATGCTGCAGCTGCCCAGCTGCTCACTGTTTGGAAAAGTAAATAAATAGTATTTTCATTTCAATAATGTACTTTCTATACCCTGCTTCATAAACAATACTGACATCCCTGTGCTCCTCCGAGTCTGGGGGTCCGGGGATGTGAGGACAGCGCGAGGACACAGACAGGGAGGCTGCTTTACTTCATAAAGCGCTTCGAGATTTGTCTTGGCAGATGAGAAGCGCTATATAAATTAAATGTATTATTATTTATTATTATTAAAGGAAATGGTGGTCAATATTAACAACATAGGAGCTAAAACGCGTAATAACCTTCATTACGTGTTAGAGAAAGAACATAAGAAAGTTTGACAAAGAGAGACGCACCATGCAGCGATCAGCTGATACGGAGCATGGAGAGAGAGAGAGAGCTGCGGTCCGCGGTGCTCGGCCTCGCCTCCTGTCCTCACAACTCTTATTAATCCCGGGACCGGACAATTGTTATTTGTTCCTACTCGGAACCGAGTTTTGCTTCCCAACCCTGCCACTGTGCCACACGTCCCGCCCCGCCCCCTTCTAACTGTACAGAAAGCGGCGAGATGCATTTCCTTAGGAATCAACAAGCAGAACCGAAACTAACATTTCTAAACGAACAATGGCGGACACGTACAATTTGCGAATGAGTTCTGCCTTTTGTAAACTGAATTTATCAATAATTTGTCAATAAATGAGGGCGAAAAACGTCACTTGTCCACCGGACAAGTCAATTGAAATATCTACTTGTCCGATATTGTAAAGCACACGTCCCGGACAGTGGGACGTGTGCTTTTTCGCACACTGCCTACATTTAACCTCCTTACTTTCCCATTTATTTGTTTCTAAGAGTTAAAAATATGACTTCTGGACGTATTTCTCCCAAATTGTACATTTTTTTGTGCATAAATCTACATTAAAAACCCTGGAGATGTCACGCTGAACCTATGAACAGCTCTACTGTGATATAAACGTGTCCTTTCCTTTATGTCCAGCCCTGCAGGAGTGAAGCAATGCCAGGAAACTACACCAAAAAGTTTTTGTGGATATCATGCATGTTTGTGTGTGAGGTTCTAAACCGTAATGGCACCCTGAGATTAGTATCCTAAAATGTTATCTTACAGTCATTCTGTCTGCTGTGCGTCTATCAGGTGTTCATATAATGTTTAGCTGGTGTGTGTGAGTGTGTGAGCTCCTGGAGGACTCGAGGTCACCAGAGGTGCCAAAAGGACTCGGTGAAAGCTCCTTGGCGAGCTCACGTCACAGCAGCTGTCTCTGTTTCCAAAGATAAACTTAGGTGTCTATGGCTTCAGGGATTTACCTCTCTATAAAGACGGCGTGGGTTTCGGTTTCTGTGAACCGTGTGCGTCCTTCTTGAGTCTGTTTAAAAAAAATGAAAAATCTAAACCGTGTCCTCGTCCATCCTGGCCACGTTCTCCAGCGCGACGGCCTCTGGTGCTTTCTTCTCCGCCTCCTCGTCAGATTTTGACGGAGAAGGAGGCGCCAACATGGCGGTGAGCTCCTCCTTAGGCTCCTCCCTCTCCCTCCTCTCCTCCTCCTTTTTCTCCCGCGCCAGCATGCGGTAGTTGATGGTCATTCCTACGAAGAGGATCCCACTGGCGACGATGAGGATGATGCCGGAGGAGACGTAGGTGTAGTCGTAGTGCTCGTAGTAGTTATAGAAACTTCCTGAAGGTGGACAAGAAAGAAAAACGATTCAGATTTAATCTTCATTTTCTGCTATTTTCACCACCAATAACGACCAAACTGACAGACATTAAAGTAGGAATGCAGCTGCCTGACTTTTTTCCACTTCCAAATTTGCAAGTTATTTTTTTTCCATTATATATTAGCTTACAGATAATTTTTCTCCCAATTAAATGTCAAAATATAGTATAAAAAAACTTCCTAGAGCACAAGTTCTGTCTTTGTTTTCCCTCAACATCAAAAATAAAACCAAAAATAAATTCAGTTTATCATCAATCATGACAGAAAACTGAAAATGGTCACATTTGAGAAGTTAAAAAGAGCATTTTTTGCTATAAATCTATTATAAAAACAGTTATTTTTTGCCTGATGGATAAATAATTTAGTTGACTTACAACTGCAGCTCTTATTGCTAAACCACTTCAGAGGTGTGTAGTATGGGCGTTGAAGTGAAAGAAGGTTATGCTGACAGAACAATGTAAAACTAAGAGCGTGAACGTGGTAAACATGTCAACATGTTACCATTGACATTTTATCTTTTTAAGTTTAAACATCTGAGGTAGGAAACGATGTGTGTATGCTCAGTGTATCGAGAGTCTGACTAATGTACTGTCTGCAGAGATTTATCCACAATAATAAAAAAACTAAAACGTATACAAGAGTGAGGGGGGGGGGGGGGGGGGGGGGGGGGGGGGGGGGGGGGGGGGGGGGGGGGGGGGGGGGGGGGGGGGGGGGGGGGGGGGGGGGGGGGGGGGGGGGGGGGGGGGGGACTTACTATTCTACTCTATGAGAATTGTTTGTATTCCTGTTACCTGTGACTTTTTGATGCGAGTTATTTATTTTATTGTATTTATTATTTTATGTATTTGTATTATTATTGTTTTTTCTGTGACCATGACCTAATGGGGTAGGGCTGTTTCCTTTAACAGACAAATTGTCCTGTACTTTATATAATGTGCTGAAAGTGCCATGTCTGCAAAAAAACTAATAAAAAGATTTTGAAAAAAAAACATATACAAGAGTGAAGTTCCTCCCTTCCTGTGATGCATTGTGGGTGTTTTACCTGTCAGCGGTGGTCCGAGCAGCACCGGCCCACACTCCACGATGGTGACCAGCCCCACGGCGGAGGAGAACCTCTGCGCTCCCACCAGGTCCATCAGAGTCTCAAACAGCACGGAGCTCAGCCAGCCGAACGCAAACCCGAAGAAGATGGCGTACACCACGAAGCCGGTGTAGTCCACGGAGAGCGGCGCCAGCACGTGGCACACGCCGTTATAGAGCACGGCGGCGGCGAAGAAGTACTGAATCCTGGGCCGGACCCACTTGGTGTTGGCCAGCATGCCCATGGAGGGCCGGGCGACCATGTCCACGAAGGCCAGCACGGACAGCAGGAAGGCCGCCTTCTCTTTGCTGATGTCCTTACTCTTGGCGTAGTTAGAGAGGAAGACGAGCGGCGCGAAGAGGCCGAAGAACATGACCACGTTCCCCATGAGGTAGAGCAGGAAGCCGCGGTGTTGGAACAGCGTCAGGTCGATGAAGGAGTTGATGGTCTGCATGACGGTCTTCTTCTGCTGCGGCGCGACTGGCTCCACGGCTTTCACCTCGCTGGCCTCTGCCGTCGGGCTTGGCTTTTTGGGGCGAGGGTCTGAGGGGCCGCATGAGGGCGCCGGCCACGCAGCAGTTGAGCAGGAGTCCCCCGAGGATCAGGAAGCTGCCTCTCCAGCCGAACTGGTCGAACAGCCAGGTGTTGAGCGGGGCGAGGGTGGAGAGGAACACCGGGCTGCCCGCCATGGCGATGCCGTTGGCGATGGGACGACGCTTGTAGAAGTATTTACCGATCATGGTGAGGGCGGGGTTCAAGTTAAACGCTAAACCCAAACCTGGAGGGAGAGAGAGGGTCGGGGGGGGGGACAGAAAGGTAGGGTTACTTGGGGAGAAGATGAAGAAAGGGTATACACCTTTTTTTTGTTTTATCCTGCCAACCAAAAGAGAATGATAACTACATAACCTCATTTCTGTTTTTTACAATTTTACATCCTAACAAAATAATGTTGGGAAAGACAAGAAACAAGCATAAAATAAGATCTAATCCGTCTCCACTAGATTCGTCATCATCATATCGTTCATGGGACACTTTATCAATTAGATGACAAATGGAAAAGTGTTCAAGAAGAAATGAATAATACATTAAAGACAGAATAATAACAATGATACTATTTTACATACACCTTTCACTTTTTAAAGAAATAAAATCAATATTTCATTGATGAAAAATCCATTCAATTTAATTTCTCCACCAAGCAATATCATTTATTTATTATATTTTTTGTAGTAATATACAGTATATAGTAATATATCCTCTATCCTGTCCATCTCTTCAAAACACTGATAATAGGTGACTTATTGGCACAGTGATAATATTGTAATGCAATCACAGCTGTATGTTTTCAGAGTATTGAGGAGCAGGTTGGAATCAGCCAATCAGAAGGATCAGAACTTTCTGTTTGCGAAATAGATTTGAGTTGAAGTATTTTTGGTTATATTTGCTTTGTCACTGACCTCCCACCACTCCTATGCAGAAGTAGAGCTGCCCCACCGTGTTGCAGAATGACGCCAAGATGAGCCCGGCGCTGGCCAGACAGCCTCCGACTAAGATGATTGGTCGACTGCCATATTTGTTCACGAGGATGCTGCTGATTGGACCTGGAGGGAAAGAACTGATGTCATATAAAGAAAATACAAAAGCAGTGCTGAAGTATTGCATCTTAAGAAACACCATTTAAAATAACATAATAAATATTAGATGATAACAGGAAATTCACAATTATACATCATTGTGGATTCAGTATGCAGAAGTGAATATTTTACTCTTTTCTTACAATTTCATGACATTTTATAGACTCAACAAATCATAAATGAATCGAAAAAACAACATTTAATCTATTATAAAAACAATTTTTTTAACATATTGAATATCTTTTTAGGGTCGGACAAAACAAGAAATTGGAAGACCTGGGCTTAAGGAGACTGTAACTTTAATCGACCAAACAATAAAGGATTTAATCTGGAGATGTAGGTAGTGACAAAGAAATATAAATGCAATATAATGCATTTACATAACATTTCAACTTTTCACCAACAGGTGGAGCTATGATGGCAAACATTGAAAAAGATAGTCAATGGCTGATTGTTTAACAGCAGTGGTTGCATGGATGTTACATGAAGGAGGGAGGGAAGGTGAGGGAGGGTGAGGGAGGGATGGCACACGTCAGAGTGAGAGTTTATGGAGGAGATAAAATGAGGGAGAACAGGAGAAAATAAAAATAAGTAGGGAGGACTGATCTACCAAGTACTAGTTACTGTACAACACATTAAAAACCATAATGGACAGTATTTACAGTGAGGTCTTCCAATGAAACCTGGGTTTATTGATCATCCATATATAATGATGGATGACAGATAACTATTAAAGGGTCCATCAGGCCTGCACCGTTTGGCCTTGAGAGCCCGCAGAGAGCTCTTTGTCCCCCCAGAGCCCCTCAGAACCCTTCCATCTTCCCACAGACAGCAGGGAGAGAACACAATGAAGGTTACACACAAAGATATTAAACCAACGTATGATCTAGGGACCGAGGCATGTTGAATACTGATCCATCCCACGCACTGGTAGCCTCTGGGAGAAACTCTACTGAAACGCCCCGGATCTCTTAGAAAGACGGACGTTGGTGTCGTAGCTAAACCCTGCCACACTTTGTAACACTAATGCTCCCTTTCCTCCATACTATGTTTCACTGACATGAGTTTTGTTTGAGTTCAGTGCTTGTTTTGGGGGGTTGGTTCAGGTTACAAAGCTCATAAGAACCAGTTTGCTTTCCAAGGACCAGAGAGATAGGGCACTACTCATGACTTCACTGTTCACGTCGCTACTTTGGACTCGAAAAACTTCTCCAAATCCCACCCTAGTCTCTGACAACAACTCTTACTTATATGGCTCTCGGCAATTGGTGTTAACTGGGCAGAAAAACGGTGCTCGATTTAAACCAGTCGCCGATACAGTCCAAACATTAAAAAGGGTTTCGCAATTGGGCTTCAGCTTTGAACCGACCCTGGAACTGGCTTGGTGGAAAGTGGAAACAGGCTATTAGTGCTGTAAAGATGTTAGCTTCTACTAGCGCTGCATACAAGACCCTCCCTGAAACAGAAACGTAAGAAGAGAGACGGAGTAGAAAAAAAGAGAAGGGTGAAGGCGGTCCACGTGCCTCAGCCTGCGTGCCAGCCTCACTATGAATGGGCCTCACATGGGCTCAGACTCGCTCTCTCTGGATGTGAATACAAAGACTGCTGAACCTACAGTGTGTGTGACTGCACGACAGGACAGTCAGTGAAGGAGATGATCATTCCTCAAAGCTCTGATAGGTTGTTCACTTAAGTCTCAAAAGTTGTTGCAGCAATGTTTGTGTGGGTATCATTTTGTACACAGATTTATGGGCAGATCTAAACATGTTGACAACTCAAGAACTGATCATAATGTTTACAAACCCTTCCCAAATACCACAATAAGACACCAAGACCCTGAGGAACACAATATAATAATTCATGCTGTGATTTAGGATCAACTTCTGACAGTTGGAGATATTTGTAAAATAATTGCATCGTTCAGGAATTGAATGGCAATGTCTCAAAACTGCTCAGAACATCCCCTTATTGTTAGTTTCCCTAAAGAACCCATACATTGTCTCAGTTGCATTTTCCGGCGAATATTTGTATTGAACTTAGCTAATAAGCAGCAAGATGTCCCTTTCATCAAGAGTGATTACTGCAAATCTCTACGAAGTCTGCAGTGCTGAACCTAAATGTACCAGTGGAAGTGAACTTGGAAGTGATTGGACTACATAAAAAGGCCACAACTTTACAAATGTCTCAAAGCATTGGACAAGAGCAAGCTTACACACGGCTAATTAGAATAAAAAAGACCACCAAGCAGCAGGAGGAATCCCATTGCCTCTGAGATTTATGATGTGGCCGGCTGGCAGAGCTCCTCTCTCTAACCCTGTACAAAGTAGGAAAGCCGTGGACAGCTTCTAAAAGGAGAGATAGCAACAAACAAATGATCTTTCTGATGCACAAGAGCACATGTGTCAAACTCAAGGCCCGGGGGCCAAATCAGGCCCGTGGTGGATTTAATTTCGGCCCGCAGGATCATTTTAATTACTATTAGATCTGGCCCGCCGGTATATTGCACGCACACCTTCACTCAATCCTGAGGATCTCCTCAGCTCAGAGCCTGACCCCAAACATTGATGAACTTGCACCCAAGATGAGATGCCAAGTATCTGGCTCAAACTAGCATCACAGAGCAGCACACTGAGTTTAAATGGATGTTTCCTTTTGCACTTTTCTTCTTGCGACAACAGGGCATGTTTGGTTTTTTCTTTGAGGGAAATTGTTTTTTTGAAGCTATTGTTGGCCTGTGGAAAAATGTATCATAAGAAATGACTCCGGAAAAGCTGCAGATAGAGCCATAAGAAATAAATGCAACTGATTATTTAATGTTTAATGTTGTTTTTATAGGCAACAATTTAAGCTTTGTTAGTTCCAGGTTTAATATGTACAACAAGTTCATTTCAATAAGTTTTGCAATAAACATTGAACCAGTCCGGCCCTCGACTAGTACCCATTTTTAAATTTTGGCCCACTGTGTATTTGAGTTTGACACCCCTGCACTAGATGGTCTCTCACGTTCACACAGCAGGGTAAGAAGTGAAAAACATGTGGAGTAAAGACAAAGCCAGAATACTCTGTTTTCATAAAGATAAGGTCTCTCATATCTGGGCTGCACACCAAACTGTAAAACAAACATCATTCTGCACATTGGGTCAAATGGAAAAGTTTGCTTGAATGAGACTTTTGATCTGTTGAACGTTTTCTCTGAATACTGAGCCACTGAGGATTTAAGAGTATTCAGCAGACTGTTGGCACATGGCTTTCATCTGCATATACCATCCATTGCAATGAAAATGTCACTTTTGTCTGGGACTGCAGACATCTTCCTAGGGCAGATGGATGTTGTCTCAGTAATATTGTATACATCTAACCTAGAATGCTTCCTGTGTCACCCCTCTGCCAAGGACACGCGTCAAGAGGAATCGAATTAGTATAAAAAATTAGTAATTGCAGCAAAAACCTTGGAGTGTAACCACTACAGCTCCCATCTGACACAAGGTGTAAATCACGGGAGACTACGGAGCAGAAAGGAGGTTTTTTGACCCACCTTGACCCCTTCTACCCGTACCAGAGGGGATCCATCCCCCCAAACGCCATCCAGCTCTCTGTTCTCTACTCCCCCCTACTCACTGACCAGATTAAGGAGCCTTCTCCTTCTCCCCAGTCTGATAAGGTTGCGTGTGTGTACAGAAGTCTTTCCAGGAAAATCCAGGGCCCTGTGTGCTGATAGCTTTCCATTATTTCCGTCTTGATGAGTACTAGAAAAGCGATCGTGGTGAATCTTCAAAGAAGCAGTCACTCAACTGAAATATAGCATCAATTCTCGCCACAAAACGTTGGTAAGATAATGCTTTTAGCAAACTAAAACTATCTGGAATAAACCTCAGGTCTTTGGCATGAAGAACCTTTTTAATAAATGATTTTAACAAGCAGACCTTGATTTGATGTGCTTATCTAAAACCTGATTAAACAGCACAGCGGTACAGCTGTTCTTATGAAGTGAAGTTTAGTTTTATGAGTGAAGCAGGAGGAAGTGGAGATGCCACTGTGTTTAATAATGAATCAATGCAAGAGGTATGCAGATATCTTATCAAAGCTTAAAGACCCAGTGAAGTGTGCGCCGGTGCATGATCTGTTATGCTAATACGTATAGTAATGACCAAAATTGTCCATTGGAACCCATATCAAAGATGTTGGAGTAGCAACGAATTTGACGAGTTGGAATTTTCCGCTGGGAAATCCGCAGTCGACCTCCGCCTTCGTGGGCGTGGCTTGCGATCTACTGCGTGACGTCAGAAGATGGGCTCAGCCGAAGTGTTTACATTCACCACCGTTCATTTTGTCTCTGTTTCAAAGTCGAATTTACCAACGTTTTTGAGCGAGTATTTTATTGGAAAGTGTTTCGCAGTCGACTGGAAGTGATTGCCAATCGAGGAAACCTGACAATGGAGGCGACAGTGAAGAAAAAGGGAGGAAAAACACACGGGAAGCGATGCATTGCCGCTGGCTGTGGTAATGTCAATTCTGCCGAAGTGGCGATGTTTCTGTTCCCAAAAGATGAAGGTGAGTGGCTGGTGTCATTGTTTCGTAGATTCGTAGATTGTTTATGAAAAATAAAGGCCACTGTGTTTGTGTTTACTAACAAGACTATCATGGCGGCGGCAGAGCTCAAGTCGAGTTTCTCCGCCTGGAGATATTCTCACTATTTCACTTTTGTCGAGCACAAAGAAAAGAACGTTTTAGTTAAATGTAAGTTGTGTCTTGGCGGGTCAAAGATCCTATCGACTGCCCAAAACAGCAATTAAAATCTGTTGAAACATCTGCAGAAACAACATGCTGGGACGAAGCTAGTAGCTAAGACCACAGACCCAGACTCATCCGACGCCACTCCACCTCCACCTAAGCAACAGCGGCTGGATTGGCACTTTGAAACATATCTTTGTGTTTGTGTTTGTATAGACCACATTGCTTAGCAGAGTTCAGTGATGCAAATGCATGTCAAGTTGATCAACAGGTTGTATTATTCTCCGATGCAATAACAGTACTGAAATGAAGGCTACAGTATAAGGGCATTAATGGGTGCCCTTTTTTAAGTAACTAAAAAGTTACTTTTCACAGTAACGCATTACTTTTTGGTGTAAGTAGTGAAGTAACTAGTAATTGTAACTAGTTACTGGTTTTCAGTAACTAGCACAACACTGCATGTGAACATGAATGTTGCATCATGCTATGAACAGATGAATGTATGATCAGGTGATGGCCAATCCTGTGTGTAGATCTACTCTAGATCTATGACAAAATATTGTCCTCAACTAAATTGACTTCCATGGCCACTTTCCTCATCTATCCTGTCCGAAAAGCTGTCAAAATCACTCATTTCTCTCGCACCAGTATCACTTTCCGAAGTCTCCGCCATGTTTACAATCACAACTGGGCCCATCTTGTGACGTCACAGCCGCTATCGTCTGCAGCAGCGGTAGGCTCAGACGGCCGTTCACGGGATGAAAAATTTGCGATGTTTATCTCGTCCCTCGCACTTCCTAAAAAATTATTTTAGCCATGAACAGGTACAATTATATGTAAGAAATGAAACTGCCATTTCATTTTGGCGCAAAAAAATGCACTTCACTGGCACTTTAAGCTTCAGCTGACTTCCTAATGTCGACTCATCTTAGCGTCCTTCAAAACAAGCTTTAGATCTGAGCCTGCCTCCTTACTCTCCTGTACTGTGATGACATTCTTTCCCGATTGTACGTTTTCTGTGTCTTCATTGTGCGAATAAACAAATCCAACCCCCCAGAAAGTTGTGTTAAATATGAATGAAGTTACACTCAGTCTTAAATCACTTCCGTGGTCCTCTCAGCTAAATTCTGTTCCCTCAGGCAGAGGGCCCTTCACTCAGACCACGGTGGATTTGCCCTTGAACACTTGGCAGCGGACCAGGCAGGGGTCACGCACCGAATACCTCTCCGGTTTCTGTGTTGTGTCTGTCTTGTCGCTGAGGGTCTGGCACAACGCCCGTCTCGGTGGGTCGCCGTGTCCGAGGGGCCGGTGGGTTTCCATGATGCAGTCTGAGATGAAAGAGGCGGGCACAGAGAATCTACCAGAACACACGGCGTACCCTCCAGACTCCGGCATGAACCTGATTGTGTGTGGAACTTGGCTGTGAACAATAGCGAACCTGTACAAGGACAGGAATGAATTTGCATCCCCTCGACACATAAACAAATCAGTAGTGACAGTCTTTGTTGCTTTCTCCCAAACACAAAGAGGGCAGTGAGTGGTGTTCTCAGGAACATTATATAAACGATTCGTCCTCCCCCCTCCCTCCATCGTTTGCTCTCCTTCTCTCTGTGAACCAAAAGAACACAGAGAGGAGGAAGGAGAAGAGTTGCCCTCAGCTTAACTCTGACACAGCATCCACAAGTGAAAAAAAGGGATGTTAGGAGTGAACCCAGCTGTGACGAGCTATGCCCCGGTCTAAATGTAGGCTCTGCTTCTTGCTGTGCTTCAGTGATTTCCATCTATATAACAATCTACTTGTCTTTGTTTATTTGATTCAGCCATTCATTAGAGAGCAACTGCACGGAGTTAGATGCCGACTGAGGAGTGAGACGGAGAGCATCAGCTGGTGATGAGTCAGAGTGACCAAAAACAGAAGAGGGAAAGAAGAAACAGATGATTGAATTTGCCGCAAAAATTCAAATGCATCACATAGCTAACAGGACACATCCATTACAGATGACCGAAGCTTTAGAAAGAAAAGATTTACAGTTTGGGAATTAGGATTCATCCCTTTCTAGCGGAGTTGGATAGAAGATTGATACCACTATGCATCCGTCAACATTAGATTTTAAGAGTCATATTTAGAAATATCCCAATATTTTTGACCAAATACCTTGATATGGATATTGCAACGATTTTGTAGGGTGGACTATTGGGGTATTAAAAGAGAAATTATCATCAGTCGTGGTCATACAAATATAAGAAGGAATAAGGCAAATACTAGAATAGCTAGAAAACATTCTGGTAAGTTCATAATATTACATCACTATTGTAATGCAGCTTTTAAAACCAGGAAAAGACGATAATTATCTCTCAATCTTTACAGTCTATATTCTTTTTTTCATTTTTAGATTGACCTTTTTCCCGTTATTGTTCAGTAGAGCTGAAGACAGACAGAAAACGGAAAGAAAGGGGAATAACATGTCAAATTGAATGCAATAGATTAAGCTGTGACAGATCATTACTTTACAAAGCTTATAATGAACAGATTTCGGTGTCATTGTTTACGGGACTGCCTTATATTGAGAGATGATGCTAATGTGCTGTCCTCCCTATTTGCATACATCAGGGGGCTGAATATTAGGACCATCTCTCAATCTAATGCAGTACAGTCCAACACTATCACTTACTTTGACCTTTATTATAAACATTAAATGATATGAATAACTCTGTGACAGTGGCAAAAACCTTAAGGCTTCATATGGTAGTGTGTTGCATTAGATCTTATACATGTCTCTAATAAAATGGAGAGTTGTGTCTTTAGTACTCAGGGAAGCTGACTTTGACAATAATCATTTCTTGTCTTTTTTCTTTCCTTTGCTAAATCGGCTTAAATCTAAATTCTCCTTCTTATGCTTAATCATATCAATGTCCTGTAAGCCCCCAACACTTATTGTATTAAAACAAGCTGACACACACACACACACACACACACACACACACACACACACACACACACACACACACACACACACACACACACACACACACACACACACACACACACACACACACACACACACACACACACACACACACACACACACACACACACACACACACACACACACACACACACAAGCTCAGTGAGGCTGTGACTGGAGTAACATAAAGTGACAAAAGGCCCTCTTTGAAAAACATGAAATCCAGAAATTAAAGGAATTTAAAAAGGAAAGAAACATGTTTGTAATTCCGCCTAGGATATGAGTGGATACGTGCAAGTTGTTGAGTTTTTCTATACTGCTTATATTCCCACTGCTGCTGGATTTGATGTTTTAAATATACTTCCTCATTCCAGGCCCAAAGCTGTCTAATGAGAGACAGAGGACAGACCAAAGGACTCGTCTGTGGTCCATTTTTGTGGTTTCTGTCACTTCTTTTTCCAAGGCACTGTCTACAGTCACAAGGGATTTTTATTTGGAACCAGGTTCCTCATGGAAAAGAGGATTAAGACATTCAGGGGACATTTTGCAAAATATGTGTCACTTTATTACGTAAGTTATTTTGACACATTTTCCTTTGTTTTGGCTTCTTTAAAATGTGTTTTATTTCTCTTTTATTCCTTGTCTCTTTAAATAAAAAGTGTGAGATAAAGTTTACTTCCAAAACTTCCAAATGATTCCTCACTGCAGTTACAAACAATGTTATTTCCTTTCAAATGAAATGAAGGATTTACAACAAAAGATTATTACAAAAGTGCTGAATAAAATTACAGTATTGCATAATGATGATTCTGAAATGTTAGCTGAGAAAAACACTCCAGTTGAAGAGGCTTTAGAGCCATTATGATACTAAATGACAACAACATACAGTAGTAGTAAGTGATTTGTACTTTGGCGTATTGAGAAAGTATAACAACTGTCAAGGGGTGTTATATGGAATTTGTTCATCATCAGATGTAAAAAAAGATCTATTCCCCCCTTTCAGAAAGAGTCAAACTCATTTGGACTGAGCTATGTTTGTTCTGGATCACCTTATTCTCTTTAGCCAAATAAAATATTGATACTACTTAGTAGAGATAGATAAATATGATGCAATTCTTTTGTTTGTTGTATGCCTGACAGCTAATAACCAGAGGCTCTAAATATCTTCCTCTTCCTTCTTACACTGAATCCGTTTCCTACTATTAGTCAGCATTCAGTGACGTAGTGCAGCCACAGTGAATACGTGTGTGTTTCTGTGGAAGAGGGTGTGAGGACGTGCGCTGCCTCATGGATGTAAACAGTGAGTCATGTGGCGATGGTAATTGTTGTCCTACATCTTAACGCTGTACAAGCACTGTGACTTTATTAACTGTTGAGCCGGCTGAGTTTTGAAATAGGGGAGGAAGAAAATAAAAGGTTGTGAAAAAAACCGTCAACATCTGGCTCCTGTTATGCAATTCTCTCCTCCCCTGTTTCCCCCACAGCAGTTTCCTCTCATAAATGCCTGAATCTAACGCAGGCTGGCACGCAGATGAAGTGGAAGGAGCTGCTACCATGTTTAGATATGGATAAACAGAGAGAGAGCGAAAGGGAGATGATGGTGTCTCACATGTGGGGTGTGCTGGTTATTAAACACACTGGTGGAGAAGGAGAGAGAGAGAGAGAGAGTGTTTGCATAGGAAGGAATTTGCTTTGTGTCTTGCGCCAGAAAGAGAGAAACCTGACCTGAACCTGGGAGTCTTTCTCCAGCCTGAATCCTGAATCAACATCTAAATAAAAGCCTGTTGAAGCAGTGCAGTGAAAGAGCCATAAAGCGTAAGAAAGAACTGACTGTATTGAAAATATTTGAAAGAGCCAAAACAAGTATGAAGGTGCTCAGCTTGCAGAGACAACACTATGAATACCTCAACAACCTGCAGATGAATAAACATGACATTTTGTGCACAGATGACTCATTTAAAGACCCAGTGAAGTGTGCGCCGGTGCATGATCTGTTATGCTAATACGTATAGTAATGACCAAAATTGTCCATTGGAACCCATATAAAAGATGTTGGAATAGCAACGAATTTGACGAGTTGGAATTTTCCGCTGGGAAATCCGCCTTCGTGGGCGTGGCTTGCGATCTACTGCGTGACGTCAGAAGATGGGCTCAGCCGAAATGTTTACATTCACCACCGTTCATTTTGTCTCTGTTTCAAAGTGGAATTTACCAACGTTTTTGAGCGAGTATTTTATTGGAAAGTGTTTCGCAGTCGACTGGAAGTGATTGCCAATCGAGGAAACCTGACAATGGAGGCGACAGTGAAGAAAAAGGGAGGAAAAACACACGGGAAGCGATGCATTGCCGCTGGCTGTGGTAATGTCAATTCTGCCGAAGTGGCGATGTTTCTGTTACCAAAAGATGAAGGTGAGTGGCTGGTGTTATTGTTTCGTAGATTCGTAGATTGTTTATGAAAAATAAAGGCCACTGTGTTTGTGTCTACTAACAAGACTATCATGGCGGCGGCAGAGCTCAAGTCGAGTTTCTCCGCCTGGAGATATTCTCACTATTTCACTTTTGTCGAGCACAAAGAAAAGAACGTTTTAGTTAAATGTAAGTTGTGTCTTGGCGGGTCAAAGATCCTATCGACTGCCCAAAACAGCAATTAAAATCTGTTGAAACATCTGCAGAAACAACATGCTGGGACGAAACTAGTAGCTAAGACCACAGACCCAGACTCATCCGACGCCACTCCACCTCCACCTAAGCAACAGCGGCTGGATTGGCACTTTGAAACATATCTTTGTGTTTGTGTTTGTATAGACCACATTGCTTAGCAGAGTTCAGTGATGCAAATGCATGTCAAGTTGATCAACAGGTTGTATTATTCTCCGATGCAATAACAGTACTGAAATGAAGGCTACAGTATAAGGGCATTAATGGGTGCCCTTTTTTAAGTAACTAAAAAGTTACTTTTCATAGTAACGCATTACTTTTTGGTGTAAGTAGTGAAGTAACTAGTAATTGTAACTAGTTACTGGTTTTCAGTAACTAGCACAACACTGCATGTGAACATGAATGTTGCATCATGCTATGAACAGATGAATGTATGATCAGGTGATGGCCAATCCTGTGTGTAGATCTACTCTAGATCTATGACAAAATATTGTCCTCAACTAAATTGACTTCCATGGCCACTTTCCTCATCTATCCTGTCCGAAAAGCTGTCAAAATCACTCATTTCTCTCGCACCAGTATCACTTTCCGAAGTCTCCGCCATGTTTACAATCACAACTGGGCCCATCTTGTGACGTCACAGCCGCTATCGTCTGCAGCAGCGGTAGGCTCAGACTCTGAAAAATTTGCGATGTTTATCTCGTCCCTCGCACTTCCTAAAAAAATATTTTAGCCATGAACAGGTACAATTATATGTAAGAAATGAAACTGCCATTTCATTTTGGCGCAAAAAAATGCACTTCACTGGCACTTTAAGCGGCCCTAATATGCTCATTTTCAGGTATAGCTTGTCTTTTGTTGTGCCTCTACTGTGACATTTGACCATAAGGGGAGAATCTCTGCACTATATAAGATGGTGAGTGATGATTTGTTTGTAATCATTCTGCTTAAGCATTCATTTAAACATAATTTCATGAAATCAACATCTGCGCCCTCTTGTTTATATTCAGCAGCCGGACAAATATGTGCTGGTTTTCATAGTTGGTTTGAACTCACTCTAAAGTATCCATTTCTAACGTTGTGTTTAGCTCTCCCTTCAGCACAACCCAATCTGAGACTGATTGAGAGAAAGATAGAGAGGGTGATAAAAAGAGGTGTGTTTGATTTGCTTCAGTGAAGGGTGAACGATAAGAAGGCAGAGCCTCTTTGGAGCCAAACATTCACACTACAGTCCTGGCAAAAGAAACACAACCGCAAATTTTTACACACAAACACTCCACCAGCAAACCAGTTGTATTAACAAACACCCCTTTTCTCCCTGGAGGCGAAGACACACTACAACAAGCACCCACCTGACAAAGGGCGGCGTTAAATAGCTCAGTCTGCAGAGTTGCTTTGTAATGTAAACTACAATGATGTGATGTGGTGATGAGAATATTTTAGAAACACATTCTTCAAGTACCATGTGACTATATGGCCGTTTCCTGGTTGATCTTTAGAGCTTTTGTTAAGAGTTTCTACAAATGTCAGTTATTATGAAAGTGCTCCTGGTTATTTTGAATTTTAGAATTGCTAATTTCCAGGTCAAACGAAACCAAACAACAAACAAGCATCACGTGGAAAGAATGTGTTACAGTGTGTGGGATATATGTTATTTTCCACATTGAAATGTTGAGGGAAAAAACCGACACTGTGCCAGTTGGGGCTTTCAACACTTTCAACGGGCGCAAAAACAGACCGACATGAATCACTGAACAGCTCAGAGATAACGGCAGACCCGGCGTTATGGGCGGGCCCCATGGGGCCGGGCCCGCCCATCCAGGATTTGGGCCCGCCCATCCAGGATTTGGGCCCGCTGTTTTAATCAGGGCTGAATACAACATTTGAATTGTTTTATTATTATGTTTATTGTTGTTATTTGTAGGGCTTTGTCCTAATATTTACTTTTGTATTAAACTATGTTGAAAGATTAGTTTAATATCTTTTTTTTATTTTGCTAGTTAATTCTGAATGAAAGGCTGCGCGCGAGACTGGTTTTTCGCTGGGTTGAGTCGTGTGGGTTTTTGAGTGAGATGCGGCACAGCAGCCTGTCAGTTTACTCTTGCTAGGTTAGTTTGGCTATTATCATTTATATTTATCTGCAATGGATATCAGGAAGTGGTTCACGAAAGGAATATGGCAACTCAGCGCCAGATGCAGGCACATTAGAAGAAATCAGTTACGTTACCAACGAGCTAGCAAGCCAGCCATGGACAAGGGAGGCTGGCAATCAATTATATTTTGAAGAGAAATTGACTCTCAAGCCGGCTCTCTCACAAACTGCTGCTCTGTGCGCAAGCAGACCGCTGCACACGCTCTCTGCCTCGCTCAATCTCTCTCTTTCTGTCTCCCTTTCTCTCCATCACTCAACCTCACCACCCTGTATGCGCTCAAGTTTGCCTGCGTGCTTGCCCAAGTTGGCACAGCGTTACAAATGTGCCACAAAACCAACCAATGGATGTATAATAAGACCGTCAACAGCCTTATGGCAACCTAAAACCCCTCTCTTTCCGTAACAACAATTCACGAGCGCCTCCCTCCCCCCCCCGTTGACAAATCTCGAGCGTCTAACAACCCCCCCCCCCCGTTGACAATTCAGATTTCCCGGGAAATGTAAGTGTCGGGGTGGGCCCGCCCTGGTAAATCAAATGCCCGCCCAGAGATGTATGTCTGCCGCCGGGTCTGGATAACGGCTGCTGATATTAGAGCTGAGTCTTTGCAGTAAGTGAGAACGCTTCTGACATGGACACTCTGGACAAAAACTGGATTCTATTCGATTCTAATAATTAGACATGCCCCCTAGAACAACACAGTAATAGGTATAAATAAACAATGAAACAGACATTTCTAATACACACACTTGCCACTCACCTCCAGCGTACATGACAGCCAGCATGATGGAGGAGATCCATGACACCTGGCTGGGTGTGGCGTCGAAGATGACCTCGATCTCTTTGAAGAACACGGTGATGGATTTGGGGAAGGCGTAGGAGAAGCCGATGGAGATGAAGGCGCCCACCACCACCGCCCAGCCCCAGCCCCCTTCAGGAGGCTCGCAGCCCACAGGCCCACCCGGCGCTGGAGGCATGTCTGCTGCCGAGGAAGAAGAGTGGAGGAGGCGAACTGAGGTCAGGACTCAAAACCTAGGAGGGAAACAGAGTAGAGAGAGCTGGTGTAAGGACAGATATAACACACATATCTCATTCTGACCTTTAGTTAGCATTTGTATCTAATTTGTGGGCGTCTACAACATGAAATATGTAGAAAAGAGGGATTAAGTACAGAGGGAGGACAGTAGTGCAGTAAGGGAAACTTCTAAACAAAATATTTATGATTTTGTAATTATTTCTCAACTAGCATCGCCAAGTGCTGTCATGGTGAGAAAGAGCAGCTGTGCCGGGCCGCGTTCCAACATACAAGCATCAGAGAAAGAGTGGGTATCTTAACAAGATTAGACTATGGGAATGTTTGTGTTAAATGTTTATTTCCCCGGTTGTAATTTGAGCAGCTTAACACTAAACATCTTGTGAACATTTTCCAAATGAACCGGTCCATGCACCCGCTTTGTTCATTACACCAAACTACTGCCTACGCTTTTTAGTTGATGCAGGAATGTTACGTACAAAGCTGCTTAACAACTGCTTGGGAAGTCCTTGAGTCAAGAGTTTGTGTAGACAAAGGTTGAATTGGGAAAAGAAAATAGGACACTGAGAAGCAGTCAGTTAGCAAATTATTTGAAAGGTCAGACAAACTAATATCTCTGATAAAGAGCGAATTATTAACTTTAACAAACAATATTATTCCTTGCCTGCAGAGGAGCTGTGGTTGTAGATTTGTGAGGAGCTTTGTTGTTTATACATGCAGCCATATTCCCAATAATGTTAAACCAACACCGCATCAATTAGTTTAGCTGTGAGGTATATTGCAAGCAGGGCATCTGTCTGATGTTATGGGGTCGGCAGTTGCTGTGCGTTATAGCTGTGAAGGTAGATATGTAGCGTGTGTACAGTTTATTCGAAGGTGAGTAAATGCCAAACGTCTCAAAACCAGAGCCAAGTCCCCGGGTCTGGTTTACCACCTGCTGGTTTAAGTTGATTAAGCTGATTTACTCACCAGCCAAAATAAGTCATTGGTAATCTATTGAGTGTCTCGTACTAACCAGTTGTCAACAATGATGTTACCTTGCAGATCATGGGAGATGCTAGTCTACTGATGCCTAAATTGTTTAGTGTTTGTGTCATTGTTTGACTTTTGTGGTTTAATGGGTCGGATCAGATTCACCATAATCAATAACGTTTTGCTGCTGCCCTGACCACAGCAGTACACTACTTGGCCGTACTCCATACTGAGGGCATGCCAATCGCCATCTACAGTAGGCACTACACTGACTATAGAAAAACAACATCATATGAACCGACAACCCACAAAAATCCAAATGTTCCCTCTCATCGGAGCTTAATAACGCCCTAATTCCCTTCATAAAATAGAAAGGTGCCAGTAACTGGTCCAGGAAATAAATAAATACTACATTTAAGAATCGGAATGAGGACTGGCACCAAACTGTTGGTTTGTCTGATGCCAAACTTACTGCAGAATTTGATTATGAGTTTGAGTAACACATGTTGCCAAAACAAATGGAAGTCCCCGGGCTTCCTCAGTGAAAGCATCCGTCTAAAAGCAGGTCCAGTGAGAATGTACAAGTTGTTTTGTTTCCTCCTTCATTCTCACATTGTTTTTTTTTCATCCATCAGTGACAACACACAAAGGCGATAAAGGCACGCATTATGGACTGGTTTATAACTCAGATTCCTGATGTTTTAGAGTTCTTTTCCCCCTGGTTTGAGTTCTACAACAGCTGTTTTCTGTTTCCTAAAACAGCCCTTGATGTGGACAAAAAAGAGAAACGCAAAGAAGTAGCTAAGTTTACAAAAATACCCTTGTAAGTGTTGACTAAGCCTCAATGTCCTCTTTTCCCATTTACTCCACACAGAGCCGAGCTATTTATGGTCGACTCTCACATCCACTCTGCTACAGTTTGGGCCATTTACCTTAAATGGACTCTGGGATACAATCTATGAATCAAACGGGGACTAAGGATGTCATCGTAAGTGAACATAAAGAGACAAATATAAGAAAACTAGCATTGATGAAACCCTAAGGGTATGTCCTAAAATATTGAGATTCACTGAGCCAACATAATGACTGTGCTAATGAACAGCCAGACGTCTTGCTCTGTTACATGGCTTTAGCGTGAGTCATGCTGTAAACAACCGTGCTAAGCCAATCATTACACTGCCAGCATGTTACATTACAGTAACTGGATAACTCAGATCTGAGGCCACAGTGCCTGCAAGCAGCTGATGCTTATCACATGAGCTTAAAATGAGTTGGTTTTTTACTTTTTTTCTGCTTTGTATCTTACATCATATCTCTTCGCCACAAAGAGCAAAGATTGCAAAAAATTATAAGGGCAAAAACGTATGAAACATATTTACACGAATGCATGAAGAAACACAACTTTTTACTCCTTGTCGCTCTCTGGATGTCCTCCTCTAAATGTTAAGGTCCTTACACACCAAGCCGATTGTCGGCGTCGATAGATGTCGGGCCGTCGATGAGCGTCGTGTCGCCCTACTCAGATTGGTGTGTCTTGGTGTGTACTGCACTGTCGTGTCTTTTCGGCCGTGCCGACACCTTCCGCCGATTCGACATGTTGAATCGGGAGGCTGTCGGCCAAAGAAATCACTCTGATTGGCTGTTCAGCTTAGCGAATCAGTGCATGAGAAGCGAAACGGAAGTGAGGGACCCAAACAAACTATTAAGAAGGCAAATCTGAGATTTCCTTTAACTCCAGCTCTCGACACAGGTTCGGGAAAGCCCCATGAGCTTCTTGCTGTAGAGTGAAAATGGAACGCACACGCTATTTGTTGTTTGTTTATATCACGCAGTCTGTTCTTCTTCTCTCGGTTATCACGCAGTCTGTCTTCCGGTTGTTGCCTCTTTTGAATGACGAATACACACTACCGTGCAACTTGGCGGTCGGCTGAAGTCTTTGTGGTGTGTTCCAGTGCGAAACATGGCCAAGACGCAGGAGACGTGAGGCGACGTTCTGTTGGGACGTGTTCTTTGGTATTAGTTTGGTGTGTAAGGACCTTTAAGTGTATTTGTCTACAGCAGGGGTACTCAAATACAAATCTTAAAGGTCCAAAGAAAATGTTCAATAAGGCAAAGGTCCGTTTATTACGGTCATTCAAACTTTTAAACGATTGCAACAAGATTCTTAACACGAGGTTGCAAAAACAAAAAGTATCTGTATGCAGCAGTTTTTATTGTGTCTGTGCTTGATCCCTCAGAGTCACAGTGTAAGAGCTGCACAGTTATGAATAAAGGAAGCTGCACCCTCTTTCATTCAGCATTCCCATTATTGCTTTCTAAATCTTCCCCCCCCTTGTGTGTCCACTGAGATTTGTCAGGCCCAACACATCTTCAACAAACTCCCCCTTTGCCTCATCATAAAATCTCACAAACACCAGCAACTGAGCATTGTCAGTGGTGTCAGTGGTCTCATCCACAGCTAAGGAAATACACTGTGCATTTTTATTCCATCACAAAGCTGATCAAATCACCAGCCAGTATTTATGTTCTTCTGGTTGCTGTGGAATCTGAGAGGGGGATTTGCTTGATTTTACCTGTCATTTCCTCTTTTTGTTTGCCTTCAAACATGGTCTCCATCACTTCAGTCATGCATTCTTTTATTATTTCTGCATCAGAGAATGGCTTCAACACCCATGCCACTCTGAGTGAGGACTCAGTTGCCTTTTCTCATTGTGACATAGATGTAACAAGGATCCTGCTTGCAGCTTGATATGATGATTTCATCCCATTTATGTTTTTGGTTCTTACCGATGAATTTTGAGGAAAGGTCGCTTCAAAATAATTGTGTTTTGTTTCAGAGTTCCGTTTCAAATTGCCACTCTTCACAAGAGCTACCGTTTCTTGGCATATTAGGCACATTGGTTTGGTGCTCGCTGGAGGGAGGATGAACGCATATTTTTCAGTCCATTCATCTTTGAATTGCCGATTTTCACTGTCGACTTTTCTTTTACTGGTCATCTTTGAACATGCTTCTACTAGCTGCCTGCTGGTGAAACTAGGCTACTAGCTACAGTACAGATGAAACTAGATGAGCTGTCAACTCTCGCTCTGACTTTTTCTTTTTTTAACTCTCGCTCTGACTCAGACAGATTGAAAGAGACGACACACGCCCTACTGTGCCTCTGATTCGCAGACTGTTGGTGGGGGGAAAAAACGCTGACGGGATGCTGAATGTGATTGGACCAAAGCGTTGACAGACACACACAGACAGTGGAACAGTCAGACATGCAGAGCGCTGTTTGCAGTGGACATAGCGGAGAATTTTGACTCGTTGCGTTGTGGCGATGTCTCGCAGATAATGCAGATAATACAGATAATGCAGATAATACAGATAATACAGATAATACATATGAAAAGTATAATTTGCTCAGAGTCCAGAGACAGTAGTGGTTCGGTCCGGATCGGAGTCCGGACTTTGAGGAAGCCTGGTCTACAGTTAGAGAAAACCGTGGGACAAATGTGTGTTTTTGTTAATGCTGAGCTTTCAGTTATTTCATTACTCTACAGCAGTTATAGGTCATACCAGCACACCATTTTGCTTTACACCACCACTCAGTAACCCACTGAGCACGATAACCCACCTCTCGGCCTCTAGGCAGCTTTCAGTTGTTTTGTTTTCCTTTCAGCTTGCACACAGACTGTATGTTTGAGTCCCATGACTCTGGCAGCTTCTATGACCGTAGTCAGCTGATTACAGCCAACAGGATCTCACTGTATGCTCATTGACATCCTCCTAGATCCATGTTTTACAAATATGTTAACGTTATCCTTGGAGATGGATCCCTTCTCAGTTGCTGTACGTGAGGTTTCTTCCTTTTCTCTCCGTTAATTGTGGGGTTCTTTTTGGAGAGCTTACAATCTGAGGCTAGTTTGTCATTTGTCTAGTGGGCTTAATAAGAGAGCCGGCCAGCCAGCGTTTCCGCCAGGGGGGCGTCTTGCCGTCATTTGACGCCCTTATTCAGCTCGGGACGCCCTGAACTCGAGCCGAGGGCGTCCAAAAATATTAATAATTCGAGAGAAGATCGAGAGTTTTTATCGCTTGAAATAACGAAAAGGACAAGGACATCCCTCTTTTGGAGGGGCAAAGGAGTTTGGTGGGATTCTTTTCGGAGTATTAAAGATCGTTTCCCCGACATCGGCGGTGCCTGCTACTGGACAACACGGAACGTGCGCGATTTGGACGCGATGAGCGGTGCTAGTGGAGCACGCGCGTGAGCTGCGAGCACCAGAGCCTCGCAGCGGCGAAACTGATGCTCCGTGGAAAACTGTGGTAACATGAAGAGCCGTTTGGGAGTCGAAACAGCCGGCGCTTTAAGAGAGCCGAGCCAAATGATCCGGCTCACTAACGTAAAAAGACAGTATCTATAAGGGACGGCTCAAGTCAAAATTCAAGCACCCCCCCCCCCCCCCCCCCCCCGCTCTCGGGGTGGACGCCCTGTCAGCCCTGGTCTGGCGGAAACACTGCGGCCAGCTAACCAATCAGAGCAGACCGCGCTCTGGTTTCAGACTGAAAAGAGGTGCTGCAGAACAGGTATGAGAAAAATGAAGAGCTTTTTGAACATTAAAGCATGTGAACATGTCGGAGTAGAGACACTAAATACAAAACTGAACCTGAAAATGAACATAGGCGGGCCCCTTAACAGGGAAGTTAGGTTAGCCAAGCTGTGTGATACAGATTCAGGATTGTGTGCACATCTCATCTCAATGAAGTCACTAGATGCAGGTCTCAACCCCACTTATGAGATCAGGTTTTTTCCTGTGGTGTAACGTCTCTGCTCTGGTTAAGGTTCATGTTACATTTCCCAAGAGTGTAATTTTCTCCCTGCCATTGGCTGGGGCAGAGTTTATTTAGGGCGAAGCACACACCCAATACAAAAGCTGCTTGTTAACCTGAAAACATTTTCTCACGAGTCGGTTGATGAAACCAGCCTTAAAGAGCTGAGGGAATATTGGACTTGCTGAAAATGTATCAGGTGTGCACAAAGGATGTAAAGGCAGGCTGTCTTATGCTAACACATTAGCCATTGCAGATATATGAGCTAATGGATCAGGACTGTGTATCTGTCCCATATTGGTCATTTAAACAATTATTGAAAGCAGCCAGAAGTGTTCTCAAGAAAGGTAAGCCAGCACAGTGAACAAGCACCACGCACACACCCAAACAAATACATCAACCTATTGAAGTGGGTGCTGTCACTCTAGAGTTGCCACATACTGTTAATGTTTAAACTCCACTTTAAGACTGCAGGAGCTTGAGAGGAATACTATTAGACAGACATACAGCGCTGTTGATCTGATATCTGCAAACATGTGGCACGCTTCATCTTATGATCTTAGTAAATGGTTACATTACTACACACTTTAAGTAAGATCTGTGCAACAGTTTCTGAAAAGGAAACACAGTTTGGTTTTACCTGATAATCATCACTTTCAAGTAAGTCTTCCTTCTTTGAATGAATGATTATCTTCATACATTGCACATATTTTTAAAAAGCTGATATATTGTACCAGCAAAGACAGGGTGTGCCCAGTCATTCAGGTTAAAAGACTTCTAACTTTAGTCATCAAATGACAGACGTGAGGACCAAACAACAAACAGATGATGACAGAAACCAAAGTCGGCACATCCGGTAATGCGAACCAGGCAGTTTCGTTTCCTATACTTGCCTCTCTCTGTTGGCAACATTCAACACACATTTGCATAAAAAAAAAAACAAGTATTGTTTCAGCAGTAAATGTTTCTGTTAATAGTTTGTAAGCTGTGAGACTTTAAGTCACTCAACTCTGACACCAGTGAACAAGACAAGCAATTTACCAACATTCAAATGTTGGAGTGGCATTTAAATCCAACTTAATGGCATACTACTCAGTCCCTGAGGTATTAGCCACTCATTTATTACAACCTTAGAAGAGATTTCATTATGTGTAGTGACAGGTCGTCCCAGTAAGTACTCCTGGCAGAGACTGTCTGCCCTATCATGTTGGTCAGAGCTGTTTGCCTCTCTCCAGTTCCCTCACTGACACAGAGCCATGAATACCGCCACATGGGTGTGACAACATTTATCATTCATCTCTTCAACAGTCACTGGAGCTCTCCAAGGATTCTCAAAGTGAGGTCCGGCGTTTCATCTAGCTATAGTAGCATTTGATTGGCACTGTATTTGCCATTGAGCCCCATCATTGGCACCCGTTTGCTATGATTTGATAGAGGTTAAAGTCAAGAAACGTCCCAAACACAGCATCATAAGAACGTAAAGGCACACCACTATTTAACTCAAAAGAGAATATTCAAGAAAAGAAAGTCCATCGCCAGGACAACACTACAGACTATACATTGTTTTTCAGAGAAATCCAACTTATCCTGAATTAAATGTGCTTCTCTTCAGAGCATATCTACAGACAAAAACAAGTCCCTAAGTGGTCGTGACACACACATCAGAGCTAACTGAACCAGCAGTAAACTAAGCATCGGGTCCTGACCTGCGCTGCAGCCTTCCTGCGCTGAGGAGGAATGTGATGACTGTGGGAGGATCGTTGCAGTCAGACCTCCTTCAGTTCTCACATGAAACACTTAGGACCAGGCTGCATTGACTTCAAAAGAAAACAAACCTTTGGAAGTGGTACCAATTTAGATTCCATGGATCAGTAAAAAATGTGGATGGCTTAGTCCATCAACAGGAAACTAATATACAAATATTTTGAAATGCTGTTGAGTTAGTAATTTTTAAAAGCAGAAACACCAGGCATTCCCAATCCCAAGTGACAGCTTCTAAATTGTGAGTATGTGCTGTCAATTTAAAATAAATATCTCTATAAAATAATCTGCATATATATCATTCATAATAACAACACAACTTGAGCCAGAGGGAAATGGGAAGAGTGACGATGGAGGAACTTAAAAAGACATTTTCAGCATCCCCCCTGAGCTGTGACAGCCTAAAGAAGCAACGTTACTGCTGCTCTCAGTGGTCTGATCACGCACATTCATGCGACCTCTTTTTAGGTCACAAAGAAATAGGGCATACACACAAATAGGTTTATTTAACGTTGCATGTTAACATGTTTTACTAGCCCTTGTTACATGTGTTGCATGTGTTGTTGTACAAGAACATTAGTATGGAGAAATCACGAACAGTCTGTCTTGATTCTTGTCAATCAATCAGTTAATCAAAATGTAAAAAATGATTTTTCATATAACCATGTTCCTGTCTACACTTCAAAGCAGTCAAATGGACCATATATTATTAGGAGCATTCTGCAATAAATCCCACTTATGAGATCAACTTAATACCCATAATACCGTGACTATTTGCACTATCACATCTCCAATCTCACTCTGTATTCCCCCCTGGCTCTCTTCACGTGTTTATGTCGTTTTAAAGCCTAGACGCATTCCAGATATCTAGCAGGCTAGATATCTGCGGACTGTCAGGGAGCTACAGCCAATCAAAGTGCAAGGAATGGGTGGAGGGGATCCCTGGGGGCGGAGCTGTCTGTAATTGTGTGTGCCATGTGTTGCCCAAAACAGACTAAAGTTGTTGTTGCATTTGGAGGTTAATGGATAAATCGTAAAGACATGTGGAAACTGTTTTGTGACCATGTGTGCATCAACAAGCATGCACATGGTTTTATGTCATTTACCGTGTCAATTGTACTTCTCGTAGTACATTTTGGGGACACTCATTGTGGGGATTCCTCCTGGTGAGAAAGCTTGTAGTGTGTGAACCCCTGGTGATGTTGTGTGAAAACCAAAACACCTTCAAGCCAGCAAGTTGTGTAGTGTAAACAGTAAGATCTGATCACTTAGAAAGACATGTAGTGTGAACTTAGCTTCGGCAACAGCAAGAAACTTTGTTGAAGTTCTTTTACGTCGCAACCAGGACTCACATCAAATGTTAAAATGGAACAAAAACGGAGGAGGAATGTGATACAACCAGTTTTAAGTCTGGATTTAATAGGAAGCAGGCATCTGGGATTCATGGATTTATGTTTCTCTGTCTCCTGAGATCCTAGCGCTGTGCTGGAGTTAGTTAGGTGTGTGAATGTGTGTGTGTGTGTGTGTGTGTGTGTGTGTGTGTGTGTGTGTGAATGTGTGTCTGTTGTGTACCAGCAAAGCAGGACAACTCCTCAAGGAGTTATAAATGGGGCCATTCATTCTGCAGTTACAAACTCTCCCTTTACTGGAGGCTGTTGAGGGCCTGAAGTTACCTGGAAATCACTTAAATAACAAATAATAGTTTCAGCAGACGCTAAGTTAGAAATAACCTGTATGTGCCAAAGCCGTTTTTTTGGATAACTGACTTGACCCAAACATCACACGGTTCAACTTCAGGACAAATGACAATGATGATTAAGATGCTGTCTAGCCTCCTGGGTTTTCTCTACGTAGCGCACACAAAAGACAGGATACTAAAGCAACTCTTAGAAAACTTGAGAAGAGTGTGAAGGGAAGGAAGGAAGAAGGGGGGGGTCGCAAGGGTACTTTTCAATCCTTTCCTGTATGAGTTAGTGACATTTTAAGTCATCGTGACTGTGCGGAATGTCTCTATTTACTTTACTAAACTCTAAAACACTCATAAATAAATGACACTAGGGTTACTTAGAGAACGTAACATAAAGCCTGTTTTGCACACAGTCTCAAACAAGACAACCGATACACATTACGTGCCTTTACCAAGCATTAGATATCTGTTCTGTGGCACTAATGACCACTTAAATATCAAAGACATTAACTAATATGATTGTTGCCTCATATATCCTTCTCTCAAACACTTCTGAGTGCACTCCAAATAAATAATTTTCATTTCATTTAATCGTTTATTTGAATAGGGACAATGCACATTAATGAACACTTTAGACAAATAATGCTTCAAGTGTAAATATGCCGGATTTTAGCTTTGAGCTAATTTCCATCCGTAGTCCCTGACATACAACATATAAGAACATGACATTTAAACATAGCAAAAAATAAATACATGATATGCAAAAGAGCAAGAGCAGCACACACAAGTATTTACCACATGGCAGTACACTATAGCAGCAACGACATATAAAGTGCAAGAGATGATACAAGAGATGCCCCCTTTGTTAAAGTGCATTTAGCGGTGATTACACATCTGTTTGTCGCTCAACCATTCTTTCAGTTGACCTTTAAAACTATTGAGAGTGGGACAATCGGTGGACTTCACAGTCTCCTCTGGTTTCTGACCTAGTGCAGCGTCCAGTGTGTTTTTTGTGGATGAATTCCCCTAAGGGAGGGGGGGCCAGTCCATGTAAACATTTATAAAAAAAACACATACTTTTCAAAGACTTAAAATTGTCAAAACTCAAGAAATTGTGTTTTTCAAGGATGGTACAGTGGTGGTATGAATTTGGCTTTCAGTCAAACACCTTGATAGCTCTCTTGTACAGCTGTTCTATGGGTTTAAGGTTTACAAGCAAAGGACCAGTTTGTCAAACAGTATTCAATGTAGGATAGAATCATACAGTGGAGGTATGACTTTGCAGCATTGACAGTTAAGAAAGGTCTAATTTGTTTAAAATTTTGCAAGTTGAATTTAATGGTATTGGACACTTTCTTAATATGTGTGAGGATATACAGTTCTGCCTCCTTCTTTTCCCCTTTTTTGTGTTTGTTGTTGTCTGTCTGTGTGTCTGTCTTCCTGGCTGGCCGTGGCTGACTTACTTTCGATTCCCGCCAACTCACCTCCTCAGCTGTTGCTCGTCACTCTGATTCAACTACTCACCTACACCTGCTTCTATACCCGGTTGTCATCATCCAGTATTCACCAGTTCGTCGTCTCACCACGTTGGTAATTCGTCTTGGTATATTAGCGATTAGCAAAACCTATGTCACAGTGTTCCTGTTATCCTGACCTTGTGCTCTCTGTTCAGAATCCATCTGCCTACTCCTCTGCCTGCCACGTCCAGCCACCAACCCCTCGTCTGTGTTCCTCCGTGCATCTCCGCACACCTGCTCCAGCCTGCTCGCTCTCGCAAACTCTGGATCCCCGGCTTCGGACCTCCGCTCCACCTCCGGAGTAACTCCCTGGCCCTGGACATTGTGAATAATCTATTCCCTCTGCTGTTCAGTATAAACCGTTTTTTGGAAATAAAACCTTTTGCTTCATAAACTTCATTCTCCTCTCTATAGTGTTCAGTATTGTGGTTTCAAACCTGTAAGCTCTCGGAGAGCGTAACAATATGTTTCTTAAAAGTCAAGTTTGAGTCCATTATGACTCCAAGATACTTGAAGTGGGGGACTAGTTCTATTTCTGCTCTGTTTAAAACACATTAGATCCTTCGATTTTGACTGGTCTTTTACTGAACATCATGCATACTGTTTTTTTTGCATTTAACTGTAAGCAAATGTTGTTCAGCCAGTGTTGAACCTTGTCCAAAGCATTTGAGAGACAGGATGAGATGTTTTTCCCATGTCATACATCCTCATTCAGCGTACTCTAACATGTGTGCACGGTACACACACACACACACACACACACACACACACACACACACACACACACACACACACACACACACACACACACACACACACACACACACACACACACACACACACACACACACACACACACACACACACACACACACACACACACACACACACACACACACACACACACACACACACACACACACACACACACACACACACACACACACACACACACACGAAGATACCCAGCTCAAGGACACACTGCACAGGTTTAATTGTTTTTCCATGTGACTATGTGGACAACAGGTGCATCCAAAAGTGTGTGCAAGTGTGCATCCATTATTATTTCTAGATTTTGCATTGAAACTGGCCCCTGCCCACAACAGGTGTTTTAATTGTTTTATCATCCAGTCTCTTAGTAAACACTTTAGTTTGAAGGCTCTTTCCTTCTCCCCATACGCAATTGCTGTGAAATGTTTGAATGTGGCCGGTGAATAGAGCTGCAATGATTAGTCGAATAAAAAAATATTTCATAGTAAAATAATAAAACATTTTTGATAATCCATTAGTCAGTTAGTTTTCATGCAAACATTTCAAAAGATGCCATCTCAACCCCTTTGTATATGAATGTGTTCTTGCTGTTCTCTATTTTATATCACATGACACTGAATATATCTTTGTGTTTTGGACGGACAAAACCATTATTGACATATTAATGGATAGTGAAAGTAATCGTTGTTTGCAGCCCATTCAACTTGGGAATTTTCGAGGGCTACAAATGAATAAGGCCAGAGTTAACCTCAGGCATAAGCTCGATCCACATCCGGTTCCAATTGTGGCTTTCCCTCCTAACCAACCCGATTGTCTTTCTCACATTATGCAGTCAGAAAGAACAGCAACCAGAACTGACACGTCTCCACTCATTAAGCCTCAGGCTAAAACAACATTCCTCATTCATTAGCCTGATAACTAAATAGATAATAGTTATGTAAATCATCAACAAACCACGTCTCCATCATTCACTAAGGTTCCTCTGATGTTGAAACTGCCAATGTGATTCACCACTTCCCACTTCTATGGATACCTGCCAACAATCACCAATACAGTAATAAGCTATGAAAGCAACAAGTCAGAATTTGAATACATGCTCAAGTTTGAATAAGCATTTAACATTTTTCCTGGCAGGTCATAGCAATAATGATAACACATAACCATAAAGATTGCACAATGAAGGTACATGTCCTGTCTACAGTTAACCTTGGCTGCCAGAAAATATCCTTAGTAGGAGAGCGCAAGGAAAACCACAACTGCGTAAGTTAGTTTTGGAAAAGCAGCAGAAGTAACCTGATCAGCAGATTCCTGCGAAAAGAAACATTCAAACACACTATACTATAATTCACTTAGATCTGACAAAAAGTCTAAAGAAATGACTCAATGCAAGAGGGAAATATTCAACTGCAAGTCTTCCAGAGAACTCAAAGTTCAGTGGATAACTACCCAGAGCTGGAACATCCGTGCACAGAGAAAGCAGTGCATAAATCCAGCTCCTGTGACTTTCTGCAGGTCACCCCTCAAATGGAAAATCATATAGCGAGTTTCTGAGTTGCTTTCAGTTATTATTAAAAAAACAAGCAAGCGCTAAAAGTAAAAGTTCTGACTTTGCAAATCTCAGAATAATGTATATAATAGGATTGGATTATAACTATTGATGTAGTAATGTGTGTATCACTTTAATAGTGCAGCAGGTAAAACGTGGAGCCTGTTTAAACTACTTGATATGACGCACAGTATCTCATAATTATCTATAATGATACTTCATTACACTTAGTGAAGATCCACCATTTCATGTTGGCTTTGAATATCATTGTATTTAGTCCTGTTTTATTAAGAACCGTGTACTGTGTGAATTCTGTTGGTACTGCATTTTTTTAATCAATCACACAGTTACATGATGATCTAAAGAATTTGAGTTTCTTTTTGAGAACTGCTTAGTGTAAGTAGAGTATAAAGGTGCTCTATATTACATTGAATTGATCATATTTTATTTTAAATTCCAAGATTTAAGCACTGGACATACATATAACTCAAAATACTTGAGTTAATGCTTCTTTGATCACATTTCGTTTTAATAATAGCTTTTAACACAAGCTCTAAAATTACAGTAATGCAGTAAAAAGCACACCCTCTAAATTGTAGTGTATAAAAACCATCAATTACTCAAGAACAGTACAAATAGCACTTAAATACAGTACGGTATTTTCCTCTATAGTAATAGACAGTAGAGACAATGGGGATGAATGGTGGGCAGCGCATGTGATCTCTCCATTGAGCTGAGCCCCTCGAAAGAGCCAGCATGTGAAGCTCATTCAGCTCAGAGCAGGATACAGATAACACGTTAAAGGGCTGCGGTCAAATGGACTGCGAATCAAACCTCTTCTCTCTGTGTCTGAGTGTGTCTGAGTGTGTGTGTGTGTGTGTGTGTGTGTGTGTGACCCGCAGCACCGGGCTGTCAAACACCCGGCCAGCCTCCCTGACTTCACTTAAATGAATGTAAAAAAAATAGCGCCAGCATCACGTTACCGATGAATGTAACCACGTCGGTTAAACAACTGCCCGATGAAGCACGCTCTTTAAATCATGCCTCGCAATGAGGAAACAGTAACGAAAGCAGAAGGATGCAGTGGTTAAGCTAATGGAGGAGCGGAGCTAGCTAATTTACACAACTAATCGTTCAGCACAAGTTGAACATAACCCCCCCACCCCCAAAAAAAGAGCCGTTTTATTCAGCGGTTGCCTCTTTGTCTCGACGGTTGGTCCGTTCACTCACCGGGGCTGTGTTCGGCCGGACCCGGTGGGGCTCGGTTCGGCTGTGAGTGGGCGAGTCCCGGGGTGTCCTTGGTATTGACAATGGCTGAACGTCGGTCCTCCAGCAGCAGCAGCAGCAGCAGCTCGGGGTATCACCATAGACCACAGACTGGACAACTTCTGGAATGGTGATGATGACACTGCAGGCACCGCGCATGCGCACGAGCGTGAGTGGCAGCGGAGGTATCTGAAAAAAGTCAGCACGTGCGTATATAAGAGGGAGAGGCGTCAAACTGCTAGTGAAAGTACTCAGATAATTTAGATAAAGGAGAGGCCTCTTATACAGTAGTGCAGAAATGGTACAATTAAAACTCCTGCAAACCTCTTAGATTAGATAAGATGTATTTTTTGTAATAGCAGCATGTTGCATTACACATGGGTTATATATATATACACAGGAAAATTAAGATATAACCCCCTTTTGGCCTTTTTACCTCTGTTTGACAAAGTGTACACATGGGGGGAGAGAGAGTGGGGTAAGATTATATGAAACAAAGGTCCAAAAGCTGGAATCAAACCTTTACATTGTGATCATAACCCAGGGCCGTCCCTCCCTACAGGCCTATCATGCAGAGTGCGTGGGGCCTCACCTTGCGGAGGGGGCCTCATCTTGCGGAGGGTGCCTCAACTGAGCCGAAAATGCGGCGCACCTATGCGCTCAATTAGTGTGGCGCGGAACGGTTTCGCCGCTGCGAGGCTCCACTAGCTCCCCCCCGCCGTTGACACCGTCGACGCTCGCGAAACTGAGGGCCTCTTCATATAACTTTGCGTGGGGCCTCATGTTGGCCAGGGACGGCCCTGTCATAACCCATTAGCTTTAACCACTCAGCTACCAATGTGCATGATAGTCCTATATGTGGAAGCACATTCACAAAGTTCTTCCCAAAAATTTGACCCAGATTTGTTTTCTGTTGTTTGTTCTTGTTGACATTAACCTTTCTCATAGCTTCCTCATCACCCTTCTTTGGTTTTGTTACTGATTACACCCTGCATTAAATCCCATTGTTCTTAAATAAAGAAAGAAAGACAGACACAATGCATGCTGCCCTGATATCAAGTAATTCCAAAGTCTACCATTGTATTTAAAATCTGAATCAATAAGAAGAGTAGAAGTATTTAAAGGGTCTCAGAAAGTGATGAGCACATGACGAGTAGCTGTCTTTAGTTAAATGATTGAATTATCTCTCTCTCTTCCACAGACATTTTGTTTGGGAAACTTTTTAAGCTTTAGAAGGGAGTATGTCTTTGCAGGGCTATTTAAAAAAAAATATTCCACCCTTGCATGCAAGGTCAACACATTTTCTAAGTATTGTTGAAATCCTCCCTCTTTATCTGTGCACAAATTCAGAAGAAGGCTTACGGCTGGGCATGTTGCAGGACGAGACAGATTTGAAAGCATTTCTTGCTACTTCAGACCAGCTGTAGGAAGATAAGAAAGTGACGTCCCCCCTATACCCTGCTCTCTGGACCTTTGTATCACTAATATCTGTGGCTTTTATCATCAAGAGCACTAAAGATAGGTATACTGTATAGACTGTGTAGATATATTTCACAACGTAAAGCCCAAGTAGTGTAGTGATCCTGATCTTTACCAGAAAATGTATGTATAGGCAATTTTTCTGAATGAATATAGTATGTAAGTAATGTCGTTGCCCCTGCTGTACACTCCCACTGCACACAACAACAACAACAAAAGCACTGTCAAGCAAAAGCACAGTTCATTAAATTAACATTCCTTCACAAAAAATAGAGACCATGCTCCTAACCTTGTTACAGTAAATGCAATTGGACACCCAATACTGTCAGAAAAAAACCATGACCTGTTTGCTCCAAGCTTGGGAATTCTCCCTTTCTTGGATGTGCTTTTGTTTGATTAATGCAACCATCACCAATCTACTGTCGAGTTTTTCCAGCTGACAGAATGTGAAGATGCTTTTGGCACTGCAATGTGACAGTGCCTAATTGGAATATTTATACTGTTTCTGCTAATGAGGAGGAGGAATAAAAAGGAAAGAGGACAGTGTCCGAGTTTTGATAAAGGAAATTAAAGAGAGAGAGGACACCTTTGTCTGTTAGAAGTTCAAACTCTCCTTAATTGCGATATTAACACTAAATATGGAAGCAGAATAGAGGAAAATATGCGATGATATACTGCTTAAAGATAAATCAATGATCTGTAATCAGTTCAGTCTATTTTGCTGTATTCAATAGGCTTGAAATACAACAAATTGCTTGTTGAATAAAGAAGAAAAGTAAATAGTTGGAGCCATTTTAATTGAAATAGATGGGCATATCCGACGTGAAGTTTATTTTTGACCAATTTTGGAACCAAACAGCCTTGGTTGGAGAAGGCCATCTTTACCCATGTTACAAAAACAACTGATCAAAACAATGTTGCAAAAAAATCTTTTTCATTTAACTGATTTATTACATCGATGACAACTGTACTGTATTTACTGTGGAATGGTTCGATTTACACATCACTTTCTGTGAAGTAACAGAAAGAAATGTAGTGGATCAAAAGTATAATTCTTCCCTCTGAATTGCAGTGGAGAAGAAGAAAACACTAAAAGAAAAGAGTCAAGTAAGGTCTGATACAGGACAGCACATGTGTGAATGTACTTTGAGGGGGCCCGGTTGGACTCTCTCCCACCAGGCGCTCCTTTTCTCCCCAATGTTTGTCTGACCTCGTATTCCGCCGCAAGCAGGACGTCCAACACTGGTTGCCTGATGGGTGCCTCTCTCTGTTCATAGGGCTCACTAAAACAACAAACGGGGACCTGCACACTCACACTCCGGTTGTGTTGCTTCATCCCAGAGGGGGGAGAGAAAAACAAAAGACATGAGGGGGAGGGCTTAGGGTGAAAAACAGTAAGGGTGAGGGGGAAGGGAGCTGCAAAAACTGAGAATGAGAAACAGATTTTTGGGAGGGTTCAGCAGGAGATTTTTGGGGTGTAATGGATGCTTGCTGTGAGCGATAACAGTACTTGTGTGTCCGTTCCTGCTACAGTCATATAGGCACACTGAGCACAATACCGGCATTGTAAGTGAAAAACTTTGAGACCATAAAACCTGCTGATGTGCAGAGTCCACTGTGTAGGACACACTCAGATAAGATCCCCCTCTCACTGGTCATGTATGTCTTTCCTGACATTTGCCTTTTGCTGATGTTTGTCTTTTCAGGTCTTTTGCATTATCCCAGTGCATATGTACTGTAGTCCACACCCTTTACAGGTGCACATACATCTTGAATATAAGACTTTTAAAAAGGCAATATTGCTATTTTCTTTTCATGTAAAAGCACTTTTTCCATAACTGAATGAAGTTTTACACAATATACATTTCCTTAAAAGCATACTTACAAATCTTGAACAATTCCTTTTTAAGTGGACAAAATGCAGTCAGTTTTGCGTTGAACTGTAAACTAACTGTAATGTTGGTTTTGATGTGTACAATTTGGATCCAAAAAGCTGTGAGAGATTAGGTAGGTCTGATAGGTTAGAGATGAAAACTGGTTAAACTCCCATTATTGATCTGTGTGTCTCCACTGAACCCTTTGACTCCCCTAACCTTTGTCTCTGTCCTCTTACCTTTGTCCCCCTTTGCATTGTACAGTCTGTCACTGTCCCCCTCATACACTCTGTTTGAATCCAACTCCATTTAAAGGGATCGACTTGTGTTTGAATTGGGCTGTATGAGGTTTTTAGAGATAGTCAATGTTTTACCTACAGTAGATTAGAATCGGCACGCCCCCAGTTTGTAGAAGCAGACAGAAGTACCGGCACGCTATATTCAGAAATGTTCACCGCTTTATCTCACTGTCAGACAGCCCTTTCCAATGGGGAACTGAAGCTGTTATATATGCTCTCTTCAACCACCAGACTTCTACAACAAAACTCATCAGTTTACCTTTCAGGAAACTGGACTTGCTGGTATTTTGCTGCCTCAATCACTTAGTTTGTGTTATTGTGTGGCTTTGGTGAATCCGAACACTAAAATAAGTGAATTTAAACACTAAAGTCACACAATGAAACAAACAAACTTACTGATCGAGGCAGCGGTAGACCAGCAACTGCGTTCTGCAAGGTAAGTATCAATAGCACACTTTGAACATATTCCACTACCAGTAAAAGTCCTACTTAAGAAAAATGTGTAAGATTTAAAGTACCCATTGTGTAGTAAAATGTTTCTTGTCAGTGTTTTTGCCATGAACCATGCAAAAGTGCAGTTACTTATTTTTTTTTTCGATTTGAGACAATGTCTTTTCCATCCAAGAGGGAGTTGATTTAGCTTAAGTGGTAGGAGTATTTTCTCAGCCAATAAACGAACACTTCATCCTTCAGTTTATAATTAACAGTTGATGGGAAAGACATACAAAATAGAACCCAAGGATGTCAGAAAAATGTAGTAGAGGAAAATGTACAACATTTCCCTCTTGGATGCAGTAGAGTAGAAGTATAAAGTAACATCAAATGAATATACTTAAGGAACGTATTGCCTCAGATTTGTTATTAAGAACACAAGCTCCTAACATTACGGCAGAAGAACATGTGTTCACTCAGGATCACTTAGCCATTTAATTATTTATTACCCCATCCCAATTGATCTATTCATGTGCAACCAACACACATACATGCCATGTGTCAAACAGCAGACAGCAAAGACTCTCCATCTCCACTTTTATTAAACTCAGCGTTCTTTTCCATTCTCCCTTTTTCTTGTACACGTCTACCTCTATTTCAAAGTCCTTACTGGTTAAATAAAAGTCAGATTCCTAATGAAATTACTTCAAATAAATCAATATCTTGACAGAAGTATTAAAATATGAACTGTCAAACTTCCAGTATAGGTATTTTGAGTGTAAGTGTGATGAGCAGGCTGCAGATTTTTGGGACTCTTTTCAGGAGGGCAGATACAAAAACGTAGGGGAAAAAAAGAGAGAAAAACAGGAATGCAGTGGTAAGTGTGTTGTTTTGTTTAGTTCACTGCTTTGTTTGGTACAGTGATGACAGTGTGCTTTCATGCCTGAATGTACAGAGTCCAGAAAGAGCTCAGGGAGTTTTTTAAACCCAATCTCTTTGACCTATACGTTCTCTTTTCCTGTTTCTATAAGTCAAACCTGTTTATTTTAAGCAGTGGTGCAATGCACGAAAGCACATTTAGTCAAGTTCTGGTTTTAAGTACAAACTAAAGTACTTGAGTATTTACATTTGCCTGATACTTCATGCTCCAATGCAATGCAGGTGTGAACATTTTACTTGTATTCCAATATACTTGCTTTGCTGTCCAGTAAAACCAATGCATCTCTACATATGTATATATTGAATATTTATGATAAACTTGAGTGTTCCTTTCTCAGTTACAACATTTCTCCTTCATCTTAACCTGAATAAATTATTTTAAATCCCTCTTGGATCAGCAAAAAAGAAAACCGAGTCACAAAGCTGAAAACAGGGCTGTTTTTCGAATAAACTCGTAACCAAAAAAAGCCATGAGTTTCTACAGATACATGTTTCTCAAAGGAAAGCATGCACATCTTCAAAAAAGTATATAGAATTAGATACGTAGCTGTAGATGGAAGCACACCTTAACCATCTACAGCAAAATACCCATTAAAGCCGCTGTAATATTAACCCAAACACAACACATAGTAACAGTAAACATTGTAGAGCACAAATCAACACTTTTTTTAGCATCTTGAGCAATCCTTATATTGCTATAAATCAGGGGTGTCAAACTCAAGGTCCGGGGGCCAAATCCGGCCCGCGACTTCATTTTATGTGGCCCTGCAAGAACTTGCAAATAATATAATAAGTTTATTATACGGTTACATGCCGCTTTACAGAAGCACGTTGCCAATAAACTACATGTCCCACAATGCATCTCATTTTGTGACATGCGCACTGAAGAGACTTGCAATTATTTGCCCTGGACTTTTGCCTTCCGACGTAGTTAATTATGAAGTTATTACCCTATCCGATAATAATCCAATGCACAGGAAATTATGTAATATAATACATTATTTTATATATATTATATATTTATATAGTCTTAAAGTTACAACTGGCCCTTTGAGTGCAACCATAATGCTAATGTGGCCCGCGATGAAATTGAGTTTGACACCCCTGCTTTAAATACTTAAATACTAAGTAAGGTTTTGAATGCAATACTTTGTGTGGTATTAGTACCTTAAATGATCATTTCTGTCACTACTTTATCTGATAATGAATGAAGATAAGCAGCAGGAATTGTGTCAACGATGGTTATGATGGAGAAAGTCGGAAGTGAAAAAACTTCAAGCTTAACCAAAACCAGATGAGAACGTGGTTTGCCGAGGACATGTTGTGCACATCAGGCCACACAATTCATAAAAGGGTACAAGTAATCAACTCGGGCTGCTGTGAATTAACACAGGGTACAAACTGTCTTTCTATTTCATTTAACCCTCAGCTTCACTGACTGAGTATGATTCCTGCACCCTGAAAAAGAGAGACCCCCAAACTCCATACTAAAGCCATGTGCAGATTCCTTAAATCACAGGAGAGGTGGAGCTGTAACTCCCCCCCCCTTCCTAACTAGGACGTCAGTGTGAAAAGCGACTGCACCGTGTGGGAACATGTGTGTGTGCATGTGAGTCGGTCGCATGTCTTTCCTGTCTATATGTGGACATTACAAGACTGCTCTTTAATGTCAAGGTCATTTGTAAGTGCGTTTTCAAATGTATACTCTGCACGTGCACATAACAGCACACATATGAATTCCATATTTGACACAGATGTGCTAATGTTATCTCACGCAGGCATATTCAGACTGCACCACGTAGTGTGTAACAGTGCCCTAGGAGAGCTGCTGTTAAAATAAATAATTAAGGATTTCGGATATGGATTTCTGACTTACTAATTTAATACAGTAGTAGTGGCTTATTTATCAAATAAATACATTTCAGTTTTTATGTATATTTTTACTATTTTATTTATTTAATCATTGAGAGATTTGTTTATTCATTAAAACATATAAATAAATAATATATGTTATTTGTGAAATAAATAAATAAATGTTGTTTATTTTCCTATTGTAAAAAACCTCTTGAATTCCAACAGAGGGGGACATTTTGTAGCAGTGCTCTCTGGTGGACAACATATAGAATAAAGATGGTTTCTAAATTGCTGGAGGTTACATATCTTAATGGTCCCCTATTGTACTGTTTTTATCAATATATTATAAGTCTCAGATATATACAAAACATGTCTCTGAAGTGTTTGGCTCCAAACACCGAACAGATCATTGCAGCATCCCATAATCCCCTCTGTTTCAGCCCTGTTTCAAAAGTGCTGATTCTCTGTCTGTTACTTTAGATGAAAATAAGGAGCCACTCCCCTCTGAGAGAGATTTGTTTAAAAAGAACACAATGGTGCTCTAGGAGGAGATTCAGGTGATAAGGGGGGGGGGGGGGGGGCATATTTAGAAGAAAAAAAGTCAAATTCTGAGAAAAAAAGTCTAATTTGAGATGCATTGTGGCACATGTAGTTTATGGGCAACGTGCTTCATTAAATCATCATGTAACCGTATAATAAACATATTATATTCTTTGCAAGCTCTTGTGGGGCCACAGAAAATGAAGTCACGGGCCGGATTTGGCCCCCGGGCCTTGAGTTTGACACCCCTGCTTTAAATGAAAATAAGGAGCCACTCCCCACGCCCCTCTGAGAGATATTTGGTTAAAAATAACACAATGGTGCTCTAGCAGGAGATTCAGGTGATAAGGTGTGTGGGGGGGGGGGGGGGGTGTAAAGAGATTCTGAAAACTTTCAGAATCTCTTTACACAGAGGGGATACATGTTGATGTATAAAAGACAGGAAAAGGTGGATTTCACATAATAGGTGACCTTTAAAATATACTGTGCAATGGGAAGCTGTAAACTAGATAGATATCAGAATACCTTTATTAACCCCACAGAGGGGACATTTACATTGTTACAGCAGAAAAGAGCCAAAGACAGCTTAGATAGATAGATAGATAGATAGATAGATAGATAGATAGATAGATAACACACAAAATAAAAGGAAGCTATCGTCTGCCATCTAGTGGCATTGAACTAACATTACATTATCGACGTCATATAAACTTTATCTTGTTGCCACAAAGCCTCCTACTTGAGTTACGTGAATATGCAAATTCAGATCAGATCAGAAATATTTTATTTGTCCCGCAACGGGGAAATATACATTATTAAGTGTGACTGTGCACACGTTATTAATAACACAATAGGTAAAAACAAAATAGCATAAAAGTACACCATGGTAAAAAAGGTAAATATTTATTTTAGAAAAGTGACCATAATGAATTAAGAGCTAACTGGTACTGTATGCCATTTGTAAATGAAGGTAGGCCTATGTCTTTTGTTGTTATACTAAATTATGATAATTTGAAAAAAATATATACTATAATTTTAGATAATGCATTTATTTCACATTTCCCAAACAGTTAATCACAGGTGATAATGTGACTGGACACTTACCTGGTTTCTCGACCTGCCATTGACGTCACTGCCCCATCTGTATGACTGTCAGTTTGTTAGCCAGTTAGCTAGGTTAAGTATCTTGTTGTCCTGGTGTTTCATGCTCGGTATTACTCTCGGAAAGATGGTTTATGTCCTGAAAGCCATGTTCGTTGAACAAGTAGCGTGTACTCTGAGTAACGGCAATATAAACATAGTTTTTCTCTGACATGCTAATTTAGCAGTGAAGCTAATGACATGCTAATTTAGCAATGAAGCTACGGACATGCTAATGTGGTAGTGAAGCTAGATCAGATGTTAACCGTTAGCTTGTTTCCTGGATTACCACTTTACTAATTGCGACTATGTTTTACCAAAGTGTTTATTTATAAAAATATCCTGCAGCTGGTGAAAGCCAAGGTGTAAAAAAAACAGACTTTTAAATGTGTGCTAGATAATACACATTGTTCCTGATGGCCAAATCTATCTTTTTTACAACGGATAATAACGGCTAGTACCAGCCAAGAAAGCAGGGCTCGAGTTATGTGGGAGCCAATGGGAGCTGAGCTCCCATAAGGAGGGGTCTGAGCTCCTATGAAAGCATGAAATCATACATCTGTGGGGTCGCCATGACCAACAACCATTATTTTAATCACAAATAATGCATGTGTCAATGTTAACGAGGTACAGGCTAAAAGAAAAACATGTTTTCCAAAAGAACTACGCATCGTATTCTCTCTTGAATGACAATATGCCTGCACTTCACCTCCAAGGTGCGCATTGCGCAATAAATGATTGCGCAATCTATGCCTGTGAGCGTGCTGCGCGCCGCAAACCGAGATGATGTGTGTGCGCGTAGTTGAACCTTTTCATATTTAAGTTTGTAGCAAGTAGAGGGCTGCTGCTGCACGCACCCACGCGTTAGTTTTAAAAAAAAAACATAAAACTCAGATTATAACTCGAACCCTGCAAGAAAGACTACAGTAATCGGCAAACAGCCAATCAGATTACAGCAGACCAAACTACTTTGGTCATGCGTGTTGTTTTTTTCCCACACTCCGGGCACTTGACCGTTTGTTGACTATCTTTGCCATAAACTGTTCATGATCAGATATTAAAGTTCATACACATTGAAAAGAAAAACATGAAAAGTATGTTGTTAACCTTAATACACCAACAAAGCTAAATTCTGATAAATGTGGAAGTTGGAGATTAGAAGTCTGAGTCAAAAAACAACAACATCTCCAACAGTATTAAGCATATTTTAAGATAATAAAAAGCAAAATCATCGTTAGACAATAGCCAATCAGACAAAAGCCGATTCAGAGATTCATTTCACCAATGCATCTCTGCCTTCTCTGCCCCTTTAGCACATGGACAGTGTTTACCTGCACTCAACCAAAGCCCTATCAAAATGTGTCTCGATTATTTGGAATACAAACGGTCAAAAAACACTTCTACAAACCTTTGCACATAAAATCTAGTCTTGTTTCCTACATATTCTACAAATGAATGCATAATCTGTTAATGGAGAAACGTTTTAATGTAATATTAGATGCATTTCTTCAAGAATTGTATTTTACAAATGAAACATCTAGAAAATATGAGCAAATTGCAGGTTCAGGTATTGGTGCGTTAACGGAAAACCACCTGGCAGAGGGATACAGTTCAACTCTCAATTGAAAGGATACATTATTGCAGTTAATCGCAGCTGAATACGAACTGTCTGAGGTGAGTGAGTTCTGATAGACTACCTGTCGCAGTTCAGGTGAGTATTAACAATGATGTCATAAAATTGTGCAAAAATGAAGTAATTGAGGAAACATGTGTTAACAAGATCGATCATAGTTCAGCTCCTTCCTGTCGAGTCAAGATGGTGAGTCAGAGTTCACCTGAGCAGTACCTGTCTCACAGTCTGGAGGACAACCTGTCTGCGAGCTCATGTAATGATCCGCCTGTGAAGTACATCAACTCAAGTATCCATTTCCATTTTATACTCTACGACCTAATACACTAAGATGTATAACCAAGACAGTTATTCTTACGTACTGTCTAGTTCATAAATATATTGAACCTCAGCTCGAACAGTTTGGTTTTCTTGGCGATGAGCTGAAACCTCACATAGCTGCTGACTTGGCAATAAACTCTGTTTTAAATGTGGCACTCCAGTGAATTAGTCGTGTCAAGGTTGGTGAACTTGCAAGAGGTAATAATAGTCCAAATCAAAGCAGCAGAGGCTGAGACATTGACCTTTTGTCAATATTTGGCAAAAATCAAGATAACAAGATAACCCTGATTACTTTTTTCAGACTGAGACTTTAATCAGAAACCTCTAAATTACATTGTTTAACAGTTTATTTCTACTTCCTGTTAAGGATAGTCTGATATTGATGTGTAAAATCTGAATTCCACTCTGAGACATTCCCAAACTGTAGATATTGCAACATGGACTGGGTGTTTGCCAAAGTCATGATTGTGTTGAACATTTCTTTTTGTTGAACTTTAACGATAAATTGCACCATACTAAATAATTGCGGATGGCTGTTTGATAATAATTGTCAGAACAAACAACAAAAGAAGAGCAAATTTGGAAAGATTTGGACACAATTTGTTTTATTTGTATAGGCAGATCACTCATCTGAATCATTTTTGTTTTGTTTTACACCCATCTGCAGATTATCTGTGCATCGCAACAGGTGTCTGCTTGGACAGATGACTGTGAAGGTGACGGAGGACTGATCCTTTCTCTCTCAGTTAAACCCCACGGCCCCGCGGACGGAGGCAAAACGCAACATCTTGCAAGAAACAGCGTCTGAGGGCTTCTTTTCGTGCCGGCACCACGTCTTTTTGTCCGGTCGGGTCTTGGAAGACCAGAAGCTGTGTGGTTCATAAAAACATTGTCTTACTCAATATCTTACCCTAAGCCTAACCCTAACCCTGTTATTTTAAATATTATAATGTCGGAGTTTTTTTGCCGTCCGCGAGGAAATAAATGGGGCTCAGAGCCTCAGAATACTGAAATCTGTATTTAAAAAAAAAAAATGTTCCTTCTAATTTGTTATTATTTGGTGCAGGCACGAAACATACTACGAATAGAAATACATTGCTTCTAAAATCGTTCTGTGTCTGAACACTGAAATCTGTATTTTTTTTTATCATTTTCCTTCAAATTTGTTATTATTTACATTGCTTTGAAAATCGTTCTGTGTGACACGTAAAAAATGCGAAAATCGTGTTGGTGAACACGAATCAATAGATTCATTTCATGACTATAACACGAAATGCCGTGAGACTGTGTTGCAATAACGGAGATTTCTTATTAGCTGCTACGATAGCTACTAGAGTGTATGACAGCTTCCGGTTCCGGGGCATTCTGGCTACGCATCACTCATTCACCAATGGGTAATGTTAAGATGGATTTTAGGAACTTCCCCTCGATTCTATTGGCTCTAACGGTTAAAAAGAGGTGTCAATCATCAAAATCGACCGACGGGGGCCAGAGTTATGGCAAATCCACCCAAATGACCCCAGAAGTGGGTTTTTATTTCTAAACCTCTCTAAAAAGGTCAAATGTCACTTGTTTTTCATCAATCTTGATACAGGATATTATGTTATAGTTTGGATTCCTAAAGCTTGTAGTCTCCGATCCCATCATTCAAGGGTGGTTTTCACTATAAGTAATGTTTTTTTTTGGATGGACACTATAATTTACATTATGTTCAATCTGAATTTACTTTAAAATAAAAACATCTATATTGATTCTGACTTTTATACATCCAACTCACAGGTTTATCATTGCTTTGAGAAAAAAGATTATTCATTTACCCCTTTTAGGAGTGAAGATATAGTCATTTGTTCTGGGAATGCCATTTTCGAGCCCGAGGCCTGAAAAACAGGCTCGGGGCTCAACTGGTTAATGACGCACTGAGTCACGACGCAGCGAGTGATGATTTCATATCTGATGAGCGTGTCCCTGCTTGTACTGTGGTGTTTGTGTAGCTCATTTTCTAACATGTAACTGGGTCACATTAAAGCATAATCTGGTCATAGGCTTGATGTATTGTGTGTCATTGTGTACAGACGTACAGTCACCTCTGTAATCTTTGGTGGGAAGATTATTTTCTCTAGTACTGTAGGGTACTTTTGGAGGTAGGCGTACTTGCCATATGCTGTACTTTTTAATTCACTACATTTATTTTGACAGTCAGTTAAAAAAATGTTGATGAAATTAGCTCCACTTTTACCAGATGCAACATGAAAATTATATAAACAATATTGCATTAATCATTCCTATACAATTATATACTGTAAACTATTCTAAAAATATGCCCATCTGCATTTTGAGTACTTTTACTTTAGATGCAATTAGTTTTAATTATTGTTTTGAATAGAGAACTATGACATGTAACTGGTGTTGCAAGGTGTTGGAAAATGCCAAAGGGAAATTAAGCTTGGGTTTTTTGGAATTTCTATTCCAATATAATTATTGTGCCTTTAAATAGAAATTGTTCCAGGGAAAATACACAGAAAGCAAAAAGTCTTACGCCATGTTTTAGTTAAAATGTGCCATATTAATTGAAACCACGTGCATTCAGCAGCACATTCTTCTCTAACATCTACAGATCATTTTAATTCAATTAAATAGGAATTCCGGAGGATGACCATCCTATGCATGCACAGTGCATTCTCTGATCACATGTGCAGCCACACTGCTGCCAACACCCCTGCTCTGTCTGAGCCAAGGACTACATGCTTTCAATGTAAGTTATTATTATAATTTATACAACTGCTGTGAATATATTGGATGTATTTTGATGATATTTCAGTGAAACAGCAGGTAGTTCATAAAGCAAGGTATAGTTAATAATGTGTTAACACTTTCTTCTAGTTTTTGCTAGCTAACATTAGCTGTTACCATGTGGGATGTAGCTGGATCTAGCTTAATTGTGCCTGCTAACAAAGGTTTTACTAAATGTATTCCAATTGTTCTCCACCTTAAACCCTTTTTTTAAGAATTAGTTTTTCCCTCAAAACCTTAAGTTTGCAAATAGGATCAAATTTGAGCTATCTGACCACATGGCACATGTCTCACTGTATGTAGCCTGCTTGACAAATGAATGTGTTTTTTGGCAATTTAATGCATTATGTCTGAATGTGACATGGGGAATACAGCCTATTCCTGTCATTTCCCATTCATTTGCATAAATTATCAATCATTCACTGTAGAACGTTTTCTTCTTAAATGTTTTCGGCATTTGCAACCGAAGCTGTAACAGATTATTGAGACACTTTGGTATTTTTCTATGTTTACTTAAAATATCTGAGTACTTCTTCTACCATTGTCTGTAACAAAGATGCAACTGATGGTTACTTTCATGTTTGATTCATCGGTAGAATTTTTTTTGTGAGGAAATTGTGAAATTTGTCAGCCACAATTTCAAAAAGCCCAAGTTAGGACCTTCAATTGTTCTATTCTGTCTTACCAACATTCCAAAATGTCAAGTATTGAGTTTACTATCCTCTGGTTGAGAGAGAAAAGCATCGATAGGCCTCTTTCTCACTTCAACATACGATGGTTACTTGGCTGTAAACTTTGCGATGTGTTCAATTGCAACATTTTTGGTCAACACTCAGAAAACACGAGGCAACATTCATCTCCTTTGCTGCTAGTTCTTTGATGTCGGTTTGGTGTGTAGCCTCCCTGATATTAACTTTCAGGACACTCTGTTTTGTTCTTACCTCCTCCCTATTACCATCTCTAAAAGCCCTCTTCTTTGCATTCAGGATGGCCTTGATGTCTTTGGTTACACATGGTTTGTTATTTGAATGACAATGCAGAGTCTTTGCTGGGACAGTGCCGTCTACACACACTTTATGCAGTGGACGATGCACTCAGTAACCCAATTCATTTCCATTTCACAGGCCTCACAGAGTGCATGCCGGTCTGTCACCCCAAAACCTATTTTTATATGACAGACAAGATAAGTGTTGTTCTGATTGCCATGAAATCTGGGTTTAGGGTGATCTGCTGGTCCATGGAGTGCCGCAAAACATGTTCATCCCCCGCTGTTAAGTTATAATGTCTGATAAAGAAAACTAGATGTCAAGCCGGAGTCATCACTACTTTACCTATCTACGCCTCCAATCTAAACATTACCATAGGTTAAATAAAGGATTGAGAGGCTTTATTTTCAAAAAGCACAATAGCTACAGTGTAATTTTTGGAATAAAATGAAAGAAGACATGAAACAGTGCAATCGACATAAGTTGCAAGAATATATAAAGAGTGTTCCTGTTGCCGTTCTGACACCTGAATTTCCCTTTGGGGATTAATAAAGTGTATCTTAAGTAACATAACTCAAAGGTTTGACACTTTTACACCCATAACCATAAAGTAACCAATACTGTTGGTGCTATAGGGAAACCAGGTGAGGGGGATAAGTGCTGAGGGGGGGATGTGACATGTGACAGGAGAGGTAACGATAAGGCAAAGCCAGATGCAAACAAACCTAAAGTGTGTGGAATTTATGACTCGGACTTTTACTTTTACCTTGAAAGTCATCCTGAGTTGTGTTTTTAGGAATCTCTAAGATGAGATGGAGCCTCTCCACAGCCATCATGTGTTTGGGATTAGACCGACCCACTGTTAACGTGACACTGAGGCAGCAGGAAGTCTCACGGGCCAAACAGAGCCTGAAGAGTCCATGTCAGCACCTGAAACACAAATTTAAAAGAGAGAAGAGAGGAGGAGTTAGTTTTAAAGTTATAAAAGGCAATTGCGTATAGACCTATTAGGTGATTATTAGTTTACAGCAACTATTTGATAATTGATTTAAGTTAGTTTCAGGCAAAAATATCTCTTTTTTATCATTTTTTGCTTCCAATATGTACGACTTTGCTGAATCCGTAATCTTAAATGACATACCATTGAATATTTTGGGGTTTTGGGCTGTTAGGTTAATGAAGACGTCACTTTGGAGGTTGTAATTTGGCTTTTTCAATGTTTTATGATGTTTTACAGACCGAAATCAATTATTTAAATCAATTAATCAAGGAAATAATCAACTTGTTCTACATAGTTCACAACAAAATAATAGTTTTTGCTTTTTTCTCTTCTTATGTTGCAGTATTGGACTATGAGTGCATTTTGTTGCACAAACCTGGGTTGTACAATAACAACAAAGTCATCTTATATTTCCTTTTAATCTATTTTTTACGCTGGCTTGATGGTATGTTTAACCAAAATTGTATACATTAAACAACCACCATGTGTAACTGTCAGTGTGTCTCAAACAAAACAATGAAACATCTGTTTTTCTCAAAATATGTATGACTGTAATCACGTTTGCTCAGCTTTTCTGACACCTTATGACCCACATCTCATATGACCTAAATCCTCCACCCTGTTAAAGTAAAGTTAAAGAAACAACCAAAATCTAAAAGGTGTAATGTAAAAATATGACTTTAAACTGGATCAATGCAACATTTTTGACAGCCTCAGACAAACAAATGTGCACCAAGGATTTGACATAGTCAACTGATAAAAATCACAAGTTTGTAAATGTATGGAAATATTTGGAATAATCTTTGTTTACAACTCCACATATTATCCAGCATATGTGGAGTTGTTTTTAGACGTGTTAATGCAGACATATTTTACCCTCAAGTTGCATCTAATTTTCTTTCTCTAACCCCCCCTTCCTTTGTTTTAGTGCAGTCATCCAGCATTGTGCATGAGTCACATCCTGACCTTGTGAGAAAGTAGGCAGTCAGTCAGTCAGTCTGTAGTTTACTCAACTTCCAGGAATCGAGAGTGGGATCCCCCTCCCCCTCTCTGTCCTCCCCCTCCTCCCTGCTGCCTGTCTGCCATGTTGGCTGCTCGTCTCACATGCCTCCAGCTGCTCTGAGCTCACGCTGCTGATTGGACGAGCTCCTACCTGCCAGGTGGAGGTGAATGCTGCTCCTTTCATTGGCCGGCAGGAGTTAAATGGGAGCGGTGGGGAACTCCTCCTATTTCCCTGTCTACTCAAAAGAAAAGGTGGCAGCTGCTGAGGAGTGAAAAGGAGAAGGAAATATACAAGTAGCTGACGACTGAAACACACATCAGGGAGGAAGAACAGCTGAGAAAGTCACAGGTAGGCATTTTTAAATTATGACATCTTCCTTTTTTACTTAAAGTGGATAAATGTCAGGTTTCTTTTGATGTATTTTACCATGTGTTTCTTTGAAGTTTGAAATCATACATCCATGATATCTTATCACCTCTTTCAAATCAGGAAACTATTGTCTTCTTTTAACCTCAGGGGTAATTTTATGGTGATACTGAGGACCTTTTGTTTCCTTTGACACATGACTTTTAAAACTTTGCATGGTCACTTTTACATGCTGCTTTGTTTGTAATCTAAACCTTGTGACAGAGGAGACCTGAATCGCACTCTGGACAGTCACTATCATCCTTCATTTTTGTCTCAGAGACAAGTTGTGATGCTAAGTGTGACAGCGTAAAATAGAGATGATTGAAGTGACTCTCAAACAATCGCTGTTGCCATTCTTTCAAATTTGAGGATTTTTCCTCCTTTTGTCATTTAAAAATGTTTTTGTATTTTAATTCGACGGGCCAAACTATTTTTCTAATTTGGTTCAGGGCATTTAAATGTATATCTTAATGGAAGAAAGTGATTAACAAATGAATTAAAGGAAATAGTTCCAGCCTGAATATTTAGAGGCAAAGATTGAAAGCAAAAGTTGCCAAATTCTTGTGCTTGTAGAAAATGAAGCAGCAGATCCTAATTGGGGAACTCCCACAGTGTGTTGTAATTTAACTAATCACATATGACACGCTGTGGGAGGGGCCAACATCTCAAACAAAAGTGACAAACATTTAATGGGTCTGGCTTCTCACATGACACAATCTGCTGATCTCTTGTCTTTTAAATTGTAGAACATGTTGAAAAGTAAATGTATTGATACTGAAAATAGCTTTATCATTAATTAATCAAATGCAAAGTACCTTCCTTATAGGTTAGTGCAGATTAAAGAGCTTTACAGATGACTGGAAATAAGACAGAATAAATTGAGACTGTGAAAATATAAATCGCAAAAAATGTGAGACCAATGCAATCGAGATAATAAAAACGATGAAAGTGTTAATTTAATTTAAAAGTGAAAAATATGAATAATAATAAAACAAATTGTGACATTTACACTTGATAAATAAAATAACAACATTTTTCAAATTGGATGATAATATTATAAAATAATCCTGACTGCCTGAATAGCTAGGTTTTTTGTTTAAAAGCAGTTACTTCATGCAGAAATGTCACATTCTCTGTCATAAATGTTTCTTGTGCAGTTATTTTAAAAACCCCCGTTGTTGAGTACTCTTACACAAAGGAAACAGTGTTGTAGAAACTAACGAGGCACGAAAAGGCACAATAGTCCACCTGCTGGGTGACGTGGAGCCCGGAGGCTGTGCCGTCACCGAGCCGCTCGTCGGCCTCATTGTTTAATTCATCCTGAGCGTGTATAACTCGCAGATGACAGTTACTTATTTATTACAAGCTGAATGGTCTGCCGCGTGTGTCTGCATGCCCTCGGCCTCTGAAGTTGCAGAAGCAGGTAGAGACGTGTGTGTGTGTGTGTGTTGCGAAAGTGTGTGTGTGTGTGTGTGTGTGTATACAGGAGGGTATATGTTGTTCTGCAGGGAAGGTGTCCGTTGTCTTGCTGCTAGTCGCCCTGCAGGCTCAGTTAGAGCACAGGGAACAGATGGTCGATGTCTGCGTGACGTGCTCTATTGACTTTCTGACTCAGAAACCCGGTGCAGGCTGCAGTGACAGTCATGTGGCAAAAATATTGATTTCTGAGTGAGGATTTGTACTGAGGTAGCAGTCTAACTGGGACATCTGATTTAAGGCATGTTCAACTACAGACAAAAGTGAAGAAAAAAGTGGTAAGGCTCTTTTTATGCTTGTGTTTAAGTATTCCTTTTAAGCATTGTAAGGTGTTCTGAAAGGCGGCTCCATTTAAAATGTATTATTTTGTTTTATTATGAAGCTTTATGTGCACACAAAGGGTGTTTCTTTCAGCTTAAACTCTAGTCTTAACTCTTCAAAAGTGCAGAGGAGGAAGTGAAATCATCTACTTCATGTGTTTAATCACTTTTGTTTTTCGTGTCCTTTTTCAGAGTTACGACGTGTGTTCCTGGCAAACTGCAGAGACAGATTGATAGCTCAGACTAGACGTACAACAAAGATGGCCTCCGCCACTCCGTTCAGCCGCAGACATTGGGCGTCCCAGTCGCTGATGGTCACCGCCAAGGAGCTGTCCATCATCTCCGCCCGGGGGAAAAAGAACGCCATCGCAGAACGCTTCTCAAAGTAAGTCTAACTTTAGCTCTCTCTGGCTTTGACCACGAGGGTCATTAATAATTCACCAGCAGCCACTTTGGAAATGAGGTCACAGGGCTTCCTCCCATCACTTCATTGCTAATCAGCTGTTTTTAGTTTCCTCTTTTCTGTTAGAAAGTTAAACCATCAGCTCAGTCAGTTCTGGCTCACAGACTTTGCCGAGTTATACTGATGATTGTATAGGAGCACCATCATCCAAAGCTTTTTCTCTTTCACTTGTTAAACAGATCAAGTTACTTATTTGTCAATTGAGAAGGTTACAGTAGGTCCTCTCTACACTTTCTCCCTCCGACCACTAGGAGATAGTACTGCTCTGTTTTTAGGGCTATACATCTTACAGCAGGGGTCTTCAATGTTTTCAGGCAGGTGAAAAACATTTAGCTGGAAGACAGAGAGTGACCCTCTGCGACCTACGCATACACTTGAGTTGCATGTTAAACTGGGCCTACAATAACATGTAGGGCAGCCTTTAGTGCCATGTGTAAACATACTTGTACAAGCTATAAAGTAAAAATGGGCAGCGTTGGATAACTAGTTAGCCGTGTTGTATAGGTGCTGGACAGTGATTCAGCAAAGGTAACTAGCTCACATGATTGCACAAAGATTTTATTGAGAATAAGAACACTTTTTTATTCTGTGTGGGAATTAGGTTTTGTGACAGTTGCACCATTTTAGAATAAAAATAATTGTTTAAGTAAAATTGTGCAATAAAAGCTCTTGTAGCCACTGGGACACGGCGTCATAGGAACAGGAAGTCATTAACGCATCATCAAAGTTGTGTACATATTCAAATGTGTTTTTTTTTTTTTTTTTAACGATTACACATTTCCTGATTTGTCTTTGTTACTGTAAAGTGTATTTTCAGACACATTTTATTACAAAATAAAAAATGCTAAACCTTATCAAACAACAATTAAATGGCGGCCCACATCCAATACCTTTGAGGACAACTTGTTAAAGCCTAATGGTTTTCTTTTTTTTGTGTGTAAGAAATGGTCAAGTTATTGTGTTCAGATGTATATTATAATATTGAATACTATTAGAAACGGCAGGACATTTGTCACTGAGCCACATCTGTAAAATGCATAATCTTGTAACATATTCTCAAAATATACTGTTATTTCAGATGTGTTGTAGTACCTAATCCGATGTGATGAAACTCGAGTCACCTGATGAAAGAGAAAAAACGTTTTAGATATTTTGATAATAATTGCAACTTTCTTGTAAAATACTAAAGGTTTTTCACTTCAGATCTCACTTTTCAAATGAAACGGTTACATAACATTTGATTGTAACTTTGATATCGTTTTGAAGCAGAAGTGAAACATAAACATTGAAACCACTTGTCACTTCCTGTTCCTGCTCTGTATCTCAAAGTGGGTCACATGTTTCCGTTTGTAATGCATGAAATGATCTAATGTTTTCGGAGGAGGATACTTCATGTTATCTTTCTGGGTGTGTGGGTTCAGCAGCAGAATGTGGTGGTGATTTGACAGTAAATGTTCTCTAAATCACCCTCTTCCTCTTCCTCTTTCTCAGGTACCAGATAGCAGCAGAGGAGGGAAATGCAGAGAAGAAGAAAGCGGTACGTAACTTTAATTTAATATTAAATATGTCTGACTATACTAATTCACAGTGGTTAAGGACATGTAAAAGTATCGATATTACAATAAATCTAAAAGTCCTGCGTTTGAGTAAATTGGTACAGCATCAGCTAAATGTACTCAGGATATGAAGTGAATGCAGTGTAAAAGTACTCTATACAGAAAGGATACAATATAATAGAGCTCTCAATACCCTGAAGAACGGTATGTGGTTTGAGGATATATTAAAGCGTTGTCTGAATTTTAAGACTCTATATAAACATTTTTTTTTTTAAAGGCAAGTAGTGTTCTAGCTCATTGTGGTCCTTCTCCCGTAGTCATGCAGGTTTGTAGGGAAATGACGGTTATTGAGAACAAAAACTGTCTTTTTAAATCAAGAACTGGTGTCAGGAAGCAAAAAATGAACAGTATTAACTCGTAGAAAATTAGCTTGGGCAAAAATGCCTCCGTAATTCAAGAGCATATTAATTCTCTCGCCAAATTAGTTTTACTAGACTTTCATAAGGTTACTGTTGGAAAGGTTAATCGAACAGTAATGGCGATTGAAGCAATGTGGTGTATTTGTGGCTGGCGTATTTGGACATAATTTCAGCTTCTTTATCAACATTTGTGTAGTTCAAAGACATTGTACACCCTTCATCTGTATTTAAAATTACATATTTTGTACCTGGTATGAAGTTTGTATTCCTCATGATTGTAGTGGTGTGCACATTCAGGCTCACACACATCCTCACACACTCTCCTGTTGCTGTTTTGGCAAAAGAAACCCCAACTTTATTATTATTATTATTATTATTATTATTATGGCATGCAGTTCTGTAATCACATCACAATCCAGCCTCAGAACGTCTAATCGGCTACAAAACACCTGCACGGACAGGCTGAAGTTTTATAGTAATGCGTCATATTTTATTAGATCATAGGTTTTTTTTTATGAAAACTTGAAGCAATTGGTTACTTTCAGACAGTTGTAGCAGAGTTAAAAGTACAACATTCTCAATGTAATGGAGTATAAATTGTAAATGATTAAGTCAAGTACCTCAAAATTGTACTTGAGTAAATGTACTTGGTTTCTTTTCACCACTGGTCCTTCATACTATTGCTTTTTTGCCTTATAAGGCTATGATGTAGAGTGAGGTCACCTGCAGGTAAATGTGATGACGGTGTGTGTAATTTCACCTACTGTCAGAGGGGGGAGACATAGCATCTTTTTTGAAGGTTTAATGCATCTCATCATGTGGACATTTTTTTTTTTTTTAAAAGGGCTTTTAGGTTTGTTGCTCCTGTAAACGAATGACTGTTTTGTAGCATTTTCCTGGCATTCGGAAAATCATAATCGGCAGTAAACTATAAAAGCAGATAAGTCAGGGAAGGTGTTTCTATCAAATCTATTTCCTAAAACAAACATCCAAGTCTTATCAGGAGATTATTTATCCAGGTTTAGCCTCTTTTTGAGCTTTGTATGAATGTTTTTTGGTCCGGCTCACACTCCCCTTTTACCCTTTCTCTCATTTCCTGAACTTATTTTCCCTCCCTCCCTCACCCACTGTCTCTGGTTCTGATTTTCTCTCCTCCCTCCGCCCCTTGCCCCCTTCACTCCCTCTCTGTTTCCTTCCCCCGTGTTGCAGGAGGGGGGGTGGGCCGGTTACTTCATGCTGCTATGATCACTTCTCAAGGCGCTCACATCTGGGACAGCTTGTAACTGGGCAGCACACACACACACACCCACACACACATTGATTTTAAACAGACAACCCACACCGGACAGCCGTGTCTTCAGCGTCTCGCTCAGGTTTTTACTTTCTTCTGTGGTTTTTCCTAAAGTTTCCCAGCTTTTTGTTCTGTATCCAGCAGATTCAGGTTTATAGACTCGCATGCTGAGCAGCTCTTTGTCTTTTGTTTCTCCCTTCTTTCAAAGGTGAAAGTGTTTGCTTGCATGATTTGCTGACAAAGTTGTGCGTGTGTGATTTTAGCTTAATTTAGAAGTGGGAGGATCAGGTTGCATCAGTTCGACTTTGATAGAAATCATTGAAGCAACTAAAAACGACTTTTCAGAGAGCAACTCGGTGGGTTTGTCTGCTCTGACAAAGCTTTAACAGAAATAGTGAGTCATCCAATTTAACATGTTGGTATGTGACTGTTTGTGTTGCTGGAGGTTTATCTTCTCACTGCTCTGTTGAAATAATGTATCCAAACTTCTTACATGCTCATATACTGCACATCTGCATTAGACTACTGCTGTTGAGCAATTTTAATATATCATACATAAAAGTTAATTGAACATATCTGTGGTTTAGGATTGTGGGTCAGACAAACTGAGCAATTTCAAAGACCTCGCCCTGAGTGTCAGGTATATTGTTAGCAACATTGTTCATCTACTATGCTTGGAATAATGTCTTTGTATTGACTGACACAATTAGATGCAACATTGTTTGCCTTTTTTTTAAGTTTTTTTCAATTGCCGGAAAACTAATTTGCAACTATTTTGAAATCAATTGTCGTTTTTCCAAAACATGCTAAACATTTTGATGTCACTATCAAATATGAATATTTGATATGTTTCTTAGTGGTATGGGATAGTAAGCAAAGTATATCTAAACTGTTTCCTTGTGTTTCCAGTATATTGCGATGTTTTTTGATAAACAATTGAGCCTTTTTAACTATTTTTCGTATATCTAAAGCCTGATCAATACGATTCCTCTGATCCGTCATTATCAGGAACAAACGCATACTGTAGTTCATTTTAATTGAATTACCACAAGGATTCATTCACCGCTGAAAATGGTCCTCTTAGCGGTTTTTTTTTTCCTACTGAAAACTAGCCAAGTCTGAAACTTTATATTTGTGAGCCATTTTTCAGAGATGTATGTTTTTAAGTAGTACTGTGTGATGGAGCTGAGAACCACAGACTACAGACAGAAATTATAAACTAATACAATTTGTTTCATTGATTTGGAGACAAAGCCACCTTTTTTATTTTTGGACCCAGGATTAAAATGCATTTAGGGTAATGGATTGAATTTCCATGAGTGTAAACAACAGCTGAGTGTTTCTTTCATCTGCAGGTCACAGAACCTCTTCCCTCCACACTGCGCAGCGGGAATCTGAGTCTTTTAAAGAAACGCTGGGAACAACAACAGCAGTCATCCAGCCTCAGAGCCCAACCTCAAGCCTGCAACCCTCAGACCCTCAAACCTGCGCCCACATCACACGCAGAGACCCTGAAGACCGCCCCACCCTCTCAGGACCAGGACATCGACCCGGAGACGCAGCTTCACTGTGAGTCGAGCTCCCACCAGCTGCAGTCGGCTCTTCCTGAGGATCTGATCATGGAGGAGAAGCCCAGCAGAGAGTCGGAGGAGCATCAGGGAGCGCCGGCTGAAGTACCCGAATGTGAGAAGCCCAGCGTCCCCCTCAACAGCCTCAAGATGATGTTTGAGAAGGGAGAGAACCTGAGCGACAAGGTGAGGATTCAGATTTAATCGTCGCACCGCACACAGTGAATTTAAGAAATAGATATTTAATCCATCCTAGTAATTGGGGATAGCGGTCTTGGCACAAAGAGGTCAGAACCCTCCAGTGCTGTCATGCTGATAGTCACATGGTGCAGCCTCACTTCAGCATCATCTCCACACACACACCCACACCCACACCCACACACACACACACCCACACTCAGCTGACTTTGTACGTCTTCTCAGCAAGCATCAGTGGCCGGAGCTTCATGCACTGCGGGGCAGCTAATTGCTATTTGTGGAGCATAAAAGTTGAGGTATTTAACGTCCAGTCATGCATTGGCTGGAGGCGTGTAACATGTAAAGTGCTGGAGGTGTGACACGTTAACAAAGGCCACGCTGTGTTTCCGCAACACAGAGCGTCCATTTATGACAGGAAGAGAACATTACAGGCCCTTATGAGGCGTTAAGAGGCCGTTTGAGTGTTCAGTGTGTTTAACTGAGGACTTTGTGTTGTGTCCTCTGAACTCTACTGTACTTTATTGATCAGGAAATATGACGACAGTTATTAAGGCTGCTAAGGTCAAGCTTTTGACTAGGGTCACATGATGGCTAGTCACGAATCCACACAATGATCACTGAACTTCTCGTAGCTCTAGGGTGTTTTTGCAACAATCAGATAATTTATTTGGTTTTTCTACAACTGTTTTCGGTTCCTTTACAACCTTTTATAGATTAAAACTGATATCCTTCAGGTGTTACTCCTCTGAAGGGGTAAGGTCAAAAGACATAGGAGAACCACACATGTGACTCTCTTTGACTTTGCCTGACTGGATGCACACAAGCAGCAGAGCAGACATCTCCTCCTGCAACTTGGAGCCAACTCCCCGGGCTAACAAACACTCATAAAAAAAAATCTGCTCGTCCATTCCATATTTTTCTTATTTTTCCAGTATTGTCTGCCAGACAAACGGCTCAAACCTCACCCATCACCAATCATGCATAAACAAAAATTTTTTTATAAGGATGATGATCTTTTTGGCAAAGACAAAGACCAACAATGTTATAGTCCGTAGCTCTCAGCCCCAAATCCCATTGGTTCCTAGTTGGAAAATAAATCAATACACCTCATGTACAGCAAAACTACAGCCACACTTGGTTAGGTAAGCCACACCTGGTTAGCTTAGCTTAGCACACAGGTTGTAAACATCTGTACCTAAAATGGCCCAATAGGCTTTCAGGCTTAACTAACACAATCTACATGAAACTCATTAATGAACATATAGCCTAGCATCAAGTTTGTTTAACCCGTACTAATGCCTAAGTGTAAAATTGATTAGTCACAGTTTTTTAATAGGTGCTAGGCTAGCCTTTTCCTCTGTTTAAGTCTTTGTGCTAAGCTAACTGGCTACTGGCTGTAGCGTGGTATTTACTGTACAGCTACAAGACAGATGTCTTATCAATTATCTCATCTTAAAAGATTCCCCAAAATACTCATCTTTTTTTTAAATGGTTTTCAAACTTGAATAAATTGTGCTTGCAGCTACGAATGAACACACATTTTGGATGTTCAAGTGATTACTCCAGCAATAAGATGGCAAATCAAAAGACTATAAACTTAAGATAACTTTTAAAGGTCCGCTGGGACCCAGTACCAACAAAGGAGTGGTTATTGGTGAAAAAAGAGATGTGTAGTCAGAATCTAAAAAAGAGCTGTTCTAACAAAAAACGTTGTTTTTCCACTTCTTTCACTACAACACTGACCTCCTACAGTAGGCTATGTGGGAATTTTAAAAAGTGAGATCAAGGGGTGCTCGAGGGAGTTGGAGAGTCTTTAACTGCATATTTGTCTTTCCAAAGGAGGGATTGTTTTAGGGGAATCCTCGAGCAGTAATACAAGATCTTTACAGTTCTTTTACAATAGCGTCCACTGTATGGCTGGGGCTCGGCCTTCTTCCTCTCTTTGTTGAACTCTTATTCTCGCGGCAGATGATGTAATGTTGCGGCTCATGACTGCAGACAGCTGATCTTCAGACCGTCTCCCCCTCCGCCCATCAAAGCCCTCCCCCCTTCCCCCCGCCCCACCTCATTAATCATCCATAGTGTCCACTTTTCCACTCATTGGTCCTACTTCCCATTCCCTTTTTTTTTTTTCTCTCATCCCTCCCTTCTCCTCCTTTACCGTGATCTCCTGATATTCCTTTTGTTAACTTTATAACAACGTTGCTGCTTATTTTAGGCAAAAATCTCCATTTGTGGAAATCCATCTATTCATGTTCCCCTGAGGATGAATACTATTGATTTTGTTGACCTTTCTTGTAGCACCATCATGTGGTCTACGTCTGTTGTTCTGAGTAACATATCTCACCAACTGGATAATGGTCAAAATTGGTGAACTCTAACAATCCCCTCTGGATTAATTGCAACAATTTTGGTGATCCATCTTAAGGCTACATTTGTATCCGCCCAATGCTTTGATATGACCAAATACTTGATTTAGCTTATGCCATTCACATCAGGGATGTTCTTGTGACTAATTTCCCTATAAAAACGTGTTTAAACTTGGACAGCACTCCATGTTTTAAAACCAGCAGGATCACAATGTATTCCTGTTGTGGCTTTTACACATTTCCTATGGGTTTGGCCTGCTCTTCTTGCAGGTTAACATCCACAAGCCTTCACTGAATGTGGTTAAACATTGCTCTTGTAGCGTGGTCAATTTAAATGCCAATTTATTTAGAAACCATCTACATACAACCTAGCCAATGGAAATATTGCCAAAACGTGCTAGTTATACTACAAGTCTGTCAAATAGCCCCAATTCCCATCAGCTGTACTTTTGAGCTTAATGCTATAAAGCAAATGCTAACGACTTAAATTAAAACGGTGAACAGGTTACACATTAAAACTGCAAAACCCTTGTTTATTAAAGTACCTCTTATCTTTATTAGCATTTCAATTGTTATCATTTCCTGCTGCAAGGGTGTTAACGGAGTGTCGTATTCTCTAAAGCCCCTGTGATGCTAATTTTTGATATTGGGATACATAAACAAAAGAACATTGTAGTGTTAGCATTTAGCTGCAGCGTCACAGAGCTGCTAGCATGGCTGTAAACTCTTTTAATTATCTCCCCCAACCAGTATCTTCGTAGACCCCCTCCCCTCTAACTCCCCTCCTCGGGCCGAGCAAAGCATGAAGTCATGAGGCGTTCTGAAATTAATTGACCCCTCAGCCTGCTTTCCTAGAAAACCCCTCCCTCTCTCCCGCCGACACACGGCTCCCCCAAATTCCCCTCCCTCTTTCCTCCCACTGTCACCCCCCCCCTGCACCAGCTGCTCCTCCAAAAATGACTCCACCCAGACCGCCTGCCGCTTTATTGTGAAGCTGGGGGACAATAACTGCACACACCCATCCTGTATGGCACACTTTGCATCCCCCCTCCTGTCACCGTCCCCACCTTTTTTATCAGGACACGCCCCCCTGTGAGCAGCCTCCCCCCCCCCCTGGAACACCTGCTCCCTGCTCCCTGTCGCCTTTCCTGTTCCCACCCAGTCTCCGTCCCCTCCTCCCCTAAAACCATCTCCGTCTCCCCCGCTGTAAGCCTGTCTGTGCCTCCTCTCTGCTGCCGGCTTCAGTCATACGATCCGTCCGAACCGGCTTCCCCTCCCATCTTTCTGCCGACTCTTTCGTCCCCTTCATCTCTCCGCTCGCCTTCACCAGAGGTAGCTATGGTGTTTCCATTCACTTTAAATACGGGGTTGATTTTTTCTTTGTTTAGCTTCTGCACAGGCGCCTGGCTTCCTTACGCTGAGACACACTGTCTACTTTGACTTTTCCTCTCTGCTTTTGTTGACTTAGATTAGTATGTTTTCTCTGCAGCTGAAAGAGGCCTTTTAGTGCCGCGGCTGCAGAAGTGCCTGCATTGAAAGCCTCTTTATGAGCTAACTTAATCAATGGCTGCTTTTGAACTGTGTGCGCTAACTTTGATCAATATTATTATTGTTTTAAAGGGTATAATTTATTATTTGAGTACTTTACTCTTCTGTCTTTGTTTTGCTTAATGTAAGAACATCCTATTGTCTTTGAATAGTGTGTTTCCGGTGGTGGGTTCAGGGACGGGTGGGGTTATTACTGCAAGTCAGTCTGTAAGGGAGCTTTAATGGTATCAGGATTAGCAGGAGATTCTTTGTCTAGCCGCTGATCCAGCCTCCTGGGACCTGCATGGCCCGGCTGCTTGTTTACACCCCCTCCTCATGTGTACACACACACACACACACACACACACACACACACACACACACACACACACACACACACACACACACACACACACACACACACGCATGCAAACCAGCACCCCTCTTCTTAAAAACTGCACCTCCGGTCTGTGGAAGATAATCCACCCTCGCGGATTGATCTAGTCTTATGATGACGACGTTTCTTTTGTCAAGATGTGACTATGTTCACTGGAGCCAGAAACTCTGAGTGTGTTTACTAATATTTATTATATATGCTTGCATGTCTATTGCATTCCTGAGTCTCAGATGACTTAATTTGTTATAGTCTGGTTTATTATCTTCTCCTGATAAAAGATCAAAGTGTAGTTTCGGGTTAAAGCTGCGATAATCAATGTTTGTATTTTAAAGGGGCCTTTCTTTTTGTGCATTTTACAGTTTTCCCTTTCCTATAATGTGTTGTATAGGTTTGTGTGCATGTAAATGGTCTGAAAAGGCTTTGATTGTTTCCGTAACATAGTGACCTCACTATGTTACACTCACTCTTCTATTGGCTAGCGCTCAAACACATTGTACTTGATAGGCTAAGGGGCGGGACATCTCTAAGTGGTCGATCAATCACAACACAGCCGGCCAGCTAACCAATCAGAGCAGACTGGGCTCTGGTTTCAGACGGAGGGTGAAAAGAGGTGCTGCAGCACAGGCAGTATGAGAAAATAAAGAGCTTTTTGAACATTACAGCATGGAGACATGTCACAGTAGAGGCACGACATACAAATATGAAACCTGATAATGAAAACAATAGGGCCCATTTAATATTGGATGAATTGACTACATGTTTGTGGTCAGTTCAACAACTCTAACTGTTCACAGAGCATTAACACAAGTTCCCCTGAGCACTAAAAAGCGTTTTAGCCTCTTTCAGCTCCTTGTTTTGGTTTTACAGCATCAACTTTTCTGCAGGTTTCGTTCTCTCATATCTCTCAAAACCTTGTTGAATGCCACAGCTGGCTGCTGTTTTCAGCAAAGATAAGCCTCAATACACTTCCTTCTCAGCACTAAACTGGAGACACGGGGTGTTTCTCAATGTCGAGGAAAGTAGCTCCAGAGCCACTATTTCAAGGATGCTACGTCATCGAGTCCCGCCAAAGGACTGTTCCAATGTCCAGGATGCTTGGAATTCTACCGAGGCCGGCGTCCTTCGTTGCGGGAAATTTCGAGGCTGCACATGTGTATCCTCCGGTCTTAAAATCCCCACAATGCTTTGTGCACGGATCAATTTCCAAATCTTTGGCGGAAATCGCGCTCCATTTAAGGCGGGGCCTCGCATATGACGCACACCTGTTAGCCTGTTCCACCATTCTTCGTTTTCCGAGGCTAGGAAGGATTCTTGCCTCGCTTCTGAAGCAGCTGACTCGGAGGTATATGTGCTACCAAGCAAGCCTCCTCGACATTGAGAAACACCCACAGTTGGCGATTAGCTGGTGAACATAGTGAAGCATTAAGCTCATTGGTTCCTACCTGAAGAATCAAAAGATTTGTTAATTTCCCAAATTAGTCTGACCTTGATTATACTGACGTGTTTCTGAGCAAGGTCTGTCACTAGAGGGGTTTTCACATTTCTCTGTTGATCATTTCTTGGGAATCTTATCAAAAGTGTTTTTACCTTACATAAGTGATGCGCATAAACTTGTCTGAATCTTACGTGCTGTTTTCAGTCATCACCTCAACATCTGTTTTCTTTTCTATTGTCAAATCTTTCACAACTCTGACCTGCTGCAGCCTGCAGACTCTGAGCCTGTCAGGACGCAGAGGGCAGCTCAGGCGTAAGGACCTGGAAATAACATAACACTGAACAGTGGTGGAAAATAAAGTAATGCACTTAAACTTACCAATACAACTTACCTCAAGTTAAAATGGCAGATATTGTTAGTTTGGAAGAATGAATTTAGTTATTTGGAGACTGTTGACAATTATAGTCTTTTTATTACTATCAATAAGCAGTAAGAATTAGGAAAACTAAGTGAATGTTCTGAATGAAGAGCTCTATATGCAGCTAGTCTATGGCTAATGCCTTTACTAAGTATTGGAGTGTATGAGTTTGCAGAAAACCACTTTTGATACTTTTAGTACAGCTTCAGTATAACACTTTTACTAAAGTAAGATTTTAAAAGTATAACCTCTACCCGTGAAGGAGTACTTGCACATTGTGTATTCAACCACTGGCACTGAATCTGTTTTGTACATTTCCGTGGTGAATCTATTGAGCAGGTGAAGGATCTGAGATGTTTCTCACAGCCTGAAGGCTAAATGAGTTGAAGCGTCATCTGACTTATTGTGTAATCTCTACCGTAGGATGTGTGCCCTCATGTTGGCACGGCTGTCGGGAGGAGGAGTTACACTTCTGAGATGTTGAGACTTGAATGTAACAACAAAAAATGCATTTTTTTATTTGATGGAATAAAGCTCCTATTATTTTTGTTAGGGATTCACATGGTTGCGGCCTTACATTTTGAATGATGCATCTTCAGAGATTGACAGGACACACCCATGAGTGTAAAAAAGAATATTCTGCTTTAATCTGTCTTTGTTATAGATTGCAGGTGCATTAATGGAGGGTCTGAACTACAACAGATGAATGATGAGTTAGTTTCTTGCTGTTGTTGACAGACGGTGTCTGTCTGAGGCTCCGTCTCTTTGAGCTCATAATGGGATTAAAGTGGTTTGGTCGTACACACACACACACACACACACACACACACACACACACACACACACACACACACACACACACACTCTTCCTCTATACTCTGATCTTCCTGATGAGCGGTGTTTATCAGCTGGTTTGCTCTACCGGCAGAGACATGTGAGCTGGCTCAGAGTGTGTCAGCAAACTTATGTGCATGTGTGTTTTTGGAGGTCATGCAGGATGCGTTGGAGCTGCTTTTTTGTCCCTTTGACTTATTTCTAAACCATTTTTGTCTGACAGTGTGTGTATGTTTGCTTCTTGTTTGTTTCGTTCTGCAGGGGTCCAGAGAGCAGCCGAGAAGAGCAAGCGTCGGTAACCCCGCCAACATGGACCAGCTACTAGGAGGTACACATTCAGACTTTTTGTGTGTGTGTGTGTGTGTGTGTGTGTGTTGTGTGTGTGTGTGTGTGTTTGTGTGTGTGTGTGTGTGTGTGTGTGTGTGTGTGTGTGTGTGTGTGTGTGTGTGTGTGTGTGTGTGTGTGTGTGTGTGTGTGTGTGTGTGTGTGTGTGTGTGTGTGTGTGTTGTGTGTGTGTGTGTGTGTGTGTGTGTGTGTGTGTGTGTGTTGTGTGTGGGGTGTGTGTGTGTGTGTGTGTGTGTGTGGTGTGTGTGTGTGGTGTGTGTGTTTGTGTGTGTGTGTGTGTGTGTGTGTGTGTGTGTGTGTGTGTGTGTGTGTGTGTGTGTGTGTGTGTGTGTGTGTGTGTGTGTGTGTGTGTGTGTGTGTGTGTGTGTGTGTGTGTGTGTGTGTGTGTGTGTGTGTGTGTGTCCCGAGATGCCCTTATGTTCACCAGATAGCCGCTAACTGTCAGTTGGCTTCTGAGCAGGTTGTGTACAGTGAGTTTTTAAAGTGCATTTTCACTTTCCTGCTTTGGCCAAAAACAACAGAGGGTCATGAGTGAACTAAAGCTGTAAAGATATAGCTCTGAAACCAAAATAATGAGCTAAAACATCGAATAGAGCTCAAAATGGCTACCTGGAAACAAGATGGAACAAAAAATGGAATTGGCCTGAAAATCAAAAAGAAACTGACATTTTAAATAAAAAGCTCTTTCTGTGATAATGCTCTAGTGACCCATTGTTAACATAACAATATTGATTATAGCTGCTTTTTAAAAACAAATATAAAGACAAATGGATATTCTTTCCGTCAAAGGCATAAACATCCCTGAATGCTCTCACATTCACAAGCACACGCATTGTTAGGCCTCTCAGTTTCTTCACCCAAACACGCTGTCATCCCGCCTTCCTCGGGATGGATTACATCCTTCCCAGAAGTGAGCGCCGCACAAACTCTGGTCAGCTCCAGAGAGCACAGGAAGTGAGGCAGACCCCCCCCCACTCCTGACCTCATGTTCCTGTCCACAGCCTGCATGACTAACCATCTGAGCCGGGATGGGTGGAAGTATAGATCCTGAACAGAAACATATTGTCTTCACTAAGAGAATACTTTAGTGTCGGATCAAGTCTGACATTTTTACTGCATCATACAAGCTCTATTTTCAACATGAATAAGAATATTAAGACAAGGAAACAAGCATTTAATGTAGCATCTAAATCACTGAAGACAATATGTTTAGACTTTAACTCACATTTGATCTGGGATTTAACTCCCTATTTAATTTTAGGAGTGCCTGGGGCACAAAGAGGGCTTTAGTCTAAGCATAAACGTGGGACCCTGTATCTCCTGTCTGATTGGGCCTCAGAATCCATCAAAAAATCACGTTAAAGTTAAGATGCTGTTTTTTAGTTTGAAAAAATCTGCTTCAAACGAGGTCAACTGTGCTTTATAAAACATCACATTTTGTTTTGCTTGGTGAGATTATTTGTTGATGAAGTTTGAAACGTTGGCATCAGTTTTACCTCGTCAGCTTTGTGTTTTTGTATCAGATGGAAGTCTTGCAGAGTCCACGCCTCTCCGGGACAGGATGGCTCTTTATCAGGCGGCCATCTCCAAACAGGAAGTCACGCCCTCCTCTGTCAGTGTGAGTACTCCTGTCAATCAGACAAAACAAAATGCATTTCATTACAGTTATCTTTACTGGAGAAACGTTTCATACTCAGTACTTCTAGTTAGGTAAAAGTATCAGCATCTAAATTAACTTAAAGTACAACAACTAAAAGCTTACATTGTGCAGTAAAAAGGAGTGAAAAAGATATGTACTTGAGTGTCTGTTCACCAATGCTAACTGATTTGTTAAAGGGACACTCCATTGATCTTCATAGCCTTATTTTGTAGTGCCTTTTTTACATTTTCAAGTGTATTTCTTTTTTATTTAGTTATTTACAGCCTTATTCAAATGTATTAGTTTTATATTTTATTTGTATTCAGTTATTTTAGGCAATTTTCTGTTATTTTTAAAGCTTAATTCAGTTTTATATTTTACTTTTTTTTTTTTTTAATCCAGCTTAAAGGATGAGTTTGTGATCTTTTAAAGTTACACTGAGTTAAAATGTTTTATTTGTGATTCTCTCAGGGTGATCAGCAGGACAGTTTCTGTGGAAAGCAGAAGGAGAACGTTCCTCCGTACTCTCTGGACTTGGTGAGGAGACTTATTAAAAATAATTTGATTATAAAAACGTAATATTTCAGACATGGTGGATGTTTCAGTGCATGTCTGTAATTCCTGTCACATTGTAACATGTGATTGCTTTGCCCTCTTTTATAATCTTCCTTTCTTTCCCTTGTTACAGAGTTTAGAGTGCGAGGCAAACGGCAGGAAAGGTTTTACCTCCGAGAGCAACGGTAATTCACTTTCCTGTCTTGATCTGACCTCTGATCATAGGAATTCTCCCCTAATGAGAACTTGGCAATCGCTCCGTCATTACAGCAGATGTTTGTGTGGTTAATGGATTTGAAGCGTCTGAAGTAGATTAATACAAAGAATCCAGTCTGTAAAAGTGTTTCAGAAAGGCCAGAAATCTGAGTTATTTCTAATTAATTTAACAACTACAGTGTTTCTGAAATGAGGTCATGAGTACACAGAGTACTTTGGAGTACTGCAGTGGGTATGTGAGATTTTAAAACATTTTATTATTTAACCCTTAGATGCATAAGTGGGTATTTTTTGACCCGGTGAGGTGGTTTTCTTAAGTATCTTTGTAATTACATTTTTTTTATCATTTCATGTTCCAGCTATTCCTCAAAAAACATGTTTTGGATATCATGCCATTCAAATTTTAAATTTACATTTTAAGAAATTGTAGTTTTTGTATTAATACCCCAAGCTTCCATAAGTGGGTCAAAAATGACCCACATGCATTTTCTATGGAATTTTTTTCAAAATGTAAAAAAAATATCTAATATAAAATATTTCTAGTGTGAACCAAAATATAATACTAAATATTATACAAGTGATTTTTCTTAACCAAAATGGCATAAAAACACATTATTCTAATACGGGTCCTTTTTGACCCACTTATGGAAGAGTTTAGGGTCCAGTCACTCGTGCATCGAAGGGTTAAAATATAATGGTCATGCTCAATTGCTAAAATAATTCTACCATATTAAGTTTAATTAAAACATTTAAGTTAGATAAAACTCATTCAATCTTACTTTTTTCAATGTAATTGTTAACTGTCCACTTCCAGGGAAGTCAGTTTCATTAAATGAAGAAAGTGTTGTTCAAATGTAGCAGAAATGGCGCTATGAAAACAGGAAGAAATGATAAAGAAAAGAGAAATGGATCAAAGAAAATAAACCGTCCGATTCAGGTTTTTTCAAAATAAGATTTACCTGGAAAGCTGCAATCCTTCCAGTTAGTTGGCATGTTTTGCAGGCAGAAATGAGCAACAAGTTGTAAGCCCAAAACATCAATGTTATGTTGGTAAAATAATTGGTTTGAAGATAATTTATTGATGTATTCTAACATAAGAAATGTAGCATCAGGCGTTTGCAGCACTGCATCGTACCTCTTTTAATATAGGATCGTTCTTTCTACCAAACATGTTTTGCAATGGCCGAAAAGCTGTTTGAAAGGGGGCTCTGAGTATCTAATAAGTGTAATACACATGTCATTGTATGTGTAATCTATAATTGTATGAAACATGAATTCAGCTCCATCTAGTGGTTACAACTTGTCAACTCCTTTTCTTCATACTAGTCTTTTTTTTTTTTTTAAATAACCCAACAGGCTCCACCAACGGCACTCCTGTATCCTCCAATCAGAAAGACTCCGCTCAGCCCAAGACCCCCAAAGTGAGTCCTCACAGGAAACTACCTTTGTGACTGAAAAATGTATTTGAATGTTAAATGGTTTGGCTGATTTAAAGCGAATATACCTGCAGGATTTTGGCCATTCTGAATGTGTATCCTGATGATTGAGAACACTTTTTGTAAGTCGGCTAAATCAAATGTTAAGTGAATGAATTAACTTACTTTTTATGTGTGTGTAGAACTTCCGGCTGCCTGTGAGGGAGACGTGTGTGACGTGCCTGAAGACGGTGTATCCTCTGGAGAGACTCGTGGCCAATCAGCACGTTTACCACAGCTCTGCTTCCGCTGCTCACACTGCAGCACCAAACTCAGGTTAGGACCACACACACACACACATATATAGATAGATAGATAGATAGATAGATAGATAGATCTATCTATCTATCTATCTATCTACACATAGTGACTATTTCTGAAAAGAGACGGAGCTCATATTATTACACTGATGGAGTGTACAGACCATTTGAAAATGTCCACTTACCGCAGTGTCCCTGCTTTGATTCTAACCTGTCTAATCTCTGAAATAATAGAAAATGGGATGGATGGATGAGGACTTTGTTGATCCATGTTTGCGTTGCAGCAGCATAAAAAAACAAGGCAATAAGAGAAATGAAGACACTAGAAATAAACAATCCAAAATATTTCTGAAGTAGAAATAAAATAGCATTAGCAAAAGTTACAAAATATACATGTCGAAATACGAATTTCCAGTAACAAAATATAATGCAGGATATTGATTAATTGAATATAAATGTAAAATATACAGTGTCCACTTATCAGCCAAAAAAGTTGGGTACTTTCATTGCATGCATCCCAGGTTGCAATATGTCTGCCCTGCTAAGAGTGTCTTTGCTGCTAGAAAATAATGTGTTTCTCCTTGACTTTTGGCTTAGTTGTAAGTGAAACAGATTTGCTGTCATTTACGTTTGAGTGTGCACTTCCTAGAAAGTAAATGTTAAGTCAGGATACTGATTGTTGCTGATTTGCTGCTGCCGGAATCCGTTTGTCTGAGGTTTTAAAGAATTGTCTCAGATTCACAAAAGCTGTAGAACTACACAAACAAATGTATTGCTTGATGGTGGTCATAGCAGCTTTTTGTATCCTCTAATCGTGTCTTCTTTTGTATCTCCCCCCCTCCTGGTTAGTTTGTTGAACTACGCCTCGCTGCACAACAACGTCTACTGCAAGCCGCACTTCTCCCAGCTCTTCAAGGCCAAAGGAAACTACGACGAGGGCTTCGGCCACCGGCCCCATAAGGAGCTGTGGGAGAGCAAAGTGGAGAGCTCCGAGACCTCTCCTCAGCCCAAAGCCAAGACCCTGAGCCCGGAGGGGGAGGAAGAGGAGGAGGAGGAGCGCCCCAGCGTGGAGGACTCCCCGCTGGCTAAAGTCAACGTGCTGACGGCCACCATGGAAGCTCTGGGGCAGGGGACGGGGGAGAAGTCCGACAGACCCCCGGAGGCCCGCCGGCTGAAGATCTCCTGGCCTCCTCGCACGGAGCAGGAGGAGTCGAGCGGCCGCAGTGGAGCCGCCACAGAGGAGGGGTCCCCAGGGAAGTCTGTCAAAGCAAAGTGGCCCCCAGAGGAGGATTCAGTTCCTGAGCAGCCCAAAGAGGCCCCTTGTCTGCGCCGCACCTCCTCCCTGAAGGAGCGCAGCATGCCCTTCACTCTGGCAGGACAAACTCCAGAGGTGAGGAAGACGAGTCCTCTTCCTCTTGGTGACAACGGAGATCTGAGTCCTGAACCTGCAAGCATGGAGCTGCATGATGGAGGTCATTCCCCTGCTGAGGAGGTCCTCGTCAGCTCAGGAGGAGAAGAGGAGGAGGAGGAGGAGGAGGCTGAAAACATGCCGGAGCAGAATCTCACCAGAGAGGAGGAGGACACCCCGGAAGAAGAACCTGAGGAAGAGGAGAAGATGGAGGAAGAGGAGGAGGATGTGATGGAGGAGGAGATGCCGCCTCAGAAACAGGAGGAGATGATCTCGTCTCCTGAAGGCGAGGTGGAGGCCGGTCGCTCCTCTCAGGATGTCGGGTTCTGGGACAGCGAGGAGGCGGAGGATAAGGAGGAGGTGCATAAGGAGGAGGTGCAGGAGGAAGAGGAGGAAGAGGAGGGGCTGACGGTGGAGGATATGATCAAGAGAAACCGATACTACGAGGAGGAAGAGGAGGCGGAGGATGTATAAAATGATCACGATGACATCAGTGGACACTCGGAGGACTTTCCTTCTTCTTCTTCTAGATGTTTTCTTCTTCTCTTCCTAAAAGAGCGTTGCTGTGTGAACTCTACTGAACTCTTTGTGCCTCTTTCTGAAACCTTTAAAGCCATTCCTACAGGAACGTTTTTACAACACTGTCGCTCGGACATCATTTGTTTTTAAATGTAAAATATTTAAACTTACGCCCCATGTAATGAATATTTTTATCCCAAAATGTCCAATGGTTATGACGCAGAACTATTTTTGTGTAATTTTCTATTCTCATTAGATGCCTCTTAATCTGGATTGAAACTGCTGTTTTAAGTACCAATAATGTGAGCCTATTATACCATGATGTGGGATTGTTACAGCTAACGTAGCTTCTAAACGGAGTCACTTTAAATAATAAATCCAAAAGAAGCCACTGTGTTTTAGAAAAGCCAGCCCAGCACTTTGATCTGTTACCATTTTCTGTGAAGAAAACATCTTTGTCACTTTCTTTTCTATTCTTTATGTACATGTTAAACTCAAACACCATTGTTACTTTTTGTTTTACAATTCAAGAGTTTTAACTGGATCTGAATGATGTTGAACTGTTTTTTTGTTTTTTTTAAAAACCAGGGGACCAAATATCCTAGATTACTACTGTTTAAATAAATTGTTATATACAAAATGTTTCGTCTTGAGTCGTTATTTAACCCGGGAAGGATGGGAGGACTTTTATAAAGCTATAGGGTGGCTAAAATCAGTTGTCCCGTCTTAATTATAACTTCAAAGATGATGTGAAACTGATTATGGCTTTACATTATTACATTACATGTCACTTGTTAGACGCTTTTATCCAAAGCGACTTACATACTCAGTACTGTGGCAATCCCCACAGAGCAATTTGGGGTGAAGTGTCTTGCCCAGGGACACAACGACATGCTGACTGCAGTGGGGTTTGAACCTGTGACCCCCTGATCCGCACTAGTCCACTGCGCCACACGCCTGTATTGACCTGAACGCAGCGTTGGATGTTCAGTGGGCTCTATCATGAGTTTCTTGGTTTTTGTGTTATATAGTTTTGTTGGTGCATGTTAATGGTCTGCAAAGGCTAAAATCCCAGAGTTTCTCTCCCACACACGCAGGTGTAATGTTTAACATGTTCAAAGTCTTACTTTAGCCGGCAGCTTGCTAACATTTACTAATTAGCAAAAAACAGATTGATGGTAAGGGGATTTGTTATGCAGGATTTTATTGGGTCGTAAACCGTATTAGATCAATAAAAAAAAATGTGACCTGCTGTGGCGCTGGAGTATGTCAGCGGGAAAAAGTGTTAAGTTTCATCATCTGAGGACTGAATGTACTTCATAGTACTATCATGACAAATAACTAGATGAAGCAGGAACTTACCACTTATTTTTTGCAAGACCTCTTGACTCTACTGAGATGACATGAATAAATTAAATGTTATATCAGCTGAACTGAAGAGCCGATCAGTGCTGAGGCGTTCAATTACAGAAGTCCCTATCCTGAGAAAAAAGTTATGAAGTCCCTATCCTGAGAAAAAAGTTAACATGATTTACTGAACGGCAAAATCAGCAAAGTGTTTTGTAATTGTTAAAGTTTACCAATCCCCAGTCATGAGGACACAAACGCTTGGTTAAAAAGTGCATTTCAAATAAAACACATTACATTACTGAAACCTTTATTGATGATCAAACATGAACTGAACAAGGTCTTCAAAGTGCAAGTCAACGAGGCGAGGAGTTACCACACGAGTAAAGAGACGCTACAAACATTTAAAACCAGATTTAACTAAGAATTTGGTTGAACCGTGAAACTTTGTAAACTGAGATTCTGAGTAAACGTTACAATAAGTGACTTTAATACCCTGAAGTGTCTCATTAATGTCTTTGCACTGTCTAGCATAATTAACATAAGTCTCTATCCAGCCCTGCAGGAGGAGGAAAACGTAATGATTTACATTTGTATTCACATCATTAATGGCTCTAAAACAAGATGCATAACAGCTGATCACAAACATGGTCTCCAGCAGATATGTGATTTAAAACGTAACCCTTTGTAGTGAATTTACATCAAGTGTTATTCCTAGCACGACTGTCTGCAGAATGAAAGCTGAAACACTACAGAAACCTGCCGTTTGCACCTTTAAAGGAATGTAGTTTATGTTGCAGGGCTGCTGATGTTGTGATGGACAAACAGATGTGGGGAAGGTTTTAAAGATTAAGATTATACAATATAATGTTTATAATTTGTGTGGAAACCAGCTCCCACTGATACAATACAACAAACTACAGTATTTCTCATTCACGTGCACAGATTGCTGAAGTCTGTATCACAAATCCAGTTCAGCCTAACAGAAGGATAACCGTTTTTTTATTTTACTAATCCAGTTATGAGTGATTATTCAACTAGATTTAAACATCGAAGTCTGTTTTCAGGTATTTGAGAGGACTAGTATGTTCAATAAAAGGTTGTAATGTACCCCCCTTTCTAGTAGTGGGTTGGTTTGGAACTAGCTTCACGTTTGGAAACGAAATAAATCTGTGGCTGTGTTCAAAACTGCAACTAATGTACTTTCTTTTTTAACCAAGTGTGGCGTTCTGAAGTGGATTTTGTGTACATGAGATATTCCTGGATGTAGACTTTATTAGAAACCATTTTAGTTTAAGATGCAAGTTAACTGTACATAATTGACCGCCACAGAATGCATTGCTGCTCCTAAGACTGTTTACTGGCAGACCGTTTAAGAATTAACCGTCGTATAAAATGATTATAACTATTATATAGGCTACTAAGAGGAGAAACGCGGGAGCTCACATATAGGACATGGTGTGGTAAAGAGATTTAATTTTAAGTATTTAATCATTAAAAATAAAACCTGAAAATAATAAATTCAGTTAATACTGGTTTACATCTGCCATGAAGAATTGTCGTTAAACTGTAGGTTGGAAGACGCCGATACAGTCGTGTGACGCAGAAAAAAAGTATTGCTTGAGGCTTTGGTGTTTGTCGAGTTGCATTGTGGGAAATGTAGGCTGAAGGTTTTAGGGAAGAATTTAGAATATTTATTTATTTTCAAATCTATAATTATGATTTCTAAATATTCCACATGACATCTTATAGACTAAACAATCAAGAAAATGTTTGCACTGAATATTTAATAACGAAAAACGATTGTAGCAGCCCTATGCTTTTGCATGGTTACCATAGTGATCCAACACAGCTTGAAGTGAGTCAGCATAAAACCAGAGTCTCTGATCTGATCCGTCTTTGTGATGCAAACCTCTGGTGCTGCTGTTGATGATGATGATGATGATGATGATGCGCAGACACACAAACACAAACATGCAGCAACCACAAATCATCTTCATCCTTAAAACAAAATAAAATCACCAAGCAGTTAACTCTTCATCACATAATGTTATCACAGAAATCATCCTCTGACTACTAAAGCAAGGAATTCATTTGGGAGGATCTCTTCTTGTAAACTTAACGGTAAAATATTAGTACAACTTTATGGTTAGAAAAACAGAAGAGGAAAAGTGAGACAGGAAATAATCCTTTGCATGCACCGAGGACAAATGTTAAAACCCAAAGTAACACATTACAGTTTGATGCAATCCAACATAGCAGCCAGAGCTGATTATATTTAATGATTATAAATTAAGCTGCATATGGATATATTGTATGGCTGATGATTGAGGGGTTGCATCAGACTGCAAGGGTCGTTTCAGTTTTGTCCACTCACTGTATTCTTGTATGACTTAAATGTGTCCTCAGCCTCCCCGAAGTGCAAAAACAAAACACATTCCCTGAACTATTTACGTTAAAGATTTTAAATGTGTATTCTGCAGAAGCCCCTGTAGAAAACATACCTGACATGTTTGTTTAAGTGTAGTCCTTCTCCGATTAGAAACAGTTAACAGCATCTGAATGTGAGGTTGTGATTGCCAAACCTGTAATGATCAGCTTGTATACAATGAGCGTGGATGCATTTGTGAAATATTGCAACAGATCCTCGGTTTCACTTCCAGCGAAGCTCCGGGAGGCAGCAGCAGGTCCCTGAACGCTCAGAGGAGGGCAGCCTCACCCAGAGAGAGGGAGGGAGGAGAGCCAGAGAGAAGGGGGAGAGACAGAGAGAAGGGGGAGAGACAGAGAGGGGAGAGTGTATTCCCTGAAACTGAGCTCTGACTCGACACAACAGTTGGCTCTGCTTAGCTTTGGGTCGTGACAAATGAAATAAACAGAGCTCATGAGAGGGGTTTAACAGCTCAGTGTTGGACACACTGCATGCAGAGGGAGGTTAGATGTGAAGGTGATAGCCGTACAGATTGCATAGAATAAACCGTTAAATATATATATTTTCTTTTAGGTGCAGCATGCTGTAACCTACACAGCTTATGTTTGACTTCTCTGCTACTGTACAACCAGGTGTGTGATCCGGTTGTGATTCTTTGATGAGACAATGTACAGGTCTTATAAATAAAAGCAGAGACAGCGCCGGTGTGTTTGAAGTGTTCGCAGCATGCTAGGCTAGGTGTGAGCTCTGCAGGGCAGCCAGCTGTTAGCAGAGCGTCACAGTGGGGGTCCGCTCAGCCGCTGAGGGGGTGCAGGTCCACCTTCACCTTCTCCCCGCTGCTCAGCATCCCCACGGTGGGGAACAGACCCCCGGGAGGGACCCTCATCTCCCTGCGGCCCATCAGCTTCCCGTTCCTGGTGAAGAACACCTGCAGCACCACAAGGGGGCGACAAGCGGTTAAAATCACATTGATAAAAAAGCTATATATCTATTATTATTGTTTGTTTAAAGTTATTTTGATGCTGTCTACGATGCTGGCAGCTTTAGACTATTCTAATGTGATACCCAGTTTCTTTTTTTCTCTTGTACGCCATGTGAAGGTTTCGGGTACCCACTTACTGTATATTGTGTATGTCTTTGCTTTATTGTAACTAAAAGAAAAATTCAAAATAAAGTATTGAAAGAAAAAAAAAACGCTATTTTGATGGTACTGTTATTTATTTATTTGTTATTATTATTAATTAGATTATATTATATTAGAGTAGATATACTTTATTGATGCCCAATTGCTTTGGTTTTTTGTTACAGTAGCATGTAGCATGTCAAAAACATTGCATATGAATGAAAAATAAACATAAACCAACAGTAAATATACACGTACAAACAATAGAAAGACATATATCCATAGAGTATAGAGTTCACAATATAAACATTTACAGAATAAGTTAGAAAATGTTTAAGTAGTCTAACCTACGACTACATATCATTTAAACATGATTTTTTATTATTTGTTATGACTTTTTATGTGATAATTCTACTCTTTGTTTTACTGTTTATTTCAGCAGAACTCAGACGTTTGTTTTCTGGGGGCAGGGTGTCAAAAAAATGGAAAACACGCACACTTCTGTACTTTGCTCCGAACATATCGTAAAGCTGCTATTTTGTTTATTCTTATCAGTTAATGATTGAATCATTATTTTGTCTGTACTGTTATTACCTTATTTATATTATTATTACTATTTTTGATGTGATATTTACTCCATTAGTTCCACAGGTTATATGCAGGAATCCTGAAGTCAAATGTAAGACCTTTTAAGACCTTTTTTAAGACCCTTTCCATACATTTTAAGACCTCAGCGCCACTTCGAGTTTTAACCGGTTACATTGGCGACACACTTTACCTCACATTTACTATATACAGTATTGATTGTCCTTCCTCCTTATCTTCCAACCATTTGGACGCAAACTTGCATTTCCCCATAACCATGTTGTTTAACAACCGGCGTAAACGGACCTCCGCGCGCTATCAAGCAGTGAGCGTGCGATGTCCTGTTCAGATGACGTCAGATCCAACGGGATGCCATAAATAAACTACACAGAATCACACTACACACCTACGCAATTTAATACTTTTTACGACCCCGCGGTACTAAGACGGTTTTTTGTACAATATATTTTTGTTTTTCTGTATTTTGCATTTTGCAATTAACGAATTGCAAAGCTGCTATGTCGTTGACGAAAAAGAAAATGAAATCCATGAATCCGCTGAAGGAGCACTGGAATAATCACTGATAATAAATGCCTTATGATGATGACGGATGAGACAGACTTGTCTTGAGAGCACACGGTGTGCCGGTTGTAAGCGGGAATTATGTGCAATGAGGAAATATCTTTAAACAAATAAGTGATAGTGTAATGTCTGCGTTGTTCAAGTGGGGGGGAAGAAAGTCAATGTTTACTGAACATGTCTCTACTAAATGAGAGGGATCAAACATTATCCAGCCGTTCAAAAGAACATCAACAAGCTTTTCAGCGCTAACACGGAGCGCAAACAGCGACACACTGAAACATCGTGGAGTGACTTATCAAACATTTACTGTGCCACCCACTCGAGAAAAGAAAAGGCTTAACTGCTATTGACTCTCAGATGAAGGGTGAACTGCAACATGCTTCATTACTTTGATCAACCTCCCCCTCCCCCGCACAGCAGTGCATTTTGGGTAATGTAACCCACTGAATTACTATGGACCAATCCTCTGTTTTATTTCATCCACACCCTGTCATAGTTTTATTACAGCGTGCACTCACTCACCCCCCCTCTGGCTTGACTTGCACAACTGTGTGGGTGAGTCGAGACAAAGTGGAAACCGCAGAATTTAAAACAATAACAAACAAACAACAGCTGGAGCTTGAAAGCGGTCAGCGATTAGAGAGCAGAGAGATTTCCTGGAAGGTCGTAACAGTTGGGGGCGGATTGGAATATTAACAAACAGTTACCAGTGGTGTTGCACCAGAATATCAAGGTTGTCATATTGATGCAAACTGCTGAGCTTATGTTGTGAAAAACATTTTAGATATCAGCAACACAATACAATATATTGACCAAGAGTTCTGATCTATTTAGGCTGTAGATGATCTATATCAGGGATATGACTCTGTTGCAAACTGACAGGACGCCATGTACCAGTTCATAAACAAAACATTAATGATATTAATACAATTTAATGAACAACATTTAGATGTCCACAAATGATCTTTCTTAGAGATTCCTTACTTTCAAATGAACTTAAGGTTTTAACTAAATGAGGTAAATCGGCCCATGAATCGACACTAGGCCTATGTGACAGATGAATCTGACATCAATGAGTTTTTACTAAATAAAATGTGTCATGCAACAACTCAAACCTAAAATATGGAGTGTGGACTGCTACTTGGAGAGGTCCCAGTTCACCTCCTGCCCTGCCGTGGTGCCCTTGAGCAAGGCACCGGACAACCCCCTTCCCCCCTCACTCCCATTGCTCCCCGGGCGCTGTACAATAGCTGCCCACTGCTCCTAGTACTAGACTCCTGGTACTAGGATGGGTTAAAAGCAGAGAACACATTTCACAGTGTGCTCTGCATGTGTGACCATTAAAGAGGGTTTCATCCCTCCCCTAATTCTAATTAAAAGAGTCTTTGCATTGTTTTCTGAGAAAATAATGGTGCATTTTAAGAGTTGGAGCAGAAATGATATCATAGTAAAATAGCCCAAAAGTGGTTTTCATAATTAACGAGTGGTTTTTCTTTTTGTGAATTTTTATGATGGACAAAATGTGATATTTTGGAGGGAGGTTCATTCTTGATTCAAAGCGACTTTACTCTGTCCGGCTGAAGGTGTGAATAACTGTTTATCAAGTTTACAAAATAAAATGAACCGTTGATTTGTTAGTGTTATCAATTTCGCTGAGCTCTTCAATTTAAATTCAGATATATACTCTACATATTCTTAAAGCAACTTTTTATATTTATTTTTATTTCAACTAGCAGGTATACAGTACATATTTTTTTAGTATTTTTACAATTTCTTATCTACATTTTTGCTTTTATTTTGATTTCATTGTGTCTTACTAAGTTTTATGTTATGCACCAACACCCCAGACAGAAATCCTTGTATGTAAAAACCTACTGGGCAATAAACCGCTTCCTGTTTCAGATTTACAGCTTGTTATGCTGTCCCCTAGTGGCCACATGAACATACCTGAACGCAGGTTTATATTACTTCCTGTTTAAATCGTAAAATGCTAAGGAATCTCTAACATTCACAGTTTATGTTTGTGCAACAATGGTTAGCACAGCTGTGTGCTGTTTTTTTTCCCTCACCGTGACCTTCCTGGCCTCCTGCTCGCCCTCTTCCCCGTCTTCCTCTTCCTCCTCTTCGTCGTCGAGGTACAGAACGTTCTGGACTCCTGCCCGACCCTGACGGACCTCCAGCCGATCCCAGTCGTCCACGTCACCTGAGGACAGCACAGAGCACCGTGGGAAGAAAGGCTTATTTTTATAATAAAAAAAACAGGACGAAAACACAGAAAGGAAAAGTAAGACAGCTAAACAAGTTCAAACATTTATTTACTTTTCAACAGGAAAAGCAGAAATTCTAGTAGGGCTGCACAATTGGGAAAAAATACCCACTTGCGATTATTTTAACTGTTAATGCGATTGGGATATGCTTCGCGTAGTTGAGGGAATTATCGCTTTTGAAACATTATTAAGCATTAGCATTCGAAAACAAGAGGATCTGTCCCAAACAAGGTTTTTTATTAGGTCCGTAGAATACCCTTTGCAGGCCGGGACTTCTCTCTGGCTCCTCATTACTTTAAGTCGTGGCTGAACCTATCACTGTGGTCCTGCCTGACTCTCATCATACTACTTCCCTGATGGCTCCCACAGGATTGTTGACATCCTCGTGGATTCATCTTCTTATTATAGACACATGCATTTCCAAACATTTGGTCTACCTACGCTGTAAATGTATTATCTCTTCGATTTACACACGGCATCTATTGCACGTCTGTCCGTCCTGGGAGAGGGATCCCTCCTCTGTTGCTCTCCCTGAGGTTTCTCCCATGTTCCCCTTTAAACTGTGGGTTTCTCTCTGGAAGTTTTTCCTTGTACGATGTGAGGGTCTAAGGACAGAGGGTGTCGTATTGTCATACTGATATTCTGTACAAACTGTGAAGTCCACTGAGACAAATGTAACATTTGTGATATTGGGCTATATAAATAAACATTGATTGATTACTTAATTTACATATTATTACATATTTTTCTCAATGTCTTTCATTTTTGTAAAGCACTTTAAATTGCCTTGTGTTGAAAGGTGCTATATCAATAAACTTGCCTTGCCTGCTTTACCAAATATTGGGCTTACTGCATTTTCTTGCACTATATGTACTATGTACTAGTCCATATTGGGATTTTGATCCAATTTCAAATAATTGTTCAGCCATTAAGTGTGCATACCTCCCATAGCTGACTGTACCTGTTTAACTGCACCTTAGCCAACAAAATATATACAATTCTGTATACCCATCCACTTGAAAAAGTTTGACTTATTTGAAGCTGTACTTACAGGATTCTTACTGTTCTATCTGTGTATCATCCTGGTTGATTTTGAAAGTCGCTTTGGATAACAGCATCAGCTAAATTAGATTTATTTTGTTTATGAGTCTTAATAAAGTTGGATGATATTAGTTGCTCTCTCTGAATTGTAATAACTGGATTGGTGATGTATGAGAAGTTCCCCTTTGAGTGCTTGTTCTGTTCTCTGTGCGGGGGATCTTGGTTTGCATCCAGTTTCTTTCCCAAGCGCAACACCATTAAGACTCCTTTAAGACCGAATGTTGCATTACTCTAAACCACAATAAGTAGGTTTAAGAGCGAAACCTCCCACGCCCGATTGTAATGAGTGACGGTTTAATCGCAGCGCCTGAACCCTCTGCCCTCACCTTCTTCGTCCAGGATGTAGTCTCGTGGGAACATGATGCCGCAGCCCATAATGTCGCCTTTCAAGCAGCGAGGACCGAAAGCGTCTCCGACCCCGCTGCCGTGGAAGACCTTGCCGTCGTCTATCAGAGGAGAAAGAATGATGAGATAATGTGAAGCATTACAGTGTAGATGTTGGCAATGAAAAACTAAGTCTAAGTTCCAGGCTCCTCGAAAAATACAACAGTAAATATATTTGCGACATACAGAGAAGACATTAAATAATAAGTGCAAGGTGCAGGTTAAATGCAGTAATAAGTAACATACATACCCGTGAAATTAATTGTGATTTGACTACACTATTTTTATCTGACAGCTTTAGTTTCATTAAATCAAGATATCTAAGAATCTATGAGAACAGCAGACATTTTTTTGTAAATTTCAAGAAAATACTTTGGCAACTTTTTTGATATTTGTTCGAAAGTAATACAACATTTCCTGGTTCCAGCCACCCATGTGAGAATGTGCTACATTTCTTTAAATTGTTTGATAAATTAGTTTATATGTTATAATGTTGAACTGTTTTTCGGACAAAACAAACATTTGAGTTCTTACAAACCAAACAATGAATACATTAATGGAGGAAATACAACAACAGTCACTGGTAGAGTAACCCCATAATGTTAAGACTACTATTATGAAGTCAAATGGAAAAAAACAGTTCAAACCAAATGGCCAAGTATCATTTATATTGCTCTTTAGGATGATTTTTTGGCGTGTGGCGCAGTGGATAGAGCCTTGGTGTTGGGATCAGGGATCAGGTTCAAACCCCACTGCAGTCAGCATGTCGTTGTGTCCCTGAGACACTTCACCCCAAATTGCTCCTGTGGGGATTGCCCACAGTATTGAGTATGTAAGTCGCTTTGGATAAAAGCGTCTAACAAGTAACATGTAATGTAATGTAATATTGAATAAAATCAATGCAACCTGAACCAGCTAACCCATAGCAAATTGATTAATGGATTAGGCAATGATGTATTTGTATCTTATCTTAAATATTGTTGTTCGTGTTGATGTTGCAAATGAATATGCTATGATGCAAGAAAAATGTCAGACTCAATCTGACAGTTTTATCATATTGTATTATTATAACATTTAAGTTGTTGCTGAACTCAACACCTGCCTAGCTGCTGTAGCTAGAAGTATTGATGCTACAGGTCTAATGGTGCTGATTGAAACTCTGCAAAGAAAGATTAAAGATAAACCCCCGACTGAACTTTAGTTTGTAGGCGTGTGAAATAACTAATGTCTCCTGATAAACTGTAATTAGATCCTTCACACTTTAAAACAAACATTACTGCCTACAGCTGGCACGCAAAATGAATTTAAGACTATTTTAAATAAAATGTAAGACTTATCTTTAAAGGCCTTCTTATTAGGAAATGGCAGAAGTCTTGAAAACTCTTAAAAAGCCTTGAAATCAGACGCCCTGTGTAAGGTCATGTCTGTCCATGTGTCCCGATGCTGAACCTAACGTTACGTGGGCTTTGCTGCATCTTGTAATGCGTTTACCGCAGCGTGCGACATGGTCACATACAATGCAGTGCTAACATACAGGACATCCTGACATTTCTGACAGATGATGATGTGCAAAGAAGGTGAAAGTAGCGCTCGTAAAAACAAAAAAACACTTAAAAACAACTAAAGGAAATCATCAAATCAACACATATTACATTCGCGAGAGACAACAATGGAAGAAAACGGGCAAAAGAAAAACATTGTGGAGGTAGCCTGCAGACGAGCTCTCCCCAAGCGAAGCGCCGCGGCTGCTGCTGGTAAATATTTATGGAGTTGTCATGGGACCCGTCCCCGGCTCAGGATACTGTTTAAACAATCTCTATCTGAGCCCGGCAGGGAGACGGAGACACTATCATTACGGCTCCTATGCGGGCCCTTGTCACAACACCACGCTCCAGGCTAACCGTGGAGCCACGCCGGCACAGCGAGGCTCCGCTAAGAATAGCCGAGCAGGGCGTCTTTGGAGAGTGACGAGGGGCCGGAGCTGGACCTGAGCTCTGGGGGGGGTAAACGTCCAGGTTTGGGTTTGAGGATGGACTCAGTTCACTGGGACAGGAAAGGCAGGAGAAGCCTGGCGGAGCGTCAAGTGGTTCAAAGGGATGTTCGCTGGAGGTCGACATTTCTGACTCACTTTTATATTTGAGGATACAACTCAACTACCTGGAAAATGTTAGGTTTGTTGCAACAATCATATTTTCTTTTTAATGTGTGTGTGTGTGTTTCATTACTTCTAAATTATGAGAGCTGATACGACAAGGAGATGGAACGATTAGTTGGTCGGAAAAAAGAATACAAATAACCAACATTTGAGAAATAATATAAAATAGAAATTTAGTTTAGTTTCTGCATTTAAAAGGAGGCCCTATTATGCTTTTGGGGGGTTTCCCTTTCCCTGTAGTGTGTTATAAAGGTTTATGTGCATGTAAATGGTCTGCAAAGGCTAAAATCCCAAAGTTCTCTCTAGAGTAAGTTGACATACTGTGCTAACCCACTAATAGGAGGAGTTTCTCCCCTATAGGCGCTTTCACACCGGAGTACTTTTCCCAGGAATAGTTTCGATAGTTCTTGGGATTTTGCTTTCACACCAAAAAGATCTGGGGCCTCATTTATAAAGCCTTGCGTAGGATTCACGGGGGACGGTTGCTTACGTAGGATAAAGCAAATACGCACAGACATTTTCCGATTTATAAAACACTGCGTACCGGCGTAGGACGCGTTTCCCTTTATAAATCACAATCAACTCGAAATGCGGCGCAGCTTTTGCGGGCTTCACGTAACGCCCATATATATAAAGAGTCAAAAAAACGCCCCGTATTAATATTCATTTTGACTGACTGCATGAAGAAGATCGCAGGAAATGACGACAGAACAGCAAAAAAACACATCTCACAACGTGTCAGATTTTGGTTATTTTGGGGAGGTCGAGATAAATCATATTGTTTGGTGGATGCAGTTTGAACCAGAGTAGCAGCATGGAGGTCGGATCGTCACCAAAATAAATAAATAAGTGGTCCGAAAAAGGTTAATGACAAAAAAAATACACATAGCCTAACCTTCCTCAGGCAGCGTGTTTGTACCGGGGACAGGAGACACCCCCTTGATGAGAAACTCTAAGAAATGATCGGGGAATCCCTCCGGAGTGGAGTCATGACGACTGGATCTGAATTATTTGTTTGTATGTGGTGGTTTGTGTTCCAGCTGTCGATCAGCTGTGCGCAGCGTCTCCACTGCAGCCTGTGCATCTCAACCCCCCCCCCCCCCCCCACGCAGCAACTCTATATCCACCAGTTAAAGGAAATACAACTAATGTGTTGTGTTGTATTAGCTGTAAAATTGACCACATAGGGTGTTCTTAGTTTCCATACCTCCTGTGTAATTCTGTCTTTCTGTTTACCGCATCATTTATGAGAATACATTTCTTAACAAGAGAACATAATCGAGGGATGATCAATAACATTTCCGTATTTATTTATTTCTCCAAGTTATGCTTTTGTGTAGACTGAGGAGTCTCAAACAGGCGTTTGTTTAATCCTTTTAAGATTGGCTTTAATCAATTTGTGAAAATTAATTCTTCATATACTGTATGATACGAGAGGTAACATTTTATTTATGGTATTATTTCCACATATTTCTCTCCATTCTTCCTTCTGCCAACGGTGTCGCAGTTTCTCGTCTCTCCCGTTTTTGTGCGTAGTGCGTACGCATGGGTCAGAGTTTGCGTGGAGGACCGCACAATTTCCTGCCAAGTTTGTTTTTTATAAATCGCAAACATAGCGTGGAAACTGGCGTACGCCATCTTTTGAGCGTACGCACCGTTTATAAATGAGGCCCCTGGAACTAGAACCTAGTTCATGCGAACCTTTTCACCGCTTTTCAGTCCCTGCTAGAAAGGTGGTACTTTACTGGGGAGGAAAAGGTTCCAATTTCTGATTGGCTGGGCGAATTGCAAACCACGCCCCGTAAAACTCCGAAAAGTTTTGTGAAGCCGCTATTTTATTTTTTTCGCATTAGCATTATTAGCATTAGCCCAGCGCACCAATGGAGAGAGACTAACTTATGGCAACACAAAAGAAAACATGGGAGCGGTGGAGTGATGAGGAGGTGTCGGCACTTCTGGCGATTTACCCGGGACTTCAGGTGGCAGTATACGCCGTGATGTTGTTTGCGGCCTGCCAGTAAACCCAAAGCAGAAGAAGAAGAAGTGACGTCAGCGGCTTCATTTGCGTAATCCTCCCTCAGGGACTTATTCAGGTGTGAACGCGATCCACTAGGACAGTTCCGGGACTAAAGAGTTCGGCGGGACTAAGTACTGGGAACTAAGTACGGCAAAGTACTTGGTGTGAAAGCGGCTATTAACCCATCCTACTATTAGGAGCTGTTGTCAGATATTATACAGCAATGTGGGGGTCCGATGCCTCGCTCAAGGGCACCTTATCAGTGCCCAGGAACTGAACTTGCAACTCGTAGTACCAGACAACACTCTTACATGGTCCATTATTGAAACAGCGATCTTATGTTTCCCAAAATAAGTCTTGAGAACTTGGCTACTGCCACCGTCTTCTTCTTTAAGCAGACAATAACATGTTCTGTTGCTTTTCTCAAGTGTGCTCTGGTTCTTAAGGAGGTCGGAAATTGAATCACAGGAAGCCAGCTCAAATAAGCGCTTGGCTGTGTTCAAAATTTGTGTTGGAGACCGGAGAGTTTAAAATTAGCACAGAGGTGTTGACCAAGGTTTGGCTCTGAGGCTGTTGATGGAGCAGAACACCTGTGATGGTGTTAATGCTAAAGGCAGGACCATAAGCTGAGGAAGTTGTTGGTAAAGCTAACACTGTGAGCTACTCTCTGGCTGCCAACAGGTGCTGGATGTGAGACGGATCCCAGCAGCAACCAGGAGGTGAAAACTGGATCTGAGTTCAGGGTCTGGAGTCAAGCCTGAGACCGGCTGAGAAAAGTAAAACCAGACTATTTATTGTGAGTCTGGAAAAGACCGGACTTCCTTGCCAAGGGAACAATGACAAATTAAAAACAAAATATTCAGATTCTTTCATGATTTCACACACATGTTCCTAAGAATTTAATATAAATTCCCTTTGCAGCTGCCATTGGAGTTTATCAAAAAGCGTTGAGCTGTTGATAGATTTTGTACAATATATGTCCTATTATTGGACCATTTTCCGGAGTGGCCCAAGCGTGTATATACATTATTAAAGGGCGAAAAAACTCTGGTTGGATCTTCATTGCAGGGAAAAGAGTGCAGTGTAAGGAGGCAGTAAAACTATGGTATGGTTTCAGTCTTTTGTTTTAGATCCAGGCTTTGTGGTGGTTTGACGATAGCTGATAGACAGTGGGCGTTAACCGTGCAAGAGAATGGGACTTGATATCGTTACTTAGATGTGCGGTGACCTCCACAGTATGGACACATGATCTGGGTGCATTTTAGATTTTAATATTCATCCCTAATGTACCTTGTCTTTTTGTACCTCAATGTTGAAAGAGACTTTATCATCCAAATCCATTTCCATCCCATTGATTAAGAAGGTCATATAACCCACCCAACACAACATGTTGGTGTGGAATAATTGTTTTTGCAGAACCTGAGCTGGAATCAGATTAGACCCGTCACAGAAGTTAGACTGAGCCCCATTATGTGAGGTTGGCCTGGTCTTGAGTGATGGAGGGTTGTTGTGGTGGTGGTGGAGCACAGCCTTCCTTTGCGGGTGTTGAGTCCCAGCACGTGTGACTCACTGAGGCAGGGTTTGGAGGGGGTGACAGGATTAATGAGGCTTGCTGAGGAGCACTCACTGGTTGGATGGCTGGTTGCTCCTGATAGGGTCCACAGGGGCCCGCAGAGCCCCACGGCCCATTAACTTGCGGAGACAAGCGGAGCCAACGCACAGGATGGAGGTCCACGCCGGGCAAGAGCCCAACAAAAACACACGCGGTAACACCAGCGCAGGCCAAAGAACTCTCAAACTATACAAAGGAGCAGCGCTATGGTTGGCAGGCATTTGTGGATATAACTCGAATATATCTGGAGTAAAATCACAACCTTTAAAGTCAATAATACACATCACATGTGATCCAGGTCAACACTGGTCGCGTGCCCATTACAACGCACCATAAATCAGGACGACAGAAATAGAGCTAAGTAGCCATACTGTACATGCAGAGTATAATAAGAAAAGAAGGAATGTTACATTGAATCATTATAAAATGTGTGTATTCCCCTCCAGGCTGCATGATATAACTTACATACATCTTTCTACAGCCACTGTTTTTCTTTAAAGCAGGCGGTAAAAACATTACAAACACACACGGTGCCCTAAGGAACAGCGTGAGGTTTGATAAAAATAAAACAATGAGTCCAAACTAAGTCCAGCACAGAATATCCTGGCCTTTTCCCCACTAGGTACCGAGGTGAAATGCAAAAACCCCTCATAATGGTTAATAAACACAGGTTACAGTGTCACAGAAACACCTCTTCACTGTATTCTTGGCTCGCAAAGAGCATGAAAACCAGGGTAAGAAAGTCATTCCCTCTTTAAGCAATTTCTCCTGCGGTTATATGACCCAATGCATACAATACTGTGTATACATTAAGTTTTTGTCAATTTGCCAAAGAGCGTCTGCGTGCAATTCTTGAGGTCCCTGAGCTGAAAATCAGCATGGAGGAGCGAGGGGAGACGTGAAGAAGAGGCCCTGGCTGTTGACTTTAAGTAGCTGGATCACGGCCTGCACCTTAACCCAAGCATGGGAAGGCAAACCTCAGACGCACTGCGCGGAAAGCCACATACATCATTTTAGTCTCTAACAAATAAGATTAATGGGAGCTGTGCTGGGGCGTGCACATTACTGCGGCGTCCGACACACAGCAGCCAAACCAGGCGGACCGCAGCTGGACCTGTGGGACCGAGCGCCCGTCTGTCACTCAGCGATGAGATATCGTCCGCAGACCCCGGCACCACGCGCAGCATCAACTGTTATTATTATTAATACACCCTAAGTATAAATGGAATCTGCAAAGGGATATGGGGATTTCATCTTGTGACATCTCAGAGCCATTCCTCATACTGTAAACCTCCAGCATTCCTGTGTATAGTTTACACATGACGGTATAATGCTCTTTAAAGCTGCATAGCTCAACCACTTTTACATGTTGATATACTGCACATATTTAGATATGTGTCGTATTCTTCAACTAATTAGTCTTGTAGTCTTTTTTGGTACATTTCTGATAAACTACTGAGTTATTTGTCGTGTTCTTATTGTACATACTTTTTCATATATTAATATTTCTTCTAAACTTTTATTTTTTTGGTATTTTATAATGCATTTAAAACGGCATAGCTTTTCCACTTTTAAATTCTGATATACAGTACATATTTTCCTTTATTCTATTACTTTCTCATATTATTATTGCACATTTGTTCTGTATATATATTTCTTGTAAACGTTTCTTTTTGTAGGTTCTGAAATATTTTTTTGTTTTTTTTGAAAAAGTTGGATATTTGCTCCTTTTTTTACTGAGTTTATGTATGCACAATCATAATCTGCAGAACATTCCTTGTATGTGTGAACCTACTTGCCAAATAAACCTGATTTTGATTGTGATTTAGGACTTTAACAATGAACATGAATACAATGTGCAAAGTGAATAAGAAAATGTGTTTTAGAAACGTATTCAAACCTTTCTCTAAAGATACAAATCGTACACATTTCCTGCTAGAAATTCGTACAACAGAAAGTGATATAATTGGCGTGTGAATCACCTGGAGTCCCCTGTGAGAGAGAACAACAATGGGATGCTTCAGACCAAAACAATGCTGATAAAACCAGCTCTGGTTTGATAAGGAATAACAAGATTGTGACTGTGTCAGTGGGTAGAGAGATAAGAAGCCGGTTACCTACTGTAGCTCGTATGATGTACTGTAATAACAAACACCTACCTGGTTGCTGCTAATCTCACATCACGGCAGCAGCTAATCTCTCAGCAGTGATAGTGGGGGGTGCTGAGGACAGAAATAGGATCTGTGGGGGTTTTATGCAGATGCCTGTACAGATAACGTCCACAGCTCATCAAAAACAACCAGGACTTAACATGGAAGCACGGGAAGATACGTTTTTGTGTCTTGTTTTTTCTGGTTCATTGCTACTGATATTTACATGACTAAACTTCCACAGAGGGAGATGGAGATAAGATCCTTCTCGTCTTTCTGATGCTGTCACCGTGTGTTTTATCAGCTTGCTGTGCTTTTAATCTGCCTGCCTTGATCTCTGTTTTTGCTCGGCACCTCTAACATCCAGCGGAGACGGAGCCCTGTGATGTTTGCATCTAAAAAGCAGCAGATGGATGCTTTTTAGAGGAAGTAGATCAGATTTATGTATTTCTGCTAAACAACACTACAGGGAGAATTCCACACAACTTTCTCTCTTAGTAAAAAAAGAAGAAAGATAGGAAAAGGGTTTGATATCTCACCGGCATGGTACGCCACCGACCCTCGGCTCCATCCCGGGTGTCTGTTCCTGGGATAGTCCTGCAGGAAACAGATCCACGGGTCACAAATACACACTTCCACAGTTTCACATTTTTCTACTAATGTGCCATGAGAATGAGCAGGTTTCATTCCAATTGAAATGACAACCAGAAAACTAACCAAACCCAACCACATAATAGGGCTGCTGGATAATGGCAAAAATCATAATCACTATTATTTTTGGTAAGAATTGAGAACACGATTATTTAGCGTAATTAATCGTTCACTTTGGAAACATCGTGCGTTTTGCAAGAACATTTTGTACAAGTTAAACACATCAATATGGTGCACTTCGAAGGCAAAATGAAGAGGCTTGATCTATAAAGAACATCTTGTATCAAATGTAATCATAAAAACATTGGTTGTATTGGTGAGGGCATGGAAAAAACATTAAATGTTAAATCGACTACATTAATAAAGAGCTTTTTCAAATAAGTAAACGTCAGGGCTGTACTACGATGGAAGATCAGTTGGTTAGTATCTGAAGTTTATTACAGTATGTTACGATGGCTGGCTGTTTTCAAACGCTGTTAGATTAACAATTTAACTTTGATGCAGACCCGTTTATATTCAGAGTTTGAGATCAAATTGGCACCAAACTAAAGCCTTACACTCACCAAGCCCTTTGTAAACACACATCCATTTAGTGATTGATGCCGATCGCTTTTCTAAATGATTTCTTTGTTTCCTATGAGATCATGTTGTTTTGTTCCCTGAGGGTTGGAGATGGGTGATGATTTTGTAGTTGTGTCATTTGTTTTCAAAACCTGGCGAAGTGTAATGTGCTGTGATCGCCCATCTTCACCTTGTCTGTGGTGCTTCATTGCTTCAACACATGTTGATAACCTGTTGATAACATCCTAACATAAACGTTACTTTCCGTTCTGGTGATGTCAGGACACTGTCAATCAACTCTTAATTACAGAGTAGCTAGCCGCTGTTTTTAAAGAAACCCTACCATACTTTTCTGTAGTGTGTTATATAGGTTTGTGTGCATATAAATGGTCTGCCATGGCAAAAATGTCATAGGGAGTTCTTTGTTTACTTCCTTAACATAGTGACATCACTACAGTATGTGTACCGTCTCTTCTATTGGCTAAGGGTCGGGACATCTCTAAGCGGTTGACCAATCACAAACAGAGCCGGCCAGCTAACCAATCAGAGCAGACTGGGCTCTGGTTTCAGACAGAGGGTGAAAAGAGGTGCTGCAGCACAGGCAGTATGAGAAAATAAAGAGCTTTTTGAACATTAGAGCATGTAAACATGTAGAGGCACAACATATAAATATGAAAATGAGCATATATCCTCTTTAATGTGTTAATACCAGTGCTGTTTTAAATCATGTAACTATTGTTCACATGCTAACAGGTGCGAGGATTCCTCTGCCGCTCTGTTTTGGATACCGGTCAGTGTCTTAGGATGTGTTTGTCTCTCTCCGTCTGTCTGCATGTACAGTACGTATGCCTTCATCCAGGTTTCACCATGCCAACAGAAATAACTACTGGGCAAACTTTCGGATAACATCAGAGCATGACTCAAGGGGTAATTACCAGAGATTTTTATCTGTCTTCTTGGCTGCACCTACATTACTTTAGAAACACATTACTGAACAAGAGAGGAAGGAGGAGGAGGAGGAAGAGGGCAATGACATTACACTCTTTCATCTCTAAGTGGGCTCATCTTATAAATCCTTTCTTGTTTGCTATTTTTCCACGAGTTCTCTAGGCTGCGTTTCTTTTAACAGACAAAAAAGGCCACTATTAATTTTTATATGTCTGAAGAATCCAAAGTATGACCAGGATGACGTCCAAAAAAAATCATAAGTCAGCCTGGGAATTGAACATTTATCCAAATAAAAGAGCATCCCCTGATGACTGATCAAAGTCCACATTTCTCATAAAATAAAAAGGCAGATGAAATGATTACTCTTTGCACCTGTGTGCAGAAATTAGTAATAGGGTCTGAGCAGACAGACAGCGTGGTCGGGCCAGGCAGACATGAGTGCAGCATTTGAGGACAGGATATCAGGGAAACATCAGCGATCCTGTCTGACAACCCCATTGGGGCTGGAGGAACAGGAAATGAAGAAGGATGGAGGGAAAAGAAAGAGAGAGGGACAGAGTGAGACATCAGCAGAGGAAGACAGAGAGACATGGAGGAATGCAGCGACTCCTCCAAGCCTGAAACCCTCTTGATCCGCCAAGTCTGCTCCTCTTCCCCCTCGTCTAAACCACAAGCCTGAGGATTCCTCCGGCTGACTGGCATGTGGGCTGAATCTCCACGCGCAGCGCAGGAACGTCTGGCTGTTTTTGCTCCCTGATTGATGATCCACAGACTCGGATCTGATCAGCGATTTGCAGTAACTCTCTGAAATACGACAACATTGGGAACGGCTAGACAAATAAGGGGTGGATTTATAGCGCTTTAATGTAAACCGCAGACTTGTGTCTGATGAATGGATCAACTGTTAAATGCGTGTTTTCATAGCAGATTTCTCGGGTAATTGTTCATCATCTTTAATTTAAAGCGTACACTCAGTGTGCTCTATACATCAAATAAATACAGCGGATTGGGGGGGAAACCTCAAGAAGAACTCCCTTGTCAATACACTTTAAAAGAAGCTTTGTCGCTCTGTCAGCAACTTTGGTCCTGAAATACCTTCACAACTATTTGATGTATTGAAATAATACTTCTTACTGACATTCATGGTCCCCAGGAGATGAAGCCGACTGACTTTTGTTGATCCCACAACTTTAAGTCGGCCGTATTTGTGTTTCAGAATCAAATGTCTAGACAAATGTTGAAAAGATTCTTTATCACGTCAAAATAGTCCAATACTTTTGCTTTATGAGCAAAAGCTTGTGGGGGAAATGTATACATAAGCTACACCCAATGTTACCAGAGAGAGCTTGAGGTTTCACATCAATAATATCTCCCTCCTCACAGCCTTTTTCACTCATAATATTAAATGTGAAAACATACAGTTTGAAAATACAAATATTCTCCGAGGCTATGCAGCGAAAAAGGAATACAATTGGAAAAAATCGAAATACATTTTATTCTATCTTCGAAATCCACTGCTTTAAAATATTACTAAATGTCTTGAGTCAGAAATCTTTCAACATCAATATTGTCACCTGCATATATGCAATCAATGGCAACAGGTAAAAACTACAGGGCTTTCTGAACATTCACTTGTCAATAAACAACACATTTCTTAACAGAAACACCATCAAAAATATCGCCATGATATCCTCTCTTTTCTTAAACCAAATAGTGGGCATTCTTTGTCCTTTCTCTTAACAAAGAAGTAAGCATTCGTTGTGGTACATCGGGTCAAAATGAACTCATAGACGATGTCTTAATACCCGAAAAACAATATGACGGTGTAAAAATATGACTTGTACTCTTATCTAAGACTATTCTCAAAGTCAATATATCTTTTTTCAGCCGTAAACTCTGTGAAGCACAGATCATATTGTTTTGTTGGAGTTGGATCAGCTTTGTCTGTGATAAAAGAAACATTCCAACCTTTTGTGGTTTGGAAACTACAACAGTTAATACTGTGATTTTTGTTTTTCAATCAGTGGTGGCGCCACTAAATTACACCTTTACTCCTCCTCTATCAACATCTGATGGAATGCCTTCTAGAGACGCTATGTTAACCATCTGCTGCTATAAACTTTCGAAACATGTTCACTACCCCCCGTTGGCCTGCAGAAGCCAACATTGAAATGCAAGCTGCTTCTAAGAACAACAAACACCAGCGTTGTGTCCACAGCTTGTGGGAGAAAAGCCCTGCAGTATCAGATCCACAGCTGCTACACCGGTGTCTTCAGAGCAGCCTGCATTTCCACACGGTGGCAGAGTAAACAAGTCTGAATGAGCGGAAAGGTGCGGGTTGAGCGGGGAACCAAGTGGAGGCAGATACCCATCATCCTCAGCAGCTATCACTCTGGCAGATCACAGAGCTGTCTAAAAATATGAGTTTTGTGCAGAATGAGTGTATGTGTGCGTGTGTGTGTTGCAGGTACAGTTTGAGAGGTGTTTGTACGTGCCCACACACCCTCACCTATAGGGGTTGGGTAGAGAGTGTGTAAGGAGCTAATGCAGGTCTGTTTGTATAACCTCGTGTCATCAGGCTGAAACCTCCAGCTCCTCACACGATGACAGCCGGGTCTGAAATTAGTGAACAACAGCTTGAGCATGTGTTCGGGCATGTTGATCACTTTATTTGGATTCTAGCGCATATTTTTATGTTTTCTTGATATAAACACAACACTGAAAAATGACTGAGTTTGTAACTCTGAAAAGATAGAAACTTCTTGACACTGTGTTGTAAAGAAACATCTGAAGAGCTTCCAGAGGATGTAGTGCAGGGTCCTCGAGTTATAAGTTTTAAAAATAGATTAGACAAACTATGTTCAACCTAGGATATGTTGTCTAATTATAAAGCTGCATTGTGATAATTTGTTATATCAAACAAGTATACTGTGGTATTCTTTGGACTACTGTTTGTTTGTTTGTTGTAGTTGGAGTGTCTGTACAGATTCTTTTCTTGATTAACAGATTGAATGTTTGGTAAAAAATATCCGAAAGTAGTGAAAAGCGCATGCAATCATTTCTCCATTTGTTTCCATTTTGCTTTAACCGACCAATAGTTGAAATCCAAACAAATATTTTTTTTTGTCATGTATAACAAATAACCCTACTATATTCTGGAATTAGAGAGGCTAGAAACAGCTAATGTTTGGCATTTATGCTTAAAAAATTAAAATAAACAACAACAGATTTTTAAATATTTGCAGATGAACAGTTTGTCGAGTATTTACTGACTAAATCTTTGCATTTCTAAACATTAAGTTACACCAGGGAGAACATGCTACATTATAATTGCGCTGCATTTTCTCCTTGGCATAGTGTCAGGTGCTTTGTTTTATCCTAAATTGACCCTGTTACAATAAACAGGTTCACAGGAGCAGCTCTGAGTAAAGGTCAGTTTGACTGCTGCCTCGCAGGAGGAGGAAGAGCCGTTTCCAGGACCGGATCCAGGGGCATCCCAGGACAGAGGAGCGCTGCCATTACAGTCTGCTGAACAGCTTTACATCTTGTTTGTGTGTATTCTTTGTATGTACATGCACAGAGAGTAAATCAGTACAGTCATCAGAGACCGAGGGTCAGGGGTGATCTGAGAAAATCATTAGTTACATTCAGACTGACTTTACCCATAAATAATCCCATGTTCAAAGGTCTCCCTACCTGCTTCTTCACTTCCCTCTCATCCCACAGGGCTGTGATCTTTTTCCTTTTTTTGTAGGATTGTGTTTGTTTTTCAGGACATGAGGGTTTTCCTGCTTTTTTTCCTGTGTTTTTCATTTTCTGAATAGTTTCCTTGATGTTTACACCCCCGACTTTCTACCTTAAACCCCGCACACTCCCATCTACACTCCGCCCGTCATTGACTCCATAACTAAGCCTAGACCTGTATTTGTCCTGCAGCCTGGCAACAGCTTTGTGGACCGGATGAAACGTGCTACAAAGCATATGCACGCTCTACATTAAGTGAGACCCTTATCTTCAGAGGAATGAGAGAGAAGCCAGAGGGTTTGCAGTGTTCTATATTAAAGAGGTCCTATTGGTGATTTCCTTTCCTGTAGTGTGTTATATTGGTTTTTGTGGAAGTAAATGGTCTGCAAACGCTAAAATCCCAACCTTCTCTCCAGAGGGAGTTTCTCTCCCACACACAAAAAATGCTTATTGCGATTATATTATCTGATATTGCAATTGCGATATAATTTGCACAATTTTCATTCATTATTCACATTATTTAGCAATACAATAAAATTATCATGGTGTGATGTTTCTTTAGAGCAGGGGTTCCCAAACTTTTCAGCCCGCGACCCCCAAAATAACAGTGCCAGAGACTGGCGACCCCTGTCAACAGTGGGGTGGCGCTAGTGGATTGTCAACGGGGGAAGCCTCGCCGCGGGGAAATTCTACAGATGGCCAGTACGCCCCTGAAAAATGTCTATGCACACGTTATTATTAATAATAATTTTAAAAAATTGATAACAATTTTTTTATTTTCAATTTTTAATCCTTTTGGGAACCCCTGCTCTAGAGGATCTGTACTAAGCAAGGATTCAGATATTTCCACATATATTAAGCACTGTATTTATTCATTTGGTGCCAATCCATTTAGTTAAGTTGAGATATTTTAGTGGATAATTGAAATCTCTTTTCTGCTGGTGGTGCTAATCCGTGCATTACCAAAGAAAGCAAAGCCATGTCATCTGGGAACAATGAACTTACCAACGTTCATGTCAATCTATTCATTATTTGTTATGATAATCTAGTGGTGGAACAACACTGTCATCACAGGATTAATGCAGCAAATTAAAACCTGTTACTTTTTATTGGAAAATGCCGATTATAGCGGATGAGAGCAAGTTGGCAAAGGGTGACATTAAGATTTATAAAGTGAAGATAAGCGAGTTACAAGGTTGAGTGAGCGACCACAACAAACAGAACGAGACACACAGGCAGAACCTGGCAGCCTGCGGGGCATTAATGACGGGATTTATGTTTATATTCAGGTTTATCGGCTTACCACGTGAAACAGACCAGCATGCAAACCTCCATCTGCTGTTGCGTAAACAGTCATTACCCCAGCTCTTCAATTTGCTGCTTTATCACCTCTCCTGGACTCAAGCTTAATGTCTTAATAATGAAACACAGATTCAGAGAGAAAAGAAATTGAGCAAACTGTAAAGTAGTGATCTAATTTCGAGGAAAGTAATCCAGTAAAAGCAACAAAAGTGGATTCGGAGGAAATTTGATTAAAATGCTTTAAATTAAAAAAAAAAAAATTTGCTAAGAAATCTATTTAAATATTATAATTCACATTCATTAATGGAGAGATGTGCGGCCTCTTAATGTGGGAATTTGTATATATGTGTCTATGTTTGATTATGTAGGTATTTTTAGATATTTTAACTTATTCATCAGGATTATGAGAAACAGCATCTCCCTGTCTGTATCTCACACACAGAAGATTGACAATAAAGTTGACTTTGATTTGTGTTGCATTTATGGTGGGTCAGAATAATCAGAACAAATAATTATAAAGTGAAACGCCCCATCTTTTCAAACAGAAATCCGCATGTTGTTTAAAAGCTTTTAGGCAATACTATAAAACACATTTTCTATGTAGCATCCATGTTTGTTCCACATTAAGCCCATTCAAAACACAGATGTCGAGGAATGACGGTCCAAATGGGGCCATCTAAGAAACAAGTGAACGCACCATTAGCCCTGGCGGATGTCTGCCGTTCTAGTTTTATCTGGAATTTGTGCTTTGTCTTTGTGACTCAGCCTTTGGGTTGCTCTGAATTGAAAGCATGACAAAGAGGGCAGAGAGTTCCTGGGAATTTCAATAGTCTGTTCATTTACTGTGGAAGCAACTGGACCCATGAAGAGATGAATAACAGATGGATATTGCCACTTGTGCATAGTGTAGTTATGACAATGAAAATCTTAGGTCACTGTTCTAATCTCAGTAAGTTTAGGAATAGTTTGGGCGAAAACTAAAAAGGTACCATGGGGTACAGGAATCCGTTTTGGTTTCAAGACCCTGGTTCAAGGAGGATACCAAAAAAGTCCTAGAAAGACAAGGTAAACTTAAAGGTCCCATGTCATGGCCATTTCTACTGATCATAATTCCATTGTTGAGGTATACCCAAATAGATTTATATTGTGCAATGTTCCAAACTAACATTGGTTTCTCATACAGCATATCTGTATAGTATGTGTATTCACTCTCTGTCCTAAACGGCTTGTTGGAGCTCCTGCTCCCTGTGAGCCCAGTGGCCGTCTGCGAGACAGCGAGACACAGCGAAACCCAGCCCGAAACCAGCCCAAGCACACACACACACCCGCAGCCTGGCTGGGAGTTTGTGTGTGTGCTCACACACACACTTGAAATAACTACAGGACAAGTTAACAAAGAAAGTAGAAAGAAAGGGAGGTGATGGAAAACTAAATCTGCTAAAAAGTTAGCAATGATTGAGAGTCAGAGCTAAACATTTCAAATGTGTGTATCTCACACTGCAATGTCAACTTTATTCATGTATCTTTGCTTTTAAAGGAGTGTTTTTAAATATCATTTTATAATATGTTTCTTAATGTCTTTCATTTTTGTAAAGCACTTTGAATTGCCTTGTGTTGAAATGTGCTATAAAAATAAACTTGCCTTGCCTAAGCTAGCTTTTGCTTTCTTCATGAATACAAACAATGTTACATGTGTAAAGGTCTGAATGGTTTGGCACCCTCATATCTCACTGATTCTGTCGTTTGATGTCCCTGGACGAGCCCTAAGGTCCTCTTCAGCAGGTTTTTTAAAAGTGTCTAAAGTAGAGAATAGAGAGGCAAAATAAGTGGTCAAGCAACAGCTGAAGACATCTTTTTTTTTTTTATTAGCAACATCCCCTTTCATTGGAATTTTAATTATTATTTAATTTGATAGTTTTTAATATTTCATTGTATTGATTGATTGTTTCCTATGTCTTTTGATTATTATTTATTTTATTTAAATGTGTTGTTTTCATACTTTTTTACCTCCTTGTGTTTCTTTAATGGTTGGATGGTTTTTATGCTGCATGTGTGCAAAAAGTTGTTTTTGAATTTCTTGCTCTCTGTTTTGATTTGTGATGTGTGCCATGTGGTGAAAGCACTTTGAGCTGCACCTAGTGTATGAAATGTGCTATACAAATAATGCTTAGTACAAAGGGTCTCCCATATGTTTGATGTGGCAATCACTAAGGTTACATAATCAATGTTATGTGGGTTTAATGAAAAAGGAAAAATGTCATGTCAATGCTCATAGGATATAAAATATGCTCTCGTCTTCAGGCAACTCCAGCTCTGAGATGTCATTCCTTCACTGACAGGGGAATTGCCCACCCAGAAGTTTCCACAAATATGTTCAAAAACAGTTTAATCCTCTTTAAAAACATAGGAAAAAATGCAAATCATTAGGATCAACACCATAAATGTGGCTTTTAATGTAAAGTATGGGTTACACTCCCTTCTCCAGCTGGTTGGGTAAACAACATCTCTATGAAGATGGTTATACTACCAGCATTACTGATATATTATGTCAGGCACACTCGGTTAACCCTAGTGAGACTGTCCACAAAAAGGATGCTTAGATTTTGACCAATAATCAAAAATGGCATGGCTCTGTTGGAAACCTGTTAGTACAGCACAAACACCGGGTAAGTAAATATCTCCAGCTGAGTCTCCTTTCTCTATAGCGTTCTTTATCTTAATGTCATCCAGCGAGCTGTGCATCCCTCTGTTCCTGCTTTATATAAATGGCCTCTGAGACCTTGAGAGATGTTGAAAAAGTTTTATCTTTTATTTTTGTTATTATAACGGAGCAGAGCTTTGACCCTGGGAGAGACAGCGCTGGCAGCTCTCCACAGGCCTTGGCTTCGGCAGTCGCTAATATTTCACATCCATAACACTTTCGAGGGGAAGCAGGGGAGTAAGAAATTCACAAATCATGAACACATACTGTCGAGGAAATAGTTCCTGAGTCAGTCGAATAATATTAGGTAACAAATGTAATGAAAAAAAGGTTTTGAGGGAACCTTTCCACCAGAGAGACATTAAGTACAAGTTTAATACTGCCCTTTATAAGCTAAAAAACAGCCTTGCACAATCCTCAACAATTGCTGCTTATACTTAACATCCTTGAAGCTTTGCATGGAAATATATTGAGATATTAACTCTTCTTGTATTCACTCTCTGCACGTCTTAATATGAATCTCTCAGTTCCCCAAGCCCAGTTCTTCAAGATTGTCTGTTAAATTCTTCAAAGCAGTTAGTAATAGTCACTTGCAGAGCTGCAGTGCTGATGCTCAAATGGGAACCTCATGTGCATTCTTTGGAAAAAGAAATAAGGGCACAAATGAGAGGTGGTAAAATTTCTCTAATTGTATTTTCCTCTTAGAAGTGTTTCATCTACTTGAGAGCGAGCCATTACATCCAAAGAGAATGGCTGAGCTGCTGGACTATGGGAAAGAAAATAAAGCTGTCGACAGAACCGCTATTTTTACTTATTCACCTTGTGCTTTTCGGGCGCTTCCTTAATGCCGTATTATGTGTTGGTACTTCCGGTTAAGGTGTAATTGCTATTCATTTGCCTAGCGTAGCCAGCTTTATCAACCTTTACTTGCCAAAGTATCTGTAAGTAAGCTTTTGAACAACCTGATTAAGTTACAACAGTTTTTCAGGCAAGCAACTCACTATTTTGATTACTAATGTGAGATTATTTTATCCCAAAAAAACGTATATTTGAGAATTTACAGTGATGTTTGGAGCTGTGAAGAGCTGTTGGCTGTATGAGAGACAATATCTGCTAGCCAGATTATTAGATAGATTCTTAGCTATCTTAATAGCACACTTTTTTTTGTTTGTATAGGAGGGATGAAACCCTCTTTAATGGTCACACATGCAGAGCACACAGTGAAATGTGGCCTCTGCATTTAACCCATCCTAGTACCAGGAGTCTAGTACTAGGAGCAGTGGGCAGCTATTGTACAGCGCCCGGGGAGCAATGCGAGTGAGGGAGGAAGGGGGGTGTCCCGTGCCTTGCTCAAGGGCACCACGGCAGGGCAGGAGGTGAACTGGGACCTCTCCAAGTAGCAGTCCACACTCCATATTTTAGGTCTGGTCGGGGACTTGAACCGGCGACCCTACAGCTCCCAGTCCAAGCCCCTACTGACTGAGCCACTGCCGCACATGTTAGCTGTGAATGATCTCGAATAAAATGAATTGTGTACAATGTTGCTATTGCTTAACCGGAATAACTAACACATACTGTATGGGTTTGAACAAGAAGTAGGAAAGGGGCGGGGTTACATAAGGTGAATAGTAGGATTCATTTAACAAAAAAATCATCCGTTTTTTTTCCATACACTGTTTTCTCTATATACTGTGTCCGTGTTTGAGCCATAATTTGGACCAAAAACTAAACCTGAGCCCGAACCATGGCAGCAGTCTAAGGCCATTTGTGACACTATCTCCAATATGCACCTTCTTCGCCTCATCAGCACACATACATTATGACATGACAGACATTTGCTTTGAAAAACAAAGAAACACTGGAGATTTGCTTCAAACACGACCGTAGTGCTGCCTCTCCTCCATGAGGCCAAGCCTTTCCCAAGACAGGGCTTGATGGGACATTTTTCAAAAGCTATTGGTCCTCCTTACTTCAATTTGGGTTTATGTCATATGCATGTTGTTAGCTCAATGACTTATTGAACTATGGAGACCAAAGGGGGAGTAAAGTGAATGTGCTGCTTATTCCTGCAGTCCACATCACTTGAGGTCTTGGTCCTAGACTTTCTAATGAATAATGATGTGGAAGAATGGAGGAATAGGCCAAAGGTTTGAGAAAAAAACCAAAACATTCTTCTTTGTTGAAAGTAAGTGTGTGTGTGTGTGTGTGTGAGAAATAGTATAAAGTTGTTCTTTTCTTAGAAAGCTCACCTTTCTCGCCAGGCCCAGGGCAATGTAACACTTCTCTCCAGCATCAACAATCTCCACTTCGTAGTAGTGGCAGCGGGTGGTGAGTGGCTGGCGGGCCTGAGCCAAACCCACGTCCATGATGCTCTTTCCCTTGCCAACATACTCCAAGAGCTGAGGTGGGTTTATAAACAGAGGGATAACCAAAGAAGAATGGGGGTTAATAGGTCAGGAAATAAACTGTATAGACTCATTTAACACCAACATGTTAAGATGTTTCCCGACATAACGTTCGTTTAACTGTAGACATGCTGTTGTGCATGTTGTTGTGATTGTTGGATGAAACCTTTCCAAGTTTAAAAAACTGCCTCTGACCAATATTAAACCAACAAGCATCCACTTCTGGTAGACCTCCCACTTCACACAGCCAGATGTTTTGGAGGTGAGTAAATTGGCAGGATTAGAACTGCTCTCTCAAGCGTGTCTTGGTCCACCACTGTGGTCCAGACTGAATATCTCAAGAACTATGGGATGCATTGCTATAAAAGTTTGTACAAACATCCATGGTCCGATTATGACTTTGGTGATCCCAAGGTTCAAGGTTCAAGGTTAAAGGTTCTTTATTGTCAAACTAACATAGCTACAGAGTAATTATGTCGTTGAAAATCTTAGGTCACAGGCTTCTCCAACAATGCAACACAATAATACAGATAAGCAGACAATATTAAAGCAATATTAAAGTATATTTATTAAAAGTAATACAAAAAGAAAAATAGTTCTAAATAAAGTGATAAAAAAAAAGTGGAATAGTGCAATACGAGTCTATATACAAGTTATTGGAATGATATATTAGATAATAGATAGATATTACTAAGTAGCAGATGAATGTTATGAAATTGTTTCAGCAGTTCAGTTGTTTAACAGTCTTATTGCCTGCGGGATGAAGCTGTCTCTGAATCTGGTTGTTCTTGTCAGGATGCTGCGGTAACGCCTGCCCGACGGCAGCAGACTGAACAGTTTGTGGCTGGGGTGATGGGGGTCTTTTATAATCCTGAGGGATTTCTTCCTGAGCCGCTGGGAGTAAAGGTCCTCCATGGATGGCAGCTCCGTCCTGGTGATGTTCTGCGCAGTTTTCACCACCCTCTGTAAAGCCTTACGATTTAGGGCGGTGCAGCTGCCGTACCAGGCCGTGATGCAGCCAGTCAGGATAGTCTCTATGGTGCACCTATAGAAGTTACAGAGTATCCTGGAATCCATTTTGAACCTCCTCAGCCTGCGGAGGAAGAAGAGCCGCTGTCGAGCTTTCTTGGTGATGGTGGTGGTGGTGGTGTGAAGCGTCCATGTCAGGTCCTCAGTGATGTGGACCCCAAGGAACCTGAAGCTGCTGACTCTCTCCAGCGCAGTCCCATTGATGGTGATGGGGGCGTGTCCCTCTCCCTGCTGCTTCCTGTAATCCACAATCAGCTCCTTTGTTTTGCTGACGTTGAGATGGAGGTTGTTATCCTGGCACTAAGATGTCAGGTTTTCGACCTCCTCTCTGTACGCCGTCTCGTCGCCGTCTGTGATCTGGCCGATGACGGTCGTGTCGTCAGCAAACTTCACGATGGTGTTGGAGCTGTGTGTGGCCATGCAGTCGTGAGTGAACAGGGAGTAGAGGAGAGGGCTGAGCACGCAGCCTTGAGGGGCACCGGTGTTGAGGATCAGGGTGGAGGATGTGATGTTTCCCTCCCGCACTGCCTTGGGTCTGCCCGTCAGGAAGTTCAGGATCCAGTCACAGAGGGCGCTGTTGAGCCCGAGGTCTCTGAGCTTGATGGCCAGCTTGGAGGGCACAATGGTATTGAATGCTGAACTGTAATCAATGAACAGCATTCTCACATATGTGTTCCTGTTCCTCTGGTCCAGGTGCTAGAGGGCAGTGTGGATGGTGTGGGCTATGGTGTCGTCTGTGGACCTGTTTGCTGCTCTGTAGGCAAACTGCAGGGGGTCCAGAGAGTCAGGGAGGGAGGAGGTGATGAAGGTTTTGACTAACCGCTCAAAGCACTCCATTATGATGGAAGTGAGTGCTACTGGGCGGTAGTCGTTGAGGCTGGTGATTTTTTTTTTTGGGGACAGGAACGATGGTGGAGTGTTTGAAGCATGTGGGGACTACAGACTGCAGCAGGGACCTGTTAAAGATGTCTGTGAACACCTCTGCCAGCTGAACTGCACACACCATGAGAACACGGCCAGGGATGCCATCAGGTCCAGGAGCCTTGTGTGGGTTAACCCTTTTAAAGGATTTGCACACATCTGCCCTGTTTAAAACAAAAGGGCAGGGCTCCTGGTCCTTCTGTGCCTCCACAGCCCGGCTGCTCTCAAAACGTGCAAAAAAGCTATTCAGCTCATCTGGGAGAGATGCGCACGCAGACACTCCTGCAGCACCCCCCGCTGCTCCTTTGTAGTCTGTCATTGTTCTTAGTCCCGCCCACATGTTCCGGGTGTTACAGCCTCTGAAGTCAGACTCCACTTTCTCTTTGTACTGTCTCTTTGCACTGCTGATTGCTCTCCGGAGATCATATTTGGATTTCCTGTACTCCTCCAGATCTCCAGCACTTTTTATCTAGCACTAAGATAAAATTGTTCAACAACTCTTGGATGGATGGCCATGACATTTGGTACAGATTGTTATGGTGCCAAGAGGATAAACCCTACTGACATAATGGATCCCTGACAATGAAAACTGCCATGGTCCCAGTTAATATTTTGATTGCCAACTAATATTTGTGAACATCTTGGCCAAGTGACACCATGTAAAGTATGCTAAATTAGCCATTAGCTTTTTCTGTTTGCTGTGTACCCATGGATGTGCAATCACCTATCACTGGAGTTGTTTGATACTGAAGAAAAGTCGAAACAAACCTAAATATTATTAAGCATCTTCTGGATTATAAGTAACATCTTTTTTTCATAATTGAAGGAATTTTTCAGGCCAATCAAAACAGTTTGTCAAATTCTTGCCCTCAGGTACCTCTGTTATTTAATTTTTTCTTTAAAGTTGAGATGGAGACAACAGATTGAAGACACAGCAGATCAAGCTTGGGCAGGATCCCCGCCCACTGTTGTTCTCGTGACGAGGGACCACGCAACCAGCTTTTGCAACTGGGTCCTAAGTGAGTGGGCAACATGACAGATTGACACTTCAAAACCCAGTCAAACCCAAACTGAACCGCCCACGGTGACTCTCCTGCAAGTACCAACAGCCACTAGAGATTGCATGTACAGAACCTGATGATAATGCAATTACTTTCAGGTCTATTTTGATCTTAAGTCTAAACAGGTGAAGATGGGTGGGTACAGGTGAGTAGGTGGGCAGCTAAGCAACCACAAAGCCTTTAGGCTGAGCCGTGTTTCCATGCCATATGAATGCATGCATTTCATTGTGTGTGCAATGCAGGATCCTCCCGAATATAAAAGGCTATGACAGACATGGTGGGGGTGGACGACATTACTCCTGTGTTAAGCCTTTATGTTTAAGCGTGTGTATAGGAGAATATTTTTAGCCAGAAAGCACACACCTGGTGCAAGCAGCTATTCAACATCAATGTAATAAAAGTCAAGTGTCTCAATTAAGTTATTAACATTTCACTTTTAGTTTTTCTCCCTGTTAATTAGTGATGCATCAAAGTGAAAATAACTTGGAGATGAAGCAGAAGGCCGCTCTAAAGCTTCATATCATATGAGTTTTGTAATGAGTTAGTTGGTTGTTGAGAAAAGTCATTTATAGTTCAAGAGTAGCTGTATAGTAATAGGATAAGTGGCAACACTAATGCACTGTTAAGTAACACTGTGTTCATAATGAACTAATAATGGTTTTATGTGAAGCGTCTTTGAGCATAAGGAAAGGCGCTATACAAATCACATCTATTATTATTAACTATCCAGAAGAGCTACAGTATTTCTGTTTTATATGTAATGAACATTTTTTAAACTCAAAACCATGCAAAAAATCCACAGCCTATATTGACCTAAGCTTAATTCCAGGTTTTCAATAGACATTGATAATATAAGAAGTATTTTAGGAATTCCTTAAAATAACTTTGGTACCTCTTTTCTTGTAAAAACAATGTGAGGACTCCTGGTGGTCAAAAACTCCACTTGCTCCCTTTGAGAGAAACACACATCAAACAGCCGCCAAACTGAAGCTTTCTTTCGGCCAACTCATGCCAAATTCCTTGAAAAAGAATGTGCAGGCCATCAGACAATGAAGTGATTACAACAAGACCAGTTAGCCATTCAGGATTATTAAACTAAAGCCTGTGTCTACAGTCATTCCATCAGCTATAGGTGTCAGCCTGGCTGCTGTTGAAATGGTCACAAATGGACCTTGACAACAGAAATGGTGAAAATGTATTGGTGGTAGACCTCTGCAGCAATAATATAAAGCCTGCCTCCATAGTTTTTTTTTTACATTTGAGCCTGTTCTATTTTACTGGAAATCTTTTAGCCTGTTCTATTTTACTTGAAATGTAGGAAATTGTTGTGTTAAAAAAGAAACGAGGTGAAGTAGAAAAACTGTGAAGAGAAAAAAGGGGCTGCTCAAAACTGTTTGCACTTTTTGGTCCTGTTTTTATTTGTATTTATTGTTTTGCTTGGTTTCCATACAAGTGCCACAATGTGTTATATGTTAAAAGTATCATACTTGGAACATTAAAAAGATAAGGAAATACGGTGATACGGTGTTGATTTTATTTGACGGACAAAATGGTGGGCTATTGGATGCAATTTAGACATTATGAGGTTTGGACCTTTGCAGGGAAGAAATGTACAAAACATGTCATTGAATACCCCTGATCTAAAGCCTGCCTCCATAGTTTTCCAGATAAAACGTTTTGTTTTTTTAAAACCCTGACAAAGGCTGGAAGCACATCCAATCTTAATGTTGATTCTTGGTCATAAAGAAAGTTAGTTCTACCTTCTCCCTCGAGTCCTATTGAAAATAGAAATCTTCACACTTCTGGAAACAAAAGCGTGTTTTTTATAGTGTCTTTATGGTACTCTGCTGGTTAATTGTTCACATGGGTGACAGTTCCATTGCCTCCACCTTTTGTATTACAAATTCCCCTTTGATGTGTACTCTTGGCTCTCCTTAACCTGCTGCACTTTAATGCCTGGACAACAACATTTATTTTTGGGAGATGAGGGAAAGAGTTTGTTTGCGATAAGCATTCAATACCACCTTTTTTTGCTTCATGCTGCTGAGTAATAGAAGCAGGAGAGAGAGGGCAGGGGAAGAAAAGAGACGTCGTAGCCTTGAGCGAAACATGCCTCACTGAGATAACTGACAATCTCCCCTTTTCTCTTTCACTCCTATAATTCAATAAGAGTGTTGAGAATGGTAATGGTGGTGTGCAAGGCCGTGTTTTGTTGAGCTGCTGCCTGGGAAACAGATGCAACGCCCAGAGAGTGGTCCTGCCAATTACCTGTCACAACTAATGGGGAAACTTAAAGAAGGGTGAAACTGAAATTAGGAGACCTCTTCTGTATTATGTGGTTTACACTCTTCAAGCAAACTGTAATATGATTGTACATCACGCAGCAGCTGATGAGTCAATATTACTCAGCCACTTAATCTTGTCTTCATTGGATTTGTAATTTGACGTTTTCGTTACATCTATGTTTTCCATTGGATTTGATTCTTTGTGCATTTCTAATTGTTTTTTTTGTCCTAGGTCCTGACTATTTCTTCTTTGCAAAAATGAATACTTCAAATATATGTTTTATTTTTAATAAAATCTGGACATTAAGTATCTGGGTCACATGTAGGGTTGGGAACCGAAACTCGGTTCCAGATGAGAACCGATAAGAAAATGCCGGGTACCGGCTACCCATACAAAATACACAATTTTGGTTCTGCTTAACGGTTCCTAAACGCGGTAGACCGTCTGCGCCGCGGTGACCCGGTGGAATACAGGGTAAGGGCAGACTGGCCATCTGTGTGTTCTGGAGAATCACAGAACGGCCGGTCGTCAGCGGGCCGTTGGCGGCCGGCTCGGTACGCTGACGGCCGGCACCGCCCTTAATTTTTTTAAACGGCATCATGTAAGTTGCGCTGACAGGCGACAGAGGTCCACAGTTGCCCTGCAGCGAGGCTCCCCCGCCCTCCCGTAGACAGTTGACGAGCTCAGTCACTTCATAACACCAAAGATGGATCGCGGTAAATGCTCTAAAGTGAGGCTCCACTACACTAAAAAAGAAAAAGACAAGGCACAGCACCTGTTAATAGCTTGCCACAGGCATAGATCAGTTAAAATAAAGCACAGCTATTGTGCAATACATTTGTATTGCATGTATATTTTTTATTTGTAAAAATGTCAGTTAAAGCTTAAAAGAATAAAGATATTTTTGTTATCTAAACGTTTGACCTCTTACTTTTACAATTTTGGAATCGAAACGGGGAATCGATAATAACCGGAATCGATAAGCAGAACCGGAATCGATACATTTCAAACGATACCCATCCCTAGTCACATGTGCCACTTTAATAAATAAAACATATCAGAAAGGCTTTGTCCTTGTTCAGAGGATCTAAATCATTTCTGGATGTCCTCCAGTAGCTGAATCTGACTTGTCCATCAATCACTTTTCTGTGCATAAGGTGACAAAGATGAATATCCTGATGGATTTAAAAACACACCATAATACTACAGCTGGTTACAGCCATTCTGTCAGTGCGACTTCTTTTTCTTGGCTAGCAGTAAACAGGTTAGGCTTGTACTGAATGGATCAAATAGTGCGGAACGGTGTCAAAATACCCAAACCATGTCGTGACACTGTTTACATTACTATGAAAAGAACCTTAGCTTGTTCTTATGAGTTTTGTATCAAAACCGAAAGAATAATTAGACAGGTTCTTAGCCATTGCCTCAAAACCCATTTCATTTGAATGTGAACAAATGTTTTTGTTCAAAACAAATCACTCACCATTTACCGAGTTTTAACAACTTTCTTGTTCAAGCGTGTGATGTGCGTTATCAGAACTACTTCTGCGGTGGGACTGAACTTGTTTAACTTGGGTAGGAAGCTCAAGGACGCACTTAGCAGCAAAACCTTACACTAAAATCTAAGCAAAACCTGTAATTACCATAGCACTGACACAGTAAGTGAGGTCGAGTCAGGTGAACAAGGATTTACTGTTAGAAGACAAGATGGAATTCGCCTGAATGCATACAACAAGCCTTACGGCCACATAGCTACCTGCAGCAACATCAGTGTGTGCAAGAGAGCAAGTGACTACCTTATGTTCTGACAGATATCTGGTATGACACACTGGCAATAACATTTTGAAAACCACGCAACTGCGACAACGCGCTAAAACAATAGACATGCGTAGTCACTCGGCAGGTTTAATCAATCAATCAATCGTCCCCTCTAAGATTTCCAAAAGCTGTGAGAACCAAGGAGCCACATTGTTGACCTTCACTGACACCTCATCACTCACTGGCCGTGTGGAGCTTTTCATCACCTTTTAATACACTCCATTTATTATCCCCCTTACCACTGCTGGGAAGATGTTGCCCAAATTAACTTGCGGCTCCAATGCCAGTGCGGATTGCCACTTGGGCAAAGTCGTAAAAAGTTTGTTTTACAGGAAGGTTGCCACCTTTGGAAAAAATATGTTTGCTCTTCGGGGTAAACTCTACCAGAGATGAGATGGCATAAAAACCGTGACAGATATATAGAATTTTCTAGGTATTATGCTTTGTACTGTATGTTGAAACAAAGTGCACTGTTCAAGGCTATGAGGAAAGTGTTTCCTGAAACACCTTACTAGAAACTTTCTCCTCAGCCAAAGTTACAATCTGCCAACAACATGAAGGCACAGGTCAAATCTGCACTCACAATCTGTGATTATTTACAACCGGGTTTACTAAACAGCTTACAGTGTATGTCAGTGTGTTACTGCTTTCTAGGAACAAGTGAAGTGCACAAGTTAAGGTGAGGTCAGTAAGTATCAGTGATGGGATTTAAGAGACATCACCAAGTTAAAAAAAGTAATACTTTTTCCTTGTGAAGATAAAATAGAAGGAAAATGTGCCACAAAAAGGTATTTTCTTACACAAAAACAAAAGTAATAATTGCATTCAATGTAACTTGCCAAAGCACATTCCGAATCCCTGAGCTCTTACTAACATGTTGAATGCATTCCCTTTATTTTTCCTGTATTTTTTTTCCTGTATTCAGGTTTACTTGCTAGCACTTCTCTCTCTTCATTGGTTGCATTGAAAAGCATCTTGTCTTGTCACAGTGCGACACCATTGGTAGGACTGCACATACACCCTAATTGTGTACAAAACATGCGTCTACCCCTACAGTGTTGAAATAGTAGTAGTAGGGTGGACCAGAAATCAAGCTTGACTCCAGTCATCTTGTGTGCGTCATGTCCATCGACCCCAACCAGCCAGCAAGACTCCACTCGGTCACTCTATTGACTTTCCTTGGATTAAGTTATTCATAGTTTCCTCTTTTCTCACGCTACTCGCTTCAAGAAACAAAGTCAACTACTGGTGCCAGGCTAGGCCTGGGAGGTAGAAACCATAACAGCTTGATGGGAATGTGGTGAACTTTTATCCAAGAGCAGTGTCATGGTGTCATGTTAGGATTCTTGACTATTGTTCCCAGAGGAAGGAAGGAAGGAATGAAGGAAGGAAGTAAGGAAGCAGGCAACATTAGAGGGGCGTTGGTATAACAGTTTTCTCTGAAAATTGGAAAAGGTAGCACAAGGAACGGAGGGGTGCTGATTTTGACTTGACGATGATTGGTGCAGTTCACAGTCATCTAAAGAAATTGCTCTACGGAGGAAACTGCAATGTGGAGGCATGTTTAAAAGAATGTGGTGCACCTGTACAGCATGAAAAACATGTTAGAGGGGAGAGTGAACGTGAGATATGGGCCGTGTGGGAGCGCTTGTGAAAACTGATAACCACAGTTTTGGGTGCTGTCTACTTACTCATCCGCAGCTGAGGGGATTAAGGTGGTGGGCACAGCGACTGCCGTGACAACAGGAGGCAGAGGATTGGACGCACCGAGCCGCACGTACGCAGTGGAAAGCCGGCCAAATGTCTCCTCTCAAGAAAACAGCAGAGCGGGAGCATGGTGGCATGTGGATTTTATCAAACATGTTGTGTTTGCCTAAGACACTCCAGCTGACAGTCATGACAAAGATAGAGAAAGTATTAAATCCCTTAATGTATGTCCTGTGAGGTAATCTTATACAATCAAGAAGTAGGATCACTTATAAAAGGAACATTTAATTTATCGATGTTGCACAATAGCCTTGAAAACTAAAGCCAACAGATCAATCAAATCTCAGTGTTTGTGGTTCGAGTTGTCAGAACAGCTCAGGATCCAAACGGCCGTTTACAGTACAAAGTCATGTGATGATATTTTGTATAAGATGTGACAGATCATCACTCATTCCAACCCCTAAACACACCTGTTGCATACACCTTGTAATGTTAAAATTCTATTAAATCACACCTTATTTCCTTTGAATGACACGCTCCATTACGAAAATACAGACAATATGGTGTCACATCAGCGTCAGTAAAACAGAGTCCTCTATGCTAGTGACTGTTTTACATCTCCATGTGTAATAAAGCTGTTATAAAAGCCACGACTTTCACTTTCATTTTGTCATTGTGAAGGCTGATAAAGGCAGAAACCATTGTTGCTAGGAAGAGGTAAAGTGTATATACATGAAACCATAAAGAAGACTGAGAATGACGTGATTTTTAAATTATATTTGTCCATCAATTCACTGCCGTCAATTTTAAGGCATCAGAAATGATGACAGACATTTAGAGCCTTATACGAAAACAAAGAGAAGTTTTAAATGTAAAAAAGACATTGGTATTCAATAACTAAAAAGAGCCCGAATGAACCCTGAATGTCAGCATTGCAGAGAGATAAACCTTTAGCCAGTGGTTTTCCTATTTAGAAGAGTTCATAAATTGAGGCTATTAGGTTTTACATTTTGCATAATGACAAACCTGCTTTTATAAAATATCAAGCAGCCAGTAAAAATCTTTATGGGCAACACTGAGCCAACAATGGCACAGCAATCAAATTAAAATTCACTCCATTTACTTCAGTTTTACACCCAAGTATTACCATGAGGGAGGAGTATTCATTAGCCTGAACAAATGGCCTTCAGATGAGTGATTAAAAAGCTGAAAAGGAACAAAGAGTGTAACATAATAAAGGATGATCAAAATAAAAGGATGAAGGAGGCCAAAGTGAAAACAGTTACCTCCCTGAAAAGGAAAAATGTTTCCTTTAATACCAAATGTATCAGAGTGGTTTCAAGGACAACCAAGATAAATGAAACAAATGCAGCATTTCATGGCAGAAAATAGAAAGTGGGCGTTATAAAACAGATAAATACTTGAGTATAATGGAGGCAAGAGAGGGGAATATTTGGCTTAGTAGGTGTGATGATAGAGGGAAGAAACGTAGGATCAGATATCCACCTATCTAAACAGGAGAGCCCCCCCGCCCCACCAGCTGTAACGTAAGCAGTTCTCAAAATCAAAGGCTGCAGACAAGTCGCTACGTTTACCATTGTGCACTGTGCATTCTGCGGCTTTGCACTTCTTAGAAGGCCTCATCAAAAGCATACCAGTCGGAAAAGTCATTTATCTTGCAGCCATCTTCTCTGCCCCCGCCCCTCCCCTTTAACAATCAGTGAGGACAGCTTTCAACCGGAACAGTCATTATCCGGCGTACATAGAAACGTGTGTAAACGACTACCCTGTTTTGACCAAATGTTAGCGAGGTGATGTTAGGTGAAGCAACCGCGAGCAGCCAGAGCGAGGTGGAAATGATCCGTGGCAACCGGGCGATAGATCCGTAAATCGTCGGAAACCACAAACACTGGAAATATCTGTTACATAGCCGCACATGTGAGGAAGGAGGGAAACTATTTCCATGCCCGCCAAATATTATAGCTGGCAGTTATGGGCTTGAAGAGTACAATTTGTACTGAAATCCATAGGAGCTCTGTTTGGATCAGGAGAGGAGAGGTGAGGCAAGGACAGAGGAGAGGTGAGACAAGGAGAGCAGGGCTGCAGTCGAATAGTCAAAAAGATCAGCCCCTATCATCTAATCCTCTCGTCTATTCCTTGACCTCTGTGTGAAACGTCACAGGGTTAAGGAATAGTGGATAGGAGAATTCAAAAGGAATTAGGAGAAGAGACTGCGGTGCTTTGAGAATCCGACTGCACTTTCACTATCCGACATATTTATGATGCGCCAGCGGACGTCATGAATGTGCGTTTGCTGTTGGGAAACTACAGTTTTCTGTACAGCGGATTGAGCGGACTACATGGATGTTTAATAAGAACGGCGGACGCATCTAGACACGTTGCACCGCGCTCTTATGGTGTTGTTTTATGCTTTATGAACGTGGACAACAGAGAAACAAATATTTTTCATGACCAAGGTTGGAATTTAAATAAAAAAGGAAAGTGAAACTTATGCTCGTAACCCTCAACCTCCGGTCCACACGTATTAATCCACATGAATCCCAATACGTATGATTGTATGAAAAGATCTTAAAAATCCGTGAACGGCCGAATGTTGCGTGACGGCGAATGCTGCGGCCGCAAGGCATTGTGGGACAGCATTTTCTCCTTTCCTTTTGTAAAGGCAGGTCCAGTGGTTCTTAAGCCAAAGGAGGTTTAAAGGAAGTTTGAAATCTCCTTTCCTATCATCTAGAGAATTCGAACGGCTCATATCATGGCTGCCACTGAGGTACTTCCGGGTCATTTCACTCCGTTAGGAAGGTTCCTAAGAGAAACTGACAATTCGACTGCAGCCCAGGAGATGAATCAAGGAAAGTGGTGAGAAGAGAGGTGAGCAGAGGAATTAAGGTGATAGGAGATGAGTCAAGGTGATAGGAGATTTAAGGAGGAGTGAAGTATAGGTGGGGAGAGGAGTGAGGGATATAGGAGAGTAATCAAGGTGAGAAAAGTCAAGGTGAGAGGAGTCCAAGAAAGTGGAGATGATTCGAGGAAATAGAGTTGACTAAAGGAGAGAGGAAATTAGTCAAGGAAGGTGGTGAGGAGAGGAAATAAAGGTGATGTGAAGGTGATAGGAGAGTAAAGGAGGAGATAAGTATACGTGAAGAGAGGAGTCTGGGATGTAGGAGAGTTGTCAAGGTCAAAAGTCATGAGACTTGACTCATGAGAGTCAAGAAAAGAGTAGAGAAGTCATGTGAGGAGAGGAGACAAAAAAGAGGAGAGTAATCAAGGTAAGGAAAGAGGAGTCAAAATGAGAGAGGAGATAAGGAGACGAGGCAGGAGCCCAGGAGAGAGGAGAGGATAAGGGTCAAACAGAGAGGAGAGAAGTCAAGGAGGGAGAAGGAAAGAGGTGTAAATGTTAGGGAAATACTTTTAAAAAAGAAAGTAAAAAGGTGAGAGGAGGCAAGGAGAGATAAAAAAGGGTCAAGGACAGAGAAGAGAAGTCAAGGGTAGTGGTGAGGAGTCAAGGATACAGGTAGAAGACACAAGGCAAGAGAGGGAACAAGAATAGAGGAGACAAGACAAACATAAAAGCAAAGAGAGGAAACAAGGACAGAGTTGAGTGTTCAATGATCCAAAGTGGCTCTTGGAAAAGTCTGGTTGAAACCGCACAACGAAATGAATTAAGAGTCAAAACCAACAAAGATTAAGTGAGACCACCTTGTATCTGACATAATGTTCTCACCATAATCTTACCTCATAATAATCCTCCTACTCAAAGGTTTCTAGCGTTCAAAACAACTTTCCCCTGCTCCTCTAGTTTCATTTTCCTCTGCCACACTTTCCTTTTCTTTCTCTTGTTGCTCTATAAACTACACGTTCTCTGTCATTGCAGGAAGCAGCTACTGTTGCTGCTGTCCCACACCCTTCCTCAGTGTCTGCACTTAATACTTGTCAAAACTTGACAGCGATTTTAGTTTCAGTATTTTCACCAGCTTAAACGCATAATGTCATTTTCTTCCATTACATTGCATTTAGCTGACGCTTTTATCCAAAGCGACTTACAATAAGTGCATTCGACCAGGAAGATACAAACTTGAAGAAAACAGAATCATATAAGTACATCAGGGTTCATAGAGCCAAAACATTTCAAGTGCTACTGAACTAGCTTTAGATAAGCCAGTCCTTTATTAGTATATAAGTGCTTTGCTTTGTTAGTAATTTTATTGCTCGAAGTGGAGTCGAAAGAGATGAGTTTTCATTCTGCGCCGAAAGATGTGTAAGCTTTCTGCTGTCCTGATGTCAATGGGGAGCTCATTCCACCATTTTGGAGCCAGGATAGCAAACCGACGTGTTTTTGCTGATGGGAACTTGGGTCCCCCTCGTAGTGCTGGTGCAGCGAGCCGTTTGGCTGATGCAGAGCAGAGTGCACGTGCTGGGGAGTATGGTTTAACCATGTCCTGGATGTAGGAAGGGCCAGATCCACTCACAGCATGGTACGCAAGTACCAGTGTCTTGAAGTGGATTCTAGCAGTTACTGGAAGCCAGTGAAGGGAGGAGCGGTGTGGTGTGGGAACATTTAGGAAGGTTGAAGACCAGACGAGCCGCTGCATTCTGGATGAGCTGCAGAGGTCTGATGGCACATGCAGGTAGACCAGCCAGGAGGGAGTTGCAGTAGTCTAGTAGGGATCTTTAACACAAAACAACACCAAAAGATGGAGGTGGGAGTGAAATAGCATGCCGCATATTACTCTCAGATAGGATCCCATAATTTCATTGTTCAGTAACAAAACAACCGGACCCGGGGATAAAAACTAGTACGAAACCATAAAACGGATGCACAAAAAGTCAGCCTGACGCTTTTCACCAACATTTGCTCAGATTGGTTCTCTGATAACCCAATCATCCAATGACTGAAACCAAAAAGTGCCTTAAAACTGGAAAAAAAAGTCAATATAACAAACACTGGCATAAAGCACAACGCTGAAGTTTGCACAAAAAGGGAACATCCCAAGACCGCAGGAAGAGCTGAAGACTTTGAAGCTAGTACACATTTTGAATAGCCCTTATTTAAATCATAGATCCTAAAAATAAAATTATAAATTCATACTCGGAAGCCATATTGCCTTTAAGTTCCACTGAGAAACTTTCATGGGAATAAACTGGGCCACACTTACAACACTTTATCCATTACACGCCATTACCATTTCACAAAACCAAATTAAACTGGCTGTGACCTTGATTACAATTAGGTATTTCTCTAGGTTTGATAGTTGTTGGAAGCATTTGGGATATTTCACAAAATATATAACTTAGGTTTAGTTGTTTTTTTAGACATTCTTAATGCAGAAATGTGACATATTCTACTTTTAAACTCTCTCAATGATGGCTACATCAAGGATCTTAAAGGCTTACAGTAGAAGAAAGAAATCACTGCTGGATGGCTGAGCGGACCATGCAGCCGACACCCCAGCTGTGAAAACCTCCAACCACATGAGTAAAAGATTCCTAAGAGTCCCGTTACTCCACTTATTGAATTTTTACAACCTGGTGGGCTGCCAGGCACTTGGCTGCTCCGACACGTTTCGTGCCATTGCCACTCCTCGGTCCAGAGAAACACGAGAGACAGACAGAAAGACAGAAAGACAAGAGAGCGAGACAGCTGGCTGAATCATCCTGCTCACCGACAGCCCTCTGCTTAATGACCTCCATCTGCCTTTAGAAAAGATAATGGCACATGTTGCTGTGTGGCAGATGATTGTGTACCGGCGTGGAGAGACATGTTTATCACTAAAAACCACACACAGCCTGGCCTTCATCGCTGCTCTGTCAATGAGAAACCTGTAGTCTTGTGGTTTTGAAGTTGGAAGAGGTGAGGGTGGGACGGGGGGTTGATGAGAGCTCACACCTTCACACAGAACAAAGGTGCTACAGTTTCACTACTGTAAAGTGGTGGGAAAACAGCACTTGTGATATCACTGATGACACGGTTGTTGCCAACAATGAATTCCATTGGAGTAGCTCACGTCGGCGACTTGAATCATAGTTTAGTCTGAGTCTGAAAACACGGGACTATAACACTCTTATCCCACCAACAAGGCCAGATATTAGTCAGCTACAGCTTATGAATTTTTAAAAATCCCTTGACAAAATATGGTGCCCACAGCAATGACAAACAAACAACAAAATACTTTATTCCATCCTCTGTCGTCTTACTGTACAAATGACTGTACTACATATTGGTGAATGCTGCTGTATTAATGATGTCTATTGAAGATGTATATATATATATATATATATATATAATATTAAAGCACTTTTATCTAGTGGCGTTACACGGTGTCCGGGCAGATATCAATTACTTTGTGCTCTTGTTCTGTAAAAAAAACATATTTTCCTCTATTTGAAAAGGTTCCTGAAATAAACTGCAGGCTAATAGTAAGGGACTTTATCCATGATCTAACAATTCTCCGATAATTTGTTTCCTTTTTTACTGATCATGTGTCCACATGTATTATCAAAGCCTGTTATGCACAATAGGCTTTCTTCCTAGTCTTTTGGCTAAGAGACGATTCTGGTCTTTTAAATAAAGTAACAATACTTGTCGATCCAATGTGTTGGCATTTCTATTGTTTCTTGGCAAATAGAAATAAAAACCTAAATGTGAAAATAAATAATTGTTCCATTTCTTATTTGTCCCGGGCTAAATATTCTCGGTATGAATTTAAATGTAAAACTCACTCTGTATTTTTCGAACACCATCAGTCAGTACTGATCGCTCTGTAACACGGCCCGTCCACACGGCGGCGTGCGTTGAAGCTTCAACGCTTCTGCCCATTCACTTTGAATGGGGTGACGACACGCTTTGCCGAACTGCATTGTGGTTCCTTCGCTTCACTCGCTTCAAAAGTTGAGCAATGTTCAATTTTTGAAGCTTCGACGGAAGCGTCAGCCAATCAAATCATATGCCAGTACAAGCTCTAGCCAATCAAACCGCGTGCTTGTGTGTCCGGGGCGGGAGATTCATGTGATTGGTTGTTGGTCGAGTTTCAGACACGCCCACCGGTAAGCTTCAACGCACGCCGCCATATGGACGCTGCGTTACTGTTGCCTTTTAAGCTATTACCTATTGCTATAACGCACTTCTTCAAGAATATATATAATTTGTTATACCTTCCTCATATAAAATGTTAACTTGAACATTTGGCACTGATTGCATTCTTGAACAATACCTGATTCAGAGTGTGCCTAGTGCGATAAAACCCTCCAGGACTGACTGCCTCATAGGAATCATACGGATTTATAGTTCAGTGTTTAGCTCAGCCAGTGCCGTGCAACACTTTAATTATATACGCTAAAGTCTTTACATTCTTTTATTCACCTTGTGAGAGGCAACAGCAGCTAACAGAGTAGTTTGAAAACGGCTTTGATAGATCACAAGACGTGTCTACGGTTACTAAAAAAATATATCACTGAGCCTTTCTTGCTAAAGCATTAAGTACAGTTGTCAACAAAGAGGGATTTACTGGAGAACAGGCAGATGAATGATCTTGTAAAAAGGCACAAAACAAACACGGGGAACTGGCAACAACCACGCAGAAGTACAAGAGACGGAAAAGCCACACATTAATCTGTCCCATTCAAAAGACATATGCTATAAAAACACAGTTAATATATGTAATTTTCTAATGTAAATGTTATTTTTGACGTACATCGTGTGCCGTGTTCAGGAACTCAAATTACCGGTCATAAATCAGCTACAAGCTAACTAGCATAAACTGCTACATCATTTTGTTTAACACTTCTTAAAACAGTGCTTAAGTAATACAACTTTTAATGAGCTGATAATATTATAAAGATTATAATTAATGTGTTGCCTTTGTTTAACGTGATATAGTCCCAACAACGAGTAAGATCTGTCTGTTTTGTATAATAAATGCTTTATATTTTGGCCAATGGTCGGAACAAGGTAAACAATTCAGTTCAAGCTCTGCAAATGTTATTTTTCACATTTTATAGTTTAATCAGAGACACAGTCCCACCACAAATGTATCTTGAAAATATTGTCTGTTTTGTTAAAGATTGATAAACAGATTCAATAAGGATAATGTTAATTTGTACTTGCACTGCTATTTGGAAATGCATCTAGTCTTTGGCCAGTTCACATTAGGAATTAAAATACAGCCTGCCATTGTCTTATATGCTCTTATACTCATGATACTTATGGCGCGTTTCCACTACAGCGCGGAGCCCGGCCTCGCTCGGCCTCGCTCGGCCTCGTTAGGCCTTGTTAGGACCAGCTCACTTGATGGCGCGTTTCCATTACAGTTTAGGAACTGGGGCAGTAACTATAGTAACGCAGTGTAGGCGGAGCGATCGGCTTTTTGGTGGGGGGAGTCATGCTGCTTAAAACTGCCGTGACGACTTATTTGTTAGAAGTGAGCTTTAGAACAGATAGGGACACAACGCTTTCAAGCAAATAACAGAGCGTTTGAAAAAACGTACCATGCAGAGACTCCAGTAACGCCGTTGCAGAGTCCAGGCCTCCATCCCTCCCAACGCTAGCCGGTCTATGGCCGTAAATGGTGTCCATTAGCTCAAACCACTTCCAGTTTTTCCTACTGGCACCACTCGTGTTGTTATTATCTTTGACCAAGCGATATTCACTCTTCATCTTTTTGAGTTTTTCCCTACACTGCACGACAGTTCTCGAGTAGCCGCTTGTGGACATCTGTGACCTCCTGAAATACTTTAATATTGCGAGTTGTCCCGTCGAGCTCCTGCTGGATCTTATCATCTGCAATGTAATGTAGGAACGTCGTCACTTCCTCGACCAACCACGGCGTGCTTTTCTTTGCCATTTTAGCTCCTCTGTTGACAAAAATGCTGTTTATAAAAATGCTGCAAGCTTCGCTATATATATATGCGACGCTAGGGATTATCTCGCGCGCCGATTGTATTCTCTCTGACCAATCAGCAGTCGAGAGTGTTGACGTCACAACTCAGCCTGGTTGTTCCTGGCCCTAGAACCACGATTTTATGAGGCCAGAAAAACTGTGAATTAGGACCCGCCGGCCGGTACTAGGCCAAGTGGAAACGCAACCAAAGTCGGGCCGCTGACGTCACAGCCCTCTTAAACCGGGCTCCGCGCTGTAGTGGAAACGCGCCATTAGTAATACTTGCAATCTCCGAGTTAAGCTAGGCAAGAGATAGCAGACAACATGTATTGCTTTAACAGGGACAAAACAAAAGTGACCTTTTCTACTTCTTACCGTGCCACTAACCCTGACATCGAAAAGCCGCCCCCAGTCATCTTCATGGCTGTCCACCATCATCATACTATCGTCTACCTCCAGGAACCACTCCGCCTGCAGGTCAACCTTCACCTCCTCCCCCATGGAGTGCATCCCTACGGCGGGGAACAGCCCCTCCGCAGACACGGGAACCTCCACTGAACCCACCTGCAGAGGACAGGGATGCATGGTAACAGTGGGTGAAGAGAAAGAAAGACACGACGCTAATACATACTGACAGTTCCTGTTTGAAACAAAACATTACAGAATGTCCTTGTGTTTTAAAACACCTACCTCTTTGCCGTTTTTGGTGAAAAACACTGTTGTAAAACCTGCTTCAATGTTCTCTGAGTGTATTCCACAGCCGATGCGGTCACCACGAGCACACTTTGGCCCAAACTGCTGACCGGCAGGGTTTCCATTGTATAACCTAGGAAGAACAAAAATATATGAATCTTCACAATATAAAAAAGCTAGCTACTGCAAATATATAACCATTCAATCATTATTATGTGTATAAATAAACAGCAATAACTGTCTTTTATGAGCTTTCTGCTTGTGTTATCTCCTGCAAGTTTATGATACCAGTAATGTTTATCATTTATCAAGCAACAATGTAAAAACTCACTGCTTCCAGCTCCTCAATTATGAGGATTTGCTGCTTTCTTTGTCTTTGAACTATTGGTCAGACAAAGCAAAACATTTAAAGAGGTCACCTTGAGCTCTAAATCTACAGACAAAGTAAGCTTATTATGAGAGTAGTTGTTAGTTGAAGCCCTATGAACAATAATTAGGTGTGCAAGGTTAAGAGCCATTAGGACAAGATTAGATATATGTGACCGAATAGTTAAGTGATTCATTTTTTTATAATGCAAAGAAAAGAGCTATGGAGAATCATATAGGGAATGAATGCTGTAGTTACGTGTGGATGAAGAACCGGCAAAAGCCACAATCCCTTTTCTCCATCCATGCAGGAAACCGAAGCTGAACTGTAGTTAATGGGCTGTGGGCTGATGGTTTGACTTACTTGCCGTTGTCAGCGTGGTAAGCTACAGAGTATGGCAGCCAGCCAGGCTGGTGGTCCAGTCTGTAGAATTTAGGCACCAGGCCCACAGCGATGGTCCCCCTCACCCCTGTGTCCACTATTGTCACCTACACACACACACAAACACAAAGACAAAGACAACACTGTAACTCCAATACTTTTCATTTGATACAGTCAAATCCTAATTAAATCCTGAATTAAAACTACAACACAGATTTTTGTCTTTATGTATTACTTCTATTTGATATTTAAAGTCTTTAAATTAGGCAACACTATTATCATTTGTTTCATACCACTTTTACCATTAGATTTAAGTGGTGGCTACGTAACATTGTTTTCCGACTAAGGTGATCCAAACTATTCAAATTAGTGTTGTTGAGTTCAAAAGTAAAAAATGTATTGAAAAGTTAAGGACAATAGTTTTAGTCCAACAAAATATTTAGCTTCTTTCAATATTTGTTGGCATTAAGCCTACAAAAACAACATTTTTACAGTGGTTAAAAAACGTTTTGCTCTTCCGCACTCAATATATTTTCACAACCTGCTTCAGTTTCTGGTGTTGTTAATGTATTTATGGTCCAAAAAAGCTGCAATATATAATTCAATGTTCCCTTTTTAATGTTTAATTCATTCCAATACAATCATGGTGTGTTTACTGTGATATTTCTGGCCACAAAATTGGTAGCATGAACATTTTATACCGGCACATCCTTAGTCCAAAGCCCCTGTGGCACCAGGGGAAAATTTCACAACCGCCTCTGCCCCTCAGCTAGTTAAACAGAACAAATTGACACACAATACCTAAGCAGAATTAGGTGAAAGGTAATGCCGGCGAATACAGGAGAACGGCCCCATGGGGAGTGAGCTGCATTTCCTTCCTTTTCCCGCTGACCTCTCCAAGGCATTTCTCCCCCCTCTGTATCATTCCTTGCATGTTTTTCTCCCCTTCCCCACATATCTGCCTCCCTCATTCTCTACCTCCCTCTTCAGCTCAGACCCCCAAATCGCTTCTCCTGCATGACGGCACATGTTAAACCAAACGGCTTGGGTTTCTCTGGCTACGAATTCCAGGGCCAATTCCTTTTCAGTCTGGCACTTTTTAAGGACAATACTAATACTACATTCTTGGCCTCGGCAGGTCATTACTTCCACATGTAAACTGTTAAAATATCATTTATGTCTGTGAAGGCCGTGAGTAAATGTTACAGAGCAGGAGTTTGCCACTGATGAGCCGTTATGTCGAAATACATTTTCCAATAAATCTATTAAAACAAGTGGAATGCTTCAGATGTTCAGCTCAACTTGGATAAAACAGCTTGTGATAACTGGAGAAAGAGCAGCAGAAGTTACAGAGGTAAGATGGATTCCTTGTGAAAGCAGAACGAGGTGAAACATGAGGATTGCAGTGACGCATACGTCCACATAGGCTTGCCCTTTATCAGAATAAACGCTCCCAAATCTTCGAGATATCGGGGAAGCTGACAGCGTGTGCGTCACAAGGTGGAGAATAATGTAGCATCAAACTCAGGGTACTGACCACGCTTAAATCCCCTTGTTTAAATGTCAGAGCGATCCATCAGGTTGGGATTCTCGTTTCCATATAAATATTGTTATCGTTCAAATATCCTCTTTAGATAGGAGACGAAGTGATTCAGGTCAGAGTGATTGACATTGCATTTGATAGAAATGTCACATCTGGCACATATCTGGGAAACATGAAGGCCATAAACAATGTCAAAGCACATTGTTAGCCTGCCTTACTCAAGAAGATCTGAAATGTTTCAACGGATGCCGGAAGTGGTGCTACTTGTCTCAAAAGGTTAAGAATCTAAAAAAGAAGAATGGAAGAAGTAAATAATCTCTGCTGATGCTGCAGGCTGCTGTCTGGCTCTATTTGCAGCTCAGCAGAATGACGTAGGTTCACAGGATAATGTATATTTCTAAAGTTTCTCCTGAAGCCTCAAAACCCAGACGAGGAAGTGCGTCCGCCTCCCCTGACGCCGAGCAACAACACGTCACAATGACGCGCATCATCAACAAACTTGACTGCTCATAAATAACACACTGCAGCCCTTTAGCAGGTTATTTATGAGCAAACTTTTGCAACTTTCCTGTGCTAAAACACAGAAAAACTTTAAATATACTCCTGTAGGGCTGCACAATATATCGAAATGTAATCGAGATCCCAATAAGGGTTGGTGTGATATTCAAATCGCAGAAGGTGCAATATTTCTTCCAGTCAAAATATGTGTTAATATTACTCTGCAATGTGATGCTACAGAGAAGTCCTGTGCTACACATCTTACTCCTACCCATTTTAAACCCTGCTTTAATCGTTTTGTTATTGAACTTGAACAATATGGCACCTTATTGGACAACATGAGAAGCAAAAAAGCTGCAAAAACCTTCAAACATTTGAAAAGAAAGACATTTAATCTGATTTCTGAAAAGGACATTGATGAATTGTGTACTCCCAACCAATTGTTTTTTATGGCAATTGTTGGTAAACCGCTTAACCCTGTTGTAAATAAAGGGGAAACAAAATATATATATATCTTTGTTTGTTTCTCTTAAAAAACCTAAAATAATAAATACATCTTTCAATGATAATGAGGATAATGACACAAAAACAATCAATCCCTCTAACATTGTGATTCATATTGCAGTTGCAGTATCAGTCAGATTAGTTGCTTTTTCCACATTGTACAACCCTGCTCTCCTGAATGAGTGAGAATTGTTACGACAGCCAGATTTTCTTAATACATGTCCGATAGTTTCTCCTGCTGCCAGTCTGCCTGCCTGTCTGCTGGAAAAGACTGTGTTAGACTAATCTCACTCAAAGATTACTAACCCACACCCTATCCCTCATTCCAATGCAGCTCGGACATTCTTGAGGTAGTGGTTTTGCACTGGTGAACTTGGACTGTAGGGGGGGCACTCAGAATTGAATATGAAGTTGAGAAATTGTCAGCGATGGGATTCCAGCGGATAAAATTGCTGGCTTGATGGTAAAGCAATGTTGAGCACACACAGGGACGATGGTATGTGGTAATGATATCATATCACATATCAGATCCCCCCACCCAAACATTTCAGAATGAATGATTGTGCAAAGGACAAACATTCGACTTATGTTCTAATGATTACCATAAAGCTAGAAAAAAAAGTAGATACACAGTTAAAGATAGCAGTTGGACAAATGAATCTTGGGAGAGGTCTTGCAACTCGATCGGAGCTCAGTTTCAATAACAATGCCAGATATTGACTTACAGCACCACTATAAATGAGCCTTACCTCAAAATAGCAATTTCCCTTTGATAAAGGATGGCCAGCCACATAGCAACCCACCTCCTCAGAGTTCCCTTGGTAACTAAAGAGAAGAAATGACAGGTTAACAATAGGTGACTTCTCATAGTTCCGACTGCAGTGTGCATAATCAGAAACACAAGTACAACCTCGTCTTTGGAAATACAGTGGAGACACTATCAGAGTAATAAGATGCACAAGACGAGCAACAGATATCAGACTGCAATATGAACCAAAAACTTAAAATGATAAGACACTTTAAAGGCTGCTCCTCAGCCAGATGATTAAAGGAAAACAGATCAAACGACATGCGCATGATTTTTATTTGCTGTTACCGTTGTATTAGTCTCACACAGCCAGACCTATCTCATGCTCTTCATTATTATTATTATGAAAGTGAGTCTGCTTAAATCCAAGGAGTCAGACTACTGTTTGATAAGATATGATATCCTCCACTATTAAATAATAACTGAAGGGATGTTTTGTTAAGAAAGGGGAAACTGGAGATGTGCAAGGGCAATTCAGTGTTTAGCAGCTGAATTAAATGCTAACATATTTAGAATAAGGAATAACTTTTATAACCATAGAACTGTATGGTAGGTATGTGACAAACCTGATGCAAACTGAATGTAGGAGCCAAAGTTTGTAATAAGCCTGTGGAGCTTATTATGGGATTGTTTGGACAGCTCATCATCTGTGCTATAACTAACACTTGTATGACGGAATTTAGACATAGAGGGTAAGCAGGCATCGATATTTTTTTTTTAGATTTACGTTTCACTCCAATTTAGCAGAAATGAATTGCAAGTTTTTGATTTTAAAAACAGCATTTTAAAAACTAAAATTATCAGCAGGGATAGCATAAATGTTTGAGAAAATGTTGTGTCTTTTATGTTAGAAGAAGAAGAAGAATTGGGAGGGATGAAACCCCTCTTTAATGGTCACACATGCAGAGCACACAGCACACAGTGACATTTGGCCTCTGCATTTAACCCATCCTAGTACCAGGAGTCTAGTACTAGGAGCAGTGGGCAGCTATTGTACAGCGCCCGGGGAGCAATTGGAGTGGGGGGGGAAGGGGGGTGTCCGGTGCCTTGCTCAAGGGCACCACGGCAGGGCAGGAGGTGAACTGGGACCTCTCCAAGTAGCAGTCCACACTCCATATTTAGGTGTGGTCGGGGACTTGAACCGGCGACCCTACAGCTCCCAGTCCAAGCCCCTACTGACTGAGCCACTAATGTTATGCTGACATAGAGACAGACCACCATTTAAAGTGGTTCTGAGGTTACCAGTAGACCTGTTTGGGTTTATTAATGCGAAATTGCAAAACAAATGCTAACATATATGTGTATATATATATATATATATATATGTCCCTGTTTTCTCTATTCTACTAGTTGTGAGTGAAATAAAGTCAGTGAAATAAACAGCATACTAATTTCTTAAATACAAACATTAAAAGCTTTAAGATGGGTACAAAGCTAATGTGTAAGTTCCTCTCACAGGCTAAATAGCTCTGGATCTTAGGTCTGATCCGTCATAGCAGCACAAATACTGTCCTTGTTTGTATATATATATATTGTAAAAATAATATTTTTATCTTGGCATCCCTACAGCTGGAATATTTTAGGGCAACAAGTTGAAGCTTAGAAACGTACTGAACATTCAGGATTATCTTTACAGCACCAGCTTCTGAGTCCTTTTTATTGTTAAATGAATGGAAACACATGACCTACAAGTACAATTATACAATTAGGGAACAGATTAAACAGAGCCTCATTATCACTTCAGTTTGAGAACAGGCTGACCTGAGTGTCTCTCCATCCTTCTGTATCCTCATGTAGCGTTCCTGTGCAGGGCGCCCATCTCCGATACCTCTGATTCGACGCCTCAGATTCAGGAGGCATCTGTGGTGTAGTACGTTGATGTCATCCATCTGAATCGTGAAAAAATGGTGGGTAAAATAAGGTAAAATTAACACAAGTTGAGCAGGCTGTGTAGAATGGGAGAATTACACAACTAAAAGTTAAACTACAATCGCAGTGCCAATACAATGTACCATTTAACACATTTTCTCCAAGCATGTGCTCCTTTTTGTATCAAGATGAGGGCTCAGAGGTGAATTATCAACAGTTGGAAGGATATTGATTGTATAAACAGTTGTAATTGTATTAATTTGACATTGATACAAATGTAAAATCTCTTGACACTGGGCTTTTTATCTTTTTCTCACAATGTAAAAATACAGATGAGTTTCTGTTTACCATGGACAGTTGGACACTGATCGTTCTTGAAGTAAAGTTTCCATTTCACTTATAGTTTAAGGGTGTTCAGCAATACTGTAGTAACCCAAAGAACTCTGAAAGTCATTTCAGAAGACACAACTCATAGGTACTAGAGTCAACTCTAAATCTGTTGGGTCTGAAACAAATACAGCTATGGAGTTACACGCTAAAACACTGCATAAACTGTAAAAGCTGTTCAAATGAATTTAATTCAAATGTATTTCCTTTTTTTTTTTATTAAACCTTGCCTTGATCTTGTAGTTTAAATGGTTAACCTGTTGCAAGTGCCATTATGTAAACAAAACGTTAAATACTAACTAAAACAATTAGAACAGTTTCTAATCATGTGCCAATGAAACATCAGTTTGCACGAAAAAACAGGTGAACACACACACACGGAACTGCCATAATCAATATGTTTTTTAAGATGCAATGATCGTTTTTTGTTTTTTTATCAAATATTGACAATGACCAAACACTACGAGACAAAATAACTATTAAACATACGAAGAAATTGTAGTTTTCAGTTTGATTTCGTTTGTGGTGCATTGAGGGCACAGTAAAACAGTCAAAAACGTCGACACAATTACCCAGTGTCTCTTAAAACAACGTTCAGAGATTTTCCGATAGTAAAACAAAAGACGTTTAAACTGACAGCAACGAGAGGAAGGTGGGCGTGCCAATGTTTACATCTAAGCTGCCAAGCTAGAAACCATGCTAACGATAAAGCTAGCTTAGCATGACTCGTTGGGCAGGCATTTATAATGAAAACTGTTTATAGCCTTGTGTTTATTACACAGCTTAAGATAATAATCCTTTCCTCAGTTGGTTATAAGGGGTTCAATTACTCGTAAGATAATAAAGCATTAGCAGCGTTAGCAGCTAACGTTGTGTAGCTCTTTGCTCTTAAGCTCAGGTTCGTTGCTTAGCAAAGAGAACGACTGTTCCTAAAGTGCAGCGTAGAACAATACTTTATTATAGGTGTCATTATCGATATTTCAGTCACTTACCGGTTAACTTGGGGACAAATACGACAGAAACTCACTTTTCTGTCCATCAGCTATCCTTAGCTCCTCATAAAAACTTTGGAAACTGGAGTTCGGCGCTTGCCTGTGACATCACGATCGTTAATGGGACAGCCAATCACAGTGAGGATTGAGAAATGGTGACAATCTTTCAGCCAATCCTGTCTCTCTATTTCTCTGCGTGTGTGTCTGTTTTTTTGTGTGTCATATTTTGACTTTAGGGTCTTATTTGACAAACTTAACCAACTTAAACAATTGTGAAAATAATAATTGGTCTTAACGTGACGATTTTAAAAACAAACCAACACAGAGTTTTTCCACCTTCTGTTTACAGTGTGTTTCATGCAGTGGTGGTAAAAAGTAGCAAAACCGCAGGGTGAAAATACTCTGACACAGGTAAGACTCGTTAAAGTTCTAAGTATAAGTACAAAAGTGTTTCTTTCAAAATATCAAGATTAGATCTGTGGTCAAAGCTTTCATATTTCATATCTGTTTTAATTTCTCCATATTGTGTTTTATGGTATCAGATGGAAGTCTTGCAGTTTTCTAGGAGTTTGCTCCTCTCAGGGACAAGATGGCCCTTTACCAAGCTGCCATCTCCAAACAAGGAGTCACAAGGGGTGAGAGATATTGCCAAAATCATATATCATGATATATGTAACTGTATATCACAATACTTGTAGGCTATATCAGGATACAGTTATTGTTGATTGTGTTCTTTGGAGGGATTGCACCCTTTACCTTCTGTCTGATGGAAGAAGCTCATTTGCCCTCAACACAGGATTCACAGGATGTCATTTTCATTACAATTAAGTACTCATTTCATTATCCTAAACTGAAATATTACCAGAAAGTCATGGAGATACTACTCTTCAGGGCAGAGAAGCGTTCAACCACAATGTTTTGAGTGGATTCTTGTAGTTGTATTGAAGTTGGTGCAGAGAGACTTTGAGGCAGCTGGCTGAGAAAGACCTGAGCCATGGAGGCAGAGAGAAGGACAAAACTGTGTGGTTGTAGGAGCAAAAATGAATACACCCAAGGGCAGAGTGGAAAAGAGAGCCCCCGTTGGTCTGGCGTGTGTCTTGGAACATTCTCCGGATATGTGGAAACGGGCTAACTTGCACGCTGATGGCAACACAAGACGGCAGGTGATTTCTGCCCTCCTTGCCAAGATTAATTAGAACAACAGGCTGCCGATGGCAGAGCAGATGATTGGCCTCATGTAGCCCTGCATTCCAGTGGGAAGTACAGACCAGTGGGTATGTCTTTACTGTACTACTGCAAATCATCTAGGGCCAGGCAACTGCTCACAGCACAAAAAACAAGTCCCATAGTTTAGATTAATACCCAAATGATGTTCATGTTTCAAGTGAATGACTAATTTGGTGTAATGTCCATGATGTTCATCTGTCTACGTGGCGCCTTTCGCAGCAATGCAATTGTCAGATAACACAGGAGACAATGAGACTTTAGATAAGAGAGGAATCCTCAACACACCCAATGATTTTCATGGTCAGATCCTTGAACCACTTTAATTTTTAACTCATTCTTGCAGTGCCATAATGTGCCGTTTCATAAATAGAGCGTAAGTACTCGAGTGCAAATGTAGAACAACTACAAAAATACGTTGCTTTAATAGAGTTTCTTGTTTTATAGAGGTTATATAGAGGACTTTTAAACATATCACTCAAAATCTTGCATAAATAATTACTGCAAAGTTGCTTTTGGTTAAATAATAGTTAGCAAATCCTAACTGAGTGGAGGAATTATTAGCAGTTTGACTCCGGCTGGTCAATGTGCATTCCTGCAAAAGTGAGCCCTCCTCCTCCTTCTCCTAATTATCCAGATGATTTCTCTTCCAATTCAAACATTTGCTGAGCAAAGTACTTCGCTGTTCTCAAACTTCAATATGTAATATCGTCCATGAAGTCAGTTAATATCTGATAGTTGTTAGTAGAAGTTTATTTAAAAATGTAAAAGCGCTGTAGAGGCATACTTTACATACCTGACTCAGCAGGGATTTGATAATGCTGAGGCTCAGTTTTAGTTAGTGTATTAAAAAACATAAAGTCTTATCTTACACTTCAGTTTTGGAATATTCTAACATTTGGAAGCACATTTAGGAGATCAGACTGTGGTGGCATTTGCATCCATCAAATGTGGATAAAGAATCAAACCATTCAGCTGTCTTTGTGGTATTTTATTTCTTGTAAGAAAGTTCAGTCAGTCGTACAGAGAGCATCCTGTCTGCAGAGTGAACGTTACAAGCTTGGCAATACTGAAAGGAGCCTTCTGGAAGTTATGGAGGCAGCATCAGGATGTTCTCAGTTCACAGAAGTTGAAGGTCATACTGTCGGTGCAAATAGATTGTAACTAACAACATTGCAACAAATCTTCTTAATAAGCAGTTTTCCCAAGCTAAGCAAAGACGTGAAAGCCACTAAATTAACGTTAGAAAGTAAGAACCACACAATGATAATATTAGAGTTAGTGACTAAAATACTTTTCTGTTACAAGACTTTCAATCTTTACAGATGTATTTTGCATATGACTCATTACTTCAACAGTCTCTGAACTTTGATATGTGTTTCAGATTTGACAAAAAGACAGAGTTTCTCAGGTGGAGCATTCATGTTCTTCCAGGAAATATTCTCCACATAATCACATCGGGAGAAACCACGCAGCTGTGCATGTAATGTAGCAAATGGCATTGCAGTGGCGAGGCTGATGGAGGCACATGTACATTTGTATTTGTTACCATGGCAAATATGATTCCAGAAAGGTCTCTGACACTGGGAAGAAAGTGCAAAAAGCAGAACATGACTACTTCTGATTCATCATCTGTAACGTTCAGCATGAGTGGAAGACGAAGGGTTGAATGTATGTGTTAGTATATAACAGGAAAGGGTGGAGTGATTTTGATAATTTCTGAAAGGAACATAATCCACCCCCCACTTGCTCTCTCTCTCTCTCCTTCCCTGCCACCTCCCTCTCTCTCTCTCTCTCCCCTTTTCTCTCTCTCTCTCTGAGTCCCAGCCCCTGAAGGTGTCATAACTGTGCTCTCTCTCTCTCTCTCCCTCTCTTTCTCTCTCACTCACTCTCTATCACCGCCTTTCAGATCTTTAAAAGCTGGTGCTTTGCTGTGTCTCTCTCGATCTCCATTTGTCTCCTCTGGCACTGCAGGGGACTCAACCGGCAAAGCACCAAGGAGAGCTACTGTATAGAAACGGGGAGGAAGACTGAGGAAAAGGGAGAGAAAAGGGAGAGAGACTAAGGGAGAAATATACATCCAGAAATAGCATCAGCCACATTTAACTGACAGAGAGTGACAGAGTGGAGAACCTGAGACCTGGACACAAAATGCCTTTCCTTTCTTACTTAACAACCGTTGTTTTGTTGCTGATTGCTCACTGCGGATCATGGACCGGGGCAAACCGCTTGGGCCCCTTCAAGGTCTGTCCCTCCTGCAAGGATCCACTGGGGGCAGGTCGGCCCCCCAGAGACCATAATGTTGCCGGCAGCACGTCAGTGTTGGCCCAGGGAGAGCCCTGTGGTGTGTACACCCTGAGCTGTGCCAAGGGGCTCCGCTGTGTTCCCCCACCAAGGGAGCACAGCCCCCTCCAGGCTCTGTTGCAGGGAAGGGGCATTTGCGCCAAGCACAGCAGGACTAGTCCCACTGAGAGGCCCCACCCCACAGGTAAGATACTGTATACACACGTGCATGAAATCACGTATGCACACGTACATGCATGCACCTACAGATGCACTCAGACATGCGTGGACACTGCAGGTGGGCTGGACAAGTGCACATCCACCACAGAATAATGTTTTTACAGAGTGTCTCCTGTATTGCTGTGAATTGCATGTGATGCTGTGTCACTTACCAACAAAAAGAAAGGCCAAATAGTGTGTGACATTTAAGCCTGGATGCATTTTATGCACCACAGATGAATTTGAAGACCTCAAGCATCTAATACTGTTAAACTGTGAAAAAATGTAATTTGTCATTCCGATTGTAGAAGATCAGAAATTATGGCAAATCACATAAAACAAGTATATCAAATGTAATCTCAGATTGCTGCAACAGTGTATATGTGAAAATATCCCTGCATTGATAAAAAAAATTATACATTTAATCCATTTCAATTCATTTGAAACGATCTGCCCTACAAGTCAGCCTCTCTGTAGAGAATTAAGAACAAATGTGAAACTGTCAGAGTCACCTACATCCTAATCAAGCTGCTTTTTATTGCAGTGATCTCCATCTACTGTTCAAACTGAGATACTGCGATGAACTATCTGAAAAGGAAGCATACTGATGGAAATTAGGTCTCTCATTGAATGGCCACACCAGATAGATCCTTCTGAGTGACTGCTCAGTGATACAAAGATATACACCAATAAGGGCAGCTTATATTGTAACCTTTGGTTGTGGTTTGATGTTATCGGCTACGTTGGTGTAATGTCACATTCTCATGCCGGTGTGTCGTTTGCTCTCAGGTCCCCATCCCTCACACAGTGGTGACATTGAAAAAGTAAGTTCCTGCTTTTGATTTACAGTCTTTCACGAGTGAAGCTCATGGAGCTTCACCTAAATGGTCAAAAATCTGAGATGTCAAAAGCATTTTTACCAAACATTATTGTGTTAAACACATCAGATGTGATACAGAGGGTTGTATATTGAGCTGCATTGTGTTATAAAGAGTTATTACCATGGATTCTCTGTCGTTTAGGGTGTTGCAGTGGCATGTACACACACTGCCCTGAAGCCATGCATTATGGTGCATGATGTGTGTGCTGCTATGCGGCAGAACTAATTGAGCATGATGTGAATCAGGAAAGTTTCAAGTCGGCCGCTGCCGCCTCAGATTTTACACTTTGCAATTCGGGTGATCTCCAGCATTTGAACTAATGCATAGTATGTATAATATGGATGACAATAATCACATAATTGATAAAGAGGACACAGATTCATTCCGAAAGTGACAGTAAGACGCACTTCAAACCATCCACTGACCTGAAAAGCCAAAGCATTGTGTAACAATATGGTTATATAATGTTACACAATATGTGACATCTGATATACATATTCTCTGCTTCTGGCTGTAATGCTGCATCACTGTGGCAAATCCTTTGTGATTCATATCGACATTTGTTGTGATCAAAGAGGATTTCTGACAACACAATCAGCTGAGGGGAGACAGCAGCTTGCCACTGCCACTCTTTAGATGAACATGTCTTTGCTTCTGGTTATGTTAGTCACACTCTGCGTTGCTGTTTTCAGGCACCCTGCCGCAAGCTGCTGAATCTTGTCCTGAGGGGTCTGGAGCTGACAATCTTCCAGTCTGACCGTGACATCTATATACCCAACTGTGACACCCGTGGCTTCTACAGGAAAAAGCAGGTAGACTGTCACACACACCTGTAACTTTATTGGCTCTTATGTGATCTAAAAATGTGTCTTTGCTGCTGTGTAACTGTGTGTATTTCTGAGAGCTGCACCCCACTGCAGCTTTCTTTTCGGTGCATCCAGAGATTTGTCTGTGACCACAGGAGATGAGAATATGTGACACTTCATCCTCTGAGCCTCTCAGTACTGCGCTATGATGACATATCATTTTCTCTCTCTTCCTCTCTCACCACCTTTTCTCCCACTCTCCCACTCCCCTCCTTCCCCTTTCAAAATATCCCTCTGTCTTTTAACCCCACACAGTGCCGCTCCTCCAAGGGCATGCAGCGTGGCCACTGCTGGTGTGTGGATGAACTCGGCACGCCTGTGCCCTCACGTGCCAGCGAAGATGGCACTTTACCTTGCGATGGGGAGTGAGGCATGAGTCTGTCCAATTGCTCTGAGCCTGGAGGAAGAGGAGAAGGTGGAGGAGGAGGAGGAGGTGGTGGAGGAGCAGGAGCACAGGGAGAGAGGGTGGCTTTAGCATGTGCTAGACACTGCCTGGACAGGAGGTAGCAGGGATAAACCACTTCCTATGGAAAATACATACCAGTTAACGTTCATGTCCTCTCTAAAGCAAGACACACACACTCACAGTCCAGCAGCAGCAACAATAACATCTGCCTGAATGTTCAACAGTTGCAGCAGCGTCCTCTGCGTCGTCTGGTGACATGCTGCATGCTTACATTAATGCTCTGTGAACTGCCTCAGTGATCCAAGCGGTATTACTCCGAATGATCTCTATATTCCCTGGCTCTTGTCCTGGCTTTCTGGTAGATCTTTATTTTACTTTTTAGTTTAGGATAGCTGACACTGCCTGTGTTTGTTCTGATCTCAGTGGGCTGAAATACTGTTACGCAGGTGATGCGACACAAATGTTTGAAAAATGTGTCTCCCTCACCGTCCTCTCTCCCTCTCTCCAAAGATACACTGATATCAACATACCTAATTGACAGAATATTTCTTTTCTATTAATTTATTTTTGAGTATGTGTTTCCATCAAGTACTGCTTGAATCTTACAGTATATATATGTCAAGTCAGAAAAAATAATCTTACAAATATGATCCTGGAGGCTTTTGTTCATTTTATTTGTCAAAATGGCATTCTGACTGCTTATTAGTTGATTGTTTGTACATATGTTGGATTTTTGTGGTTGACTGTATGTTCTGAAGTGGCATACAAAAAGCTTACGGCTGTTACCCTTTTCAAAAAGTTGTAAGGCATATTTTTATACACGTCAATATAATATTTTATATATGAATTGTTGGTTTATTTAATGAACTACAGTACAATGCCATGTATTTTTATATTGTCAGCAGTTTCTTATTTAAAGACAGAGATTATTTTATTTCATGTTAGGGGAAGTGTTGTGCTTGAAAGGCACCTTTATGGCAAAACTCATCATTCATCAGAGCTCTATTCAACTGCTGCACATCTTATGGTTATATCTCATGTTTTTAATTTCCTTTAATTTATGCTTTGTTTATTTGAGAGTTGAGAATATCCATGTTACTATTATGTTTTATTTCTGGCACATCATACCACAAATTCTGAGTTCAGTAGAGGAAAAAAAAAATCAAATTTGTTATTGTTATGTCTCTCCCAAGTCCTTGCAAAAGTCATGAAATGGTGTGCTATTAAAGTGTGATTAGAATTTATCTATTTCTGAACAATCTTGTTGTGCCAATGTGTGTGCCGTGATGAAAGGTCCATGCACAAAGGACCTGTAAGATTTGCAAATATGAAAATAAAACATAATGATAATAAAAATGGAGAAGAATTAAACATATATTAATATAACAATGGCTGTTGGGTGTGTTCTTTTTATTGGATGAAGGTATTTGTGATGAATTTGAATAATGCTGCTGTTGATGATGATGATGATAAGTTGACGAAGATGATATCTATTACATCACATTTTTGGCTTTAAGTTACACAAAAACAAACAACATGGATACCCCAGATATGATACGAAAGTAAGAGAAAGTACAATTACGTGAGGTTCTTGAAATTAAACTTTAGGCTACTATTGTCTGCGTCCCAACATTTCAGTCAACAGTTAACAGTTACTATTAACTCTAAAGATTAACTTTTTGCATACAAAACATGATTTATACAAGAAACATAGATCCAACTGAGCAGTTTACGTCTCTCAAATGTAGCCTAACTGTTAACTAAGAATAATAATACAGGGTATTTTAAACTGTAAAAGCAATCTCTCTGCATTATGAGTACTTCTACTTTTAATGCATGTTGCACAGAATACCTACAGTATGTAGTTTTACTGAGGAAAGAGTTTGAACGCATGAATTTGACTCCTCATAGTATTTTTACACCGTTGTATTGCTACTTTTATACAACGATTGAAATACTTCCACCAATGCGGAAATCGGATATTTAACACAATTATAAAATATTATAATTATTATCATACAAAAGATTTGATCCTCAATACCAATTAGAATCATCAAAAAAGAGTCAATAAACGATGGCTTGTAGGTACTGTACTCATTAGTGTTTTGAGGTAAATGCTAACGACAGCATGGTAACATGCTAACAATAACAATGCAGCCTGTCTGATGTTTAGCAGGTGTAAAGCTAACATGTTTAGCATCTAAGTTCATTTTGTTAGCATGTTTATATTTGCTAGTTGGCACTAAACAAAAAGCTCAGCTGAGGCTGATGGGAAACTCAAAGGTTTTGTAGGTATTTTAACAGATTTCTACACTGCAGTTGACCCTCCGCTAACTCTGGTATATAATTGACAATGCATTATATTGGCCTGGGTTCATGTCAGTTTTAACATGTGAGTGCTAAAAGTATAGAATTGTTATCAGTCCGCTGTTTTTTCCTGTGCCCCGTTTAACATTGGCAACTTTTAGCCGGGTTTAGTCAATTTTAAAATAACCCCAAAACTCGTTGCTAGCCCTGCACTAGAGCAGGGCTAGCACACCCAGCGCTAGTTGCAGTTAGCCCTTTCTTGAATGTGCCAGAATTGTGTCTGTGTGACATTTTCTGAATTGACAAATCAACATTTTGACCCATAGTTGGCACTAAAATAGAATCAAGGATCATGAGGGGGACAACAAAGTCAGAACCAAATTGCAATTCAAGAGTTATCCAGATATTTGACACCGACAATCAAAACCACACATGAAGCCTATTGATATAGCATTACAGGAAAAGTCTGGGGATCACCATTGAATTTCAGGAAATGTATCCCACAGGATACTTTGGGCCGACTGACTGACTGGCTGTCATGGCCATCCATAGAGCCATGCTAGCTGCCAGCTAATTATAAAAAAGACAAAAAAAGATATATAACCTTGATGAAACTAACACATCAAAACTGTAATGCACTGCCCAGGCCTCGGAGAAGCAGACCTTTTGGAACACCAGCAACCCAAATACTTAAATCAGTTGTCTTAACAAATATGTGGACTTTGTCACTTCTGAAGCCTTTACTACTAAGGGTCCCTCTGAAGCACTTGGACAGCTTACTGTGTATTTCAGTTTGAGGCTTTATGCTCACATACCTTATGCAGTGAAATTGAAATTACACATTAGAGCACATTAGAGTCATGCTGCTTTTCTGCCATTACTAGGCACATAAAAGGATGATTTTCTCTTGCTCTGCAACACAGAGACCAGATACATGCCTGTTTCCAAGGTAACAGCATGGAATATCCCATTTGTCCATGCGTGATATGAAATGAGGGCCTTGCAGAAAATGAAGGAGGAAGCATGATCCTTTGTAGAATCACACCACCACACGTCCTACTTCTCTATGTAGGGTGCTCTGCTATTCTTGGCGATTCTTTCTGTGCATTGAACATGAGATGCAAGCACAATACATCCACCGTTCTGTATAACTTACTTAAAAATGACAAGTATGATGTGAATAATGACATTTTAATAATAATTTTATCCAAAATTAAACATTGAAAGCAGGTGTCTTGCAAGCAGATAGTTGGAGTTCTTCCATTCTCTAGGTCAAAGATTACAAAAATGTTTACATGTTAAAACAGATAAAAAGCAAAAACTGATAATCAATCCAAAAGTATTTCTATAACACACTTATTTGTTCTCACGCACCAAGTCAATTGCTTTTTGAACATCAAATACATTTGGGGATGTTCCCTATATTTTACTTTACTATTATTTTGTTATTTATTGGACACAACACACATGAAAAGCATCATTAAAATGTAAATGTGTCAGATTTAGCCAAAGGGAAAAATAGAGCTTGTGTACGAAGATGTATGTTGGAAACCGTGCTGCGTTCAAAGCATATTGGAAAAATGATCCGTTTACTACAATTGAATGCTGACAGGCCTCACATTTGGAAAACAAAAATAACATAGTAATGCTGTCATACATTCAACAGAAAACTAGAGTATAGAAGAAGAAAATTAGTAAGTTACCGTTCCCTGGAAACTATCGCATATAGTGGTTCAACTCTTCACCTCTCTGCAGTTATGTAACAGTGCAATCTGCCGAATTGTGACATAACTGTTGCAAGAGGTTACAGGTGCAACAAAGCACACGTCTGGACACACCCAACTATGACACAGACATGAAACACTGCTTTACCTGGGTTTCGTTTAACCTCTTAGTTGCTCATTTCAAAATGGTAAATGACATTAAATATATACGATCAGCATTTTGTGATATGTAAAGTCAAAGAGAATAAGTTGAGAAAGTAGATTTGCGAATCATAAGCTAATCGGTTTACAAGTTTATATTGACTTGTATTAACTAGTTGTGGACAGTTATAACAGTAGGTACATTTGCTATTTTCTTGTATGCAGGAAAACATTTAATTATCTGAGTACTTGGACCACCTCTGATATTAAAAGTAAATCAAAACCTTTTTATTTTTATTTTTTTAAAAAATTTTTTAATATGACTGATTGTGTTCTTCTGCTATTCTCTATGCATGTCAGTTGTAGTTTAAACACATATTGTATTTGTTAAATGTATATATTATGTCACATTGTCAATTAATCATCACTGTTTCACTTAAATGGAGGCGTGTGGCGCATTGGGTTGTGCGTAGGTGTTCGGACCAGGGGGTCACAGGTTCAAACCCCACTGCAGTCAGCATGTCGTTGTGTCCCTGGGCAAGACACTTCACCCCAAATTGCTCCTGTGGTGATTGCCCAGAGTATTGAGTATGTAAGTCGCTTTGGATAAAAGCGTAATAAGTAACATGTAATGTAAACAACATTTTATTTATTTTTTATAAATATAAGAAAGAATAAAAAGAATGTTCTTCTTTTCCAATATTAGGGATTAAAGCCCTGAATATCTTAAATTCTGACACAGCTTTTTTTGTATTATATTTGTCCCTCACAAGTCCAACAACTTTATGGAAGTGGAAAACCACATTACATTCCCCATTTGAAACAAAACAGGGTTATAATAAATAGTGTGTAGCTCTGTTTCTGTCAGATGTCTACAGGTACCTCAAATCATGATGTTGTCCTCTGTTTTAAGGATCTTACTGCCCTCTAGAGGTTAAGAAATATATTGTGGGCAACCATAATGAGAGTTGAATGCATCTGCTTACATTTGATCAGTAACTAGGACACTGAACACACATAACCATCATGCATGGTTTGATCCAACAAAGCTGTCTGTCTGTATCACTATCACTTAATCATTGTCCATCAGTGTTTGGAGCATTGGTATGACTATGTTGTATTCACATTTCTGCACAATGCCCTCATCTTGCAAAACTGTTATTTGAATATTCAGATATACAACACAACTTTGTATTCACAGTGAAGTGACATATCATATGCCTATTTATTTTCCTTTTTTATTGAAGCATTAGTTTGTATTCACTTTTTTCCTGGGCAGGTGGTAGACATCTGAAATAAGCATCTGAAGAAAAAACTTGCTGTTTATTATACTTTAATAATATATGTGACCTTTATTTGTGTATTCATATTTTATTAATACAAACTATAAATCAATCAACACATTATGGTGTATTACTAATACACTATCCTGCAGTATATGAAGTAGTTTTATGTTATCAACCTAATAACATAAAATGAAGTGTACAAATCACTCCAAAGTTAGTCTAATTATAATTGTGTGATATAGGCTGATTTACTGATCATAGAATTAGACATTCTAGATAATTAATACATTTAATTTAATTACAGTTTGCCAATATTACTTATATAGCCTACTTTAGCTTGTAACTTCACACATTTTATTTGATTAAAAGATTAGTACAACTGAAGTTAGGTACGAAGTGATGAGGTAACAGAATTAAAGAGGTGATAAATCCGACTGACCTCTCTTACATGAAGGCACCATGCAACTTTGCCAGAATCGCCCACTTTAGGTCACCTGACGCACTTATATCGATTCTACTGGTCGTTGCCACCTGTCAATCACAAACTCACCACGTGGTTGATAATAACATGGGTGGGCTCGAGAGGGCGGTGGTGGACTGTCAGCAGCAGCAATGATTTGGGAAAAAATATAGTCACGCATTAATGAAGTTAAGTAATGATTCATCTTGCCAGGTTTTGAAAAATAGGACAGTGTAAAAGAACCGAAGCTCGACAGGTGACCTTTGGTTGTTTTGTGGCCCGGGAGGAGACGTTAGCTAGAGCCGTTAGCTCGTTTAGCTTCCAGGAAGACGGACGAGAAGAGCCCGTCTGCGGTCATGGCTGCCCTCGGTAACTCCGGAGCTATTTCCAGTCCCATGGTGGTCTTGGCTCCGAAGACTAAAACGAAAAAGAAACATTTCGTGCAGCAGAAGGTGAAGGTGTTTCGAGCCAGCGACCCCGTCCTGAGCGTCTTCATGTGGGGCGTCAATCACTCGGTGAGTCGCTGGAAGCTAATGCTAACTTATCTCTGCCATGTAAACGTAACTTAGCTTAGTTAGCAGTTAGCTAACTTTACCAACATCTGTGAGATTCTGTGACCCTAGAAGATCATCTGTGGTTAAAAAATCTGATGCTTTGACTAATTATTGACAGGTGGGTTCATTAGGATTTAGTGAGAGACTTGTAAACAGCTGTTCAGGATGGGAGAAGTTCTCTTTTCTTGTACTTCAGTAAAAGTAGAAGTACCTGAGTGTAGGAATTCTCTGTTACCAGTAATTGTACTCAAGAAAAGTAGAAAAGTATTGGCAGCTAAATAAACTTTAAGTACCAAAAGTAAAAGTATTCATTATGCAGATTGGCCCATTTCAGAATAATATATATTATATGTTTTGATATAATTATTGATGCATTCAATCAAATTCGATTAAAGCTGGTAAAGGTGCAGCTAGTTTTAATGACTGTGTATACTGCAGGGTAGCTTGTGAATTTGGAACTAAAGTCTGATTTAAGTATTGATCATATTTCACATTATTAATCCAAATCTGTAAAAGTAACTAAAGGTGTTAAACAAATGTGGTGGAGTAAAATTACACGATTTACCTCTGAATTGTTCTGGGGTAGAACGAAGTACAAAGTAACAAAACATTTAAATACTCAAGTACAGTTCTAGAGTAAATGTAGTTACCTTACACTACTGTAGCTGTTTATGTTACACAGCAAACATCAACAAAAGTGTATCGGGTCACAGCTATTAAAATGTTATGGAAATACGGTGGACTCTGGTAGCAGCTACCAACAATCATTGTATGGCCATACTGAAAGATTTAGTGTACTCTGTCGTTGAATTTGAGAAGGAAATAATGTAGTATAACTAGTCAGTGCAGTAATGTATATCCTATTTCTTGAAGTACAAGTACTCAAAGATCTGAACAAGTTTAAAGTTACCCTCTCAGGCATATGAATGGCGATGGTTTTGTAGCTAACATTTAGTGTCATGAATCCCAGTCAATGCAGCATGTTTAAAAATAAACAAATGCTAACATTGTTGTGACCTTCTTTCTTTCAGATCAATGATCTTAACCAGGTGCCTGTTCCCGTCATGTTGCTGCCTGACGACTTTAAAGCAAACACTAAGATCAAAGTCAACAACCACCTCTTTAACAAGTAAGACAGAAGCCGATAATGAATTGTGAATACTTGCACCTAAAATAAAATGTACCTGACAATGTCTATAGGCTAACCTGCAGAGGAACATAAACATATGAAAGAATCCTGACGTCTGTGTGCTGTCCGCTATAAAAAATGTTTTTTGTTCATTTGTGTTCAGCCACCCCTTCTCACTTTCTTACGTCGTCTCATTTTGCAGAGAAAATCTACCAGGACATTTCAAATTCAAAGAGTACTGTCCTCAGGTCTTCCGAAATCTTAGGGAGCGGTTTGGTATTGAGGATCTGGATTATCAGGTATGTGAAGTAATATTCAGTATCTGATGAGACTTCTTTGTCCTATAGGGATGTAACTACTAACTGTTTTTAATGAAATTGTCTTTATTATGTATTTATAGCACCCGTTTTTAGATGTTTTATGTAAAGTGCTTTAAAATGCCTTTGTCTAAAATATCCTATACAAACAAACTTTTTTTAACATTAAAACAAATTTATATAAAATAAAAAAAATAAAAGGCTAATTTCTACTCTTAACTGTGTGCTTGTCTAGGTTTCGTTGACCCGCAGCCCCCCGGTGAGGAGTGTAGACGATCAGGGAGAGGGTCTGCTCCTCAACTCCTACGACCGGACGCTGGTCATCAAGCAGATCTCCAGCGAGGATGTGGCAGACATGCACAACATCCTGTCTGAGTACCACCAGGTAAGTTCTTGGTCGTTGAAGGAAAATTCTCTGTTTTATGTTTTTCTCATTTTGTTAACGTGCCTCTCAATACTTTCTTACTCCCCTAACCCCGTCTTATTAGTTCTTACTGAGGACTTACTGTAAAACATGAGTGTTACAAATATACAGTTTAATGTAGGTCCAGGGCAATGTGTACAATTCATTTGATTATCTCAAAATCTTGTTTTGGTAAAACATGCAAAATGTTAAGAGGAACTTTACACCGTATTCAGCAAGAAGCTAGTCACTTCTGTAAATGCTCGTCTGTATTTGAGACAAGTCTCTCCACAGCTTAATGTTTTTACAGGAAACCCTCAAATAGCACTCTGCTAGCTTTTTCAAGTCGGGCGGAGTAATGTCTCTAAATGCTGAATAATCTCTTAAATTGTTTATGTACTGGGAGATTGTGTTATTATTGATAATTTTATTATATTCTGGAAAACCAACTTCTGGCAAAGAACTGGGTCATTTCAGTTTCAGTTGCTTCTGCATCTTGAATCTGAATCCTTCCTTCCATCTACCTGTTCATTCAGTCAGCCCCTCACTCATTCATTCAAGGTTATTCCTGTCAGTTTCCAGACTTAATACCATCACACACAGATCCTGGATCACTTACATCCTGTCTGCTTTACTGAACTGTGTGTTAAGCTTCCCACACTGCGTCCTACTTACAGAATGTTCTCTTTAACCTTTGTTTGGACCTTTTTTGAGCTCCTAAAATTAGAACTTCCTGGGGGGATTTTCTTATTTTTCTGCCTCATGGTGAGGGACGTCGAGCCAAATGTGGTGCAGTGAGTAGGCAGACCGCTACATACTCAAACTGAGAAGAGAAAACATCTGTCGTGCTGAATTGCCCTTGATCAAGACCCTACATTTAAACCTCCCTTAGGGGAAACTGAATGATAACGCAGGCAAAACAAAACCCTCATCATCAAGGTTACAGCGCTGCGCAGCGTAGGGAACAAACAGTTCCATAGTTGTTGATTTACTAAAGATATGCAAATGTTCATATCAACACATCTATGTTCATGTAAGTAGGAGGGATACGAGGAAGGTGACACACTTTCCCCTCTATTTTGTTTGTTTCTATAAAGGTTTATTATACATTTGCGGCCCAGTCTGGTATCAGTGCTCATGCTTGTTTGTCCGAGTCGTGAGGGGACTTCAGAACTCGTTCTCGGACCACTGAGTAAACTTTTCGCTGCTTTGAGTTTGATAGGAATGTGTAGCCTGTGGTTACGCAGCCTACATAGAACGGGGAGGAAGATGAGGAAAAATGGCAGCTCTGTTTTCAGTGTTTTTTTTAATGCACTTGAATGAACTCATTGTTATCCGAGGCATTACAGTTTCCCTCTTTCATCATGACCGTTTGTTTATTGTGTCACTTTTCCAGTCCACATTTAGTTTTTAGGGAACATGTTTTGCGTGTTAAAGAACTGTAGATCAAAATGATAAATTATACTTTTACATGTTTTTTTGCAGCTGCAAAATAACTAATATTGACATATTGTACTCGAGCATTAGGGCAAGCACGACGGCTTCGCTGTTAAAGGCTTTATCAATGTTGTGCTTTTGCTTTCAGTCATTATTTGTCACCTTTTTCTTATCTGATGAGTTTGCAACCCCGAAACCAGTATTCACTCTTTAACGTCCTGCCCAGTGTGTTTCATGGGACATTGAATGAGGTCACTGTGAAGAAAGTCTATTTTAACTGACTGAGCACGGCTCAAAGTCTAGCCTGGATACACTCAGTAATTGCTCTGCTTTTAAAGTGACCTTTAAATATGGAAAAATGTAAGACTGTAGGCCTTTTTAAGACTCTTGTGGTAATCTTTCAGCTGCAAATCTGTCTTCATTTTTTACAATATTTGTATTAGAATTTTAAACAACATAAAATGCAGTCTTATACATTCATATGTTACACTTAACAACACCGATTTGTGGCATTCACTCGCAGAAAAAAGAGGGAAAAAAACAACCTAAAAGTTTAAGTTTCATCTGTACAACAAATGGTAATCTATTACAAAGTGAAGTATAATAACTGTTAAAGACTCAAAATGTGACACGCTTATAAAAAAAGAAAAGGTCTACAAGCTCTGAAACTGCATTGTTACTGCAATAAGTTTTCCATTCGATCATCAGTTAAATCAAAATGTTAACATGATCAGTAAATGGTGTCCATAATCTCTCATACACATGCTGTTTAGCCTTTAATATGTTAATCTATCTTCTGCTATTTTTATGTCTAAATTAGAAACGTGTTCCACTTTTCGAGCTGCCATGTGAATACCCTTTGTTCCCTCTCTGCAGCACATAGTGAAGTGTCACGGCAGCACGCTGCTGCCTCAGTTCCTCGGGATGTACCGTGTGAGCGTGGACAGCGAGGAGACGTACCTGATCGTCATGAGGAACATGTTCAGCCACAGACTGCTGGTGCACAGGAAGTACGACCTGAAGGTGAGGAGGAACTAGTCAGCACTGCTCAAAGAAATTATGAAGTTATACATTATAGTCAATAAATACGTTTTCTCTGAAATGGCCCTGAGATGCACATGTTTAGCTAATTTAGACCTTTTGCCTTTAGCACAGAAGTGGCTTTGTACTGCTCCTCAATTTACCATTAGCACGATAACAGAAGAAGAATGACTTTTCTAAAAGAGTATCAGTATATAAATGCACTCTAAAATGTTACAATCGTTTCTTTCATTTTAAAATTCAATTTATTTCTCAATAAAAGAACATACATATCCATTTATTTTTGATAATTAGACAAGCAATTTGTTGTATGATAACTATACTGAAAGCAGCACCACTGATTACCCTTAAGTATCAGTTTACTTTTTGCAAGTAATGTCGTTTTTTGCCTTTTTAATGTTTCTGAATCTCAATATTTTTTAAATGTGTTTTTCAGGGCTCTCTGGTGGCTCGTGAAGCAAGTGACAAAGAAAGGGTAAAATAGCAATCCTAATTCTTCATTTGTATATCCTAATGGGGCCAGCTGTCTCCTCCTTACGTCCCTAACTCCTACTAAAGATGTTTTTTTATTCCTAAAGGGAAAAGAGCTCCCGACCTTCAAGGACATGGACTTCAGGAACAACATGCAGAAGGTGTATGTGACCGATGAGCAGAAGGAGAAGTTCATGGAGAAACTCAACAGAGATGTGGAGGTAGCTGATTCAATGAGACACTTCTCTGTTGTTGCACCGCTCCGCCACACAGAGGCACCATCAGCACGTCAGGGACGCACCAAGGCTGTGATGCCATTTTAGCAGTGTGTGGGATTCATTTAGAACTCAAAACATAATCATAGGTCATTCAAATTGATAGATTCATCTGCTACTTTTTTGATCATTCTTTAAGTATTTATTTTCTTCGACAAAATGCTAAAATGTAACAGGTTGCCGCATCTCAAATGTAAACATCACAGAATATAAACAAGAAAATCTATGTCTCAGGGCACTGGGAATTTGTCTTTGTAGTGCATCAAAACGACATCAACTGAAAGCATACAAACATCAAGAACAGCAGGATCTAGCAGAGGAGGGCCGGCCCTTCTATAATAGTGAAAAATGAAAGGGTTGTGCATGTACAAGGCATTTCATTCAATATCCCCAGATTTTACTTTAGTGCAAGTTGATATATAAATACAAATGTTCCGACAAATTTTTGTTTTAGTAAAGGTTAAAAACTAAAGATTTTTCAGTTTTGGTAGGTTGGGTTAGAGATTTTCCCTCTAGAAACAACCAATCCAAATGTTTTTAATGACTCTTCTGTGGATTAATTTAGATCTGGTTAACAGTTCAGCACTATTTTACCGTGCGTCTTTCCCTCACAGTAAATACATTTTCTCTGTAAGCCTTTTCGTTAAAAGCTTCTTAACAAATCTCCCTCTTCAGTTCCTGGTGCGGCTGAAGATCATGGACTACAGCCTGCTGCTCGGGATCCACGATGTGGGTCGAGCTGAACGTGATGAAGAGGAGGGCGAGGAGGTGTCCAACGAGGAAGATCCAGACGCAGAGAACGGCCTGGCGGGGGCCGCGGTGGGGTCCTATGGCACCTCTCCAGAGGGCATCGCTGGGTACATGTCCTGCTGCAAACCTCTGGGGCCCGGGGAGTTCGACCCCTACGTGGACGTGTACGCCATCGGGAACTGCCCAGGTGAACAAAGGCTCAGGCCACACAATACCATATTTAAGACTGAGATTACATTGTAGTGTTTTAGGTAGGATGCACTGATTAGACATTTCCTCTTTCCTAAATCATTATTTGATTTATTTATTATTTCTTCTCAAAGTTCCAATTCAGAGGCAATAATGTAATATAGTACATTATTTTATATATATATTATATATTTATATAGTTACAACCGGCCCCTTTGAGTGCAACCATAATGCTAATGTGGCCCGCGATGAAATTGAGTTTGACACCGCTGCTGTAGAGATAAGAAATATTAGTCAGAGAGATTTTCCTGCCTCCAGCCTCCAGCTCCTGAAATGTGATCATTTGCGGCCTTTTCTCTGTTTTACATCTCTTTTAAATGGAAAATATTTTGGCTGGTTAAAGAGCTATTTTCTTAGTTTTACAGGAATATGTATATTTTAAGATGTCGCCTTTTTTTTCCACAATTTTCAAATATTGTAGAGACATAAAGTTTAAACGATGAATAAAGAAAACAACCAGCAAATAAATCCTTAGATGCAGTGTGTCCAAACCCTGAATCTGTAATTCCAAAATGATCTCCTGAAGTTTCTATACGTCTCCATGTTGTCTTTTCATCTCCACTTTCACCATCTAGAATCATCTGGAAAATAATAAGGATATATCGTTATAGGCTTTGATATTCATTTCTTACCCGAGAGCTTTCATCTGGATGAGTGTTTTCTGTCACAGTACAGTACTGTCGATACAGCCAATGTAAAAACCCTGATTGTTCTCTGCCTTTCATCTCAGGAGCCCCTCAGAGGGAAGTGTACTTCATGGGCCTGATCGACGTCCTCACTCAGTACGACACCAAGAAGAAAGCCGCTCATGCAGCAAAAACTGTCAAACACGGGGTGAGTGGCACGAGAGAGGAGGAAGAAGGGTTCAAGGTTCAAAGCTTTACTGTCATATGCATTGTAGCTACAGTGTAGTCACGGCAAGAAGAAACAGAGTATAAATACAATAGTGTAAGATTATGTTGCAAGACCAATGTGCAAGTGCAGGAGAAGTAAAAAGTATATATTTAGGATAAAATACAATAAGCTAAATGTTGCAAGTGTCCAAGTACATGTGGAGTCTATATGCATGTAAGGTAGAATCAGATAAACAAGAACATAATGTAAAATGAAATACTGTACAGTGGAATATTACTGCTTGTAGGAATAAATACATTTGTTAGCAGGAAGAGGGATGCTGTCGGGTTATTCACAACTCTGTTCACAGATGATGTTGATGACCTTTCCCTTTTCTCTCCATCCTCCCTCTCTTTGTTGCAGGCCGGCGCTGAAATCTCCACAGTCCACCCCGAGCAGTACGCCAAAAGATTTCGCGACTTCATCTCCAACATCTTTGCATAACACTCGGCTCCGAACGCTGCCATCTATTTTACCCTTCGACCAAAACAAAATAGTACGCACACACAGATCGTTGTTTCTGAGGATCTGAGGCGGGACTACTTACGTTTGTAGCAACATAATGTACTACTTCTGATGCATATATTTATTTTTAAGATTTAAGATGCAGTTCTTATAGATATTAAGCACTCTTTAACGGTTTAACTCTGGAGCATTAGGGTACACGGAAATAAACTGCTGTTGATCAGTGTTAGACCACGTCAGTGCGAGATCAAATATTTAGTTTTCTTCTTTGTCACTTCTCTCTGGGTACCCAGGCCTGATATAAACTTAAAGTAAGAGTTTGACATGTTAAGATCATAGCCTATTTACTTTTTTTGCCAAAAGTTGAATGAAAAGATTGAAACTGCTTTCATGTTTAAGGTTCCTTGTGTCGTTGTTCACCTCTAGTAGCAGTCAAACAGTCATTTTTCTATGAGTTGGTCACAGTTTTTGACAAATGTGCACCCTGTACACGCTGCCAATGAAACCCACTACTCCACTGACCTATAGGTGACACAAAAAGCAGTTAAAAAGACTGCTAGAAAGGGAACATGGATTTTAACAATGCTGGATTTAACACAGCCTACATAAAGACTTTACAAATATTTTTATGAGGAGGGAAAAGTATTACACATCTGCATTTAGGAATGTGTTTTTCACATGACGTAAACAAAGCTTTTGTTTATTCACAAGAAAACTCCACAAGGGACCTTTGTTAATGTGAAGCCATTCAAGGATGAGCAGATGCTTAGCTTAGCTTAGCATAGCTTAGCTTAGCATAGCTTAGCTTAGCTTAGCATAAATACTGGAAACGGAGGGAAAGGCTAGCCTGGCTCTGTAGAAAGGTAACAACATCCTCCATCCAGCACCTCTAAAGAAGCCAAGTAATGTGCACAACTTGTCATTTTGTTCAAACAAATGAGGAATAACACGTCTATAAGTGCAAGGAGCTGTTTGTCAGGATTTGTTTTCTTTAAACAGAGCCCTGCTAGCTGTTTCCTGTCTTTGTGCTAAGCTAAGCAAACCGGCTTATCGCGTTAACCTTTTATTGGTTTTAGTATCCTCTCATCTAACTCTGGGTAAAAAGGTGCCTAAAAAGTGAAACTATTCCTTTTAATCCTAGAATAATAATGACATGATCAGTGTTAAAAACAATAATGGTAGTCTATATTCTACAGTTGGAGCGTAATATTATTTATCTATTGATGCGGGCCATTTGAATGTTTAGAGTGCCAAATGTGTGGGATCAAAGCTTTATCCTAATAGGATTTGCACCTTGCATACAATTAAATTAACTCTGTTGTGACAGAGCAGAATCGCAATTAAAATGGATCATGTATGATTTTCCTCAAGATATTTACTACATTTAAAAGAAAATGTACAGAACAGCCTTGTAAATTGAAATGTGTGGTATTTAATAGAGAGCACATTAAATCATTTGACTTGTAAACATGTTGGACAGCGCCTCTTAGCTACAGGAGCCTGTTAAGAGCCTGGGGGGGGGTTTAGGATTAGCCTTTTTTTAATAAAATACCTTCGTGTGTCGACATCAAAACACTTCCTGAAATGAGCCCATCATTCTGTACGGACTCCTTTATGAACGTGGTGGTGTGGCAAATGTGAATCATTGTGATGGATTTAGACAAAGATAGCAATAGGATCTACTGTCTGTGTCTTGTAACATTTGACATTTAGTGATAACTAGAGTACTGTGTAAAACACTGTGGACATTAACACTACATTTCAGTAGCTTCTGCAGTTAGCCTTAGCACGGTGGTATGATGGATTATTTCTGAATCACTGGCCAGGCAGCGCAGCTCTCTGTTTGATGCCTCATCTCCTCGATGATTTCACATGTATTTTTGAAAAATCCGTGTTTTGGACCAAAATATATTTTACAAGGAATTTCTGAAATGTTTTGACTCATTTCCTCTCATTGCTCTTTGTTCCCCTTTATGCCACCAGATGGTCAATGTTTGTGGTTTTATCTGACCTTTCTCTACAACTATTGCCTCAGAGTGGACTGCGTTGTTGGGAAGTAGCTAGTTTAAAGTAATATTATTTAACTGCAATTGTGTTACCTGTTTAAGCTCTTGTAAAATAATTGTTATTAAATAAGTTACTAATCAAAATGTTCATTACCAAAGAGTTATAACTAAATATATCCCATAAAAAGCTTATGAGTAGATTATAACATTTGTTCAGTGGCACTGCTCTGATCCTTTTTCAAGTTATATTGATAAACGTTTAATGTTTGACACTATCAATCAATCAATCAATGTTTATTTATATAGCCCAATATCACAAATGTTACATTTGTCTCAGTGGACTTCACAGTTTGTACAGAATATCAGTATCCTAGAATAGTGCGTGCTGAGTAAACTTCCTGGTTTAAATGTATGTACTTTATGTAATTTATCATGTCTTAAGGATTTTACAGCTTTTAATTCCCAGTTTAAAACCTTGAGAAAAGTTATCTAATTATATTAACATTAATTTGTTGAATTAAAATAGTGATTATTACATTTTTAACTATGTAACTATAATATGTTTCCTATTACACACAAAAAAAATCCCTTCCCAACAATGCTGAATTACAATAGCTTCTTATCACTATCAACAGGTCAAACATTTTAATTTGTCAAATATTATATATATTTCTCCACTTAATACCTGCACAACTAATAACCAGTAATGTAAGAAATACGCAGATCTTATACTCAAGCAAATGTAGCATAACTAAATTATAAAAAAGAGTTTTAAAAGTAAAAGTCCTGCTTCAAAATATACTGCTTAATGGCCCATTTCAGAATCACATTAAATTACAGTATTATGATGCATTCATGTGGAGCTAACCTTAATTACTTCGGATACTGCAACTAGATAAATGCACTTCCAATATGACAATGTTTATTTCTAAATTCATTTGAGTTTTGTGTTAACAAATAATCTTAATCTGTTCCGTAACCAAAGATGTCAATAGAGTAAAGCTGAAAATACTCAGGTAAAGTACAAGTAACTCAAAATAGTAAATGTACTTCATTATATCCACCACTGCTAAAAACTTTCCCATTAGCATGTGTTAATGCTTTGTGTTTTAGTACTTATTGGCAAGTATTGCGCTATCATGCTGAACTAGGATAAACTTGGTATCTGTGGGGTCAGAGGTCAACAGGCTCCCAGCTGCATGCATCACTGTACATGTTGTCCCTGCAGTGTAAGGTAGTATCTGTGTAGTTTGCCGGTCAGAATATCATGTTAACTAAACGTATATTGAATTAAAGTTGTTTTAATGAAGTCTTAGGTAACATGCTAGAGGTCAGGGACTTCCTTTAGTCTCACTTTTGAGATGTGGTTTTGCTGACCGGTTCCTTCCTGTTTCATCAGAGTGGAGAGAAAGAACGCATTTCGACACTAGGGTCGAGGCAGGACGAGCAGCGAGACTGAAGGAGGTCATCGAGCTGCAAACTGCTGACGCTCCGGAGCGCAGCAGATAAACAGCCTGAATCACAGCCAACACAAATGTTCCTGCTTTCACTCCGTACAACGCTGCTGACCTCTGACGTGACCTTGGCGAGGACAGCTGCTGACCTCTGCTTAATGCCACATTTCATTAGAGGAAATTAGATAGATTTATAATGTTAATTGTGCAATTTAAGATGAGTTAAACTCTCTCGAACAAATCTGCTCCGTCATCACCTGAGAAGAGGTCCCAAACGGCAGCTCACTTTTACAGAGTGTTGAAAAGGTGTGATAATAAGGATGTGTGTGTGTGTGTGTTTGTGTAGCTTAAAGAGCCCCCTTCCTCAGAGATGTGCCCCAGGCCTCCCACCTCTTCTACACTCTGGCCGTCACTCACCGAGTCCACAGCTCAAGAATGGGCTTCCTGGCATTGTTCTCTGCTCACTGTTGTCTGTTTTTACCGTGTCTGCACAATCCCTCCCGGCCATATTCACAAATGGGATCAAGCAAGGTAATACATTGAGAAAAATCTGAATAAGTTAATGCAAATTAAAAACTGTTAAATACAAAAAAACTCAAGATAAGCACGGCTGTCTTACCCTGAAGTAAATTAGCTGTTTCCGTTTTAGATCACTTTTGGAACCAATTCAATGAGAATGGATCATATGGTATGAGCTTGCACCAAAGTGAAAAAACTTCTGTGATTCACCAATGTGCCTTTTGAAATGCACGGTAAAATTAACCTTTTCTACGACTTTTAAAGGGGCCCTATAATGCTCATTTTCAGGGGTCATATTTGTATTTTGTGCCTCTACTTTGACATGTCTTCAGGTTTAATGTTCAAAAAGCTCTTTATTTTTCTCATAGTTCCTATGCTGCAGCACCTCTTTTCACCCTCTGTCTGAAACCAGATCTGCTCTGATTGGTTAGCTGACCGGCTCTGCTGTGATTTGTCAACCGCTGAAATATGTCCTGCCCCTTAGCCTATCACGTACAATGGGTTGGAGCATTAGCCAATAGAAACGCAAGTGTTACATAGTGATGTCACTATGTTCCCGAAGTAAACAAAGGGATGCATGATAGCCTAATGACTGAGAGCAACAAATCAGAGCGTATAGCTGCATCAGATCTTTGAGGAATGACAGGGGAACAACAATTGCTGGCCATTGCACATAGCAAACTGTGTATATGTGTAATCTTAAATATTTTCATTCTACTTCTGCTCAACTCCACAGACCTTAAGTTCTACGCGAAGAAATATCTCCACTGTTGAGATGAAGCAGAGATTTTCAACATGGATCTCCAGCTAAGATCAATATGAACACCAAAGTACATATTGAAGCAGACCTGAGTTATGGGTACATTGTGGATAACCACCGGCCTAACGTTCTAGTCTTCTTCAAAACTGCTCTCTTTCTTTATTAATCCAAGGATGGCTGTGTCATGTGATACCAATTTGATCTTATGGGATTCAAACTGTTATTTAATCAAACCATCTGAACAGTTTAGTATGGAAAATCCTGATTTTAAATATAGCTTAAGCTGTCAAATTAATGTAGGGAAGTAAAAGGTTGAATAATACTCTTGTTATGCACAGACAGGATCGCTTTTTAATTCAGTTGTACCTGTACAATGAATAAAGGACTTCAATTAAATAGTGATGAGAAGCAGCAGAAAAATAGTGATGAGAGGCAGCAGAAAATGGCAACACCCACATTTCTATGTCCTATTTGGTGGAGTGTTGAATCTACATTTTGAAATGCATAAAACCTGTGTGGGCGTTCCTGGATTTCTACACCACTCCCCACTACCAACTGAGGATGTCCTGTCGTGTGTGTGTGTGTGTGTGTGTGTGTGTGTGTCTGTGTGTGTGTGTGTGTGTGTGTGTGTGTGTTAATGAGAAATGGGAGGGTAGAAGCTCCTGGCTGCTTGATTGCTCAGATATCTGTTAACATCAGAGCTGGAAGGAGTCATCTGGTGGCTTCAGGCTTCACTCAGAAACATAGCGAGGCTTCAGGAGGGACCCTCACCCTGACCCTCTTCATCTACATAACGCGGCTCTTCATAACAAGGTACAGTAATATATGTTGTTGTGATGTAACAACCTGTTTCCACCATACATTTCTAAATAAAATGGAAAGCCTACCCATTCGAGGTCAAAGTCTAACTTTAGCTATTCAAGCCTACACATCTTGCAAGAGTTTTGCAAGTCGAGGGTTACAATCTAGACATCAGACTGTTAGTGGCATTATGGGTAATGTAGGCGTCATGTTTTTCTTAGAGAGAAAAAATGCATGTACACTACATTTATAAAAAATTTCTTGATATTTAGTCCTTTGTGAGTACAACAGTGTTGCTAAATATGTGCAGTATTCTACTCTTTAAAGGGCTATCGTGCAGTATTTCGTGGAACAATACGCAGAAATGTAATAAAATATACAGAACTATGTTTATATTAGTGTATAATATATAGATAGGGGAAAGGGTCCTCATCATGGAGTCTGAATACATGTTGCACCACCATGTTCGTACATTGGTTTAGAAAGGACAAATCAAATGCTCTCTAGACAGTGTATACCTGAAGTTGTTCTCCGACATGCTTGTAAAGCTGCGGTAACACCAGCCGCCTCCTGAGATGTATTGCTTTTCAAATATTGCTATGTCTGGGATGGCCTTTAAACTAGGTAAAGTTGGTGAAAGATACAACGGTCTCTCAAAGGGACAGGTTAGCCTTTATTCAATTTGGCTGCAATCTGCAACCAAAACACCAGATGTCGCCAAATCCAACCCACTGCTCCTTTGAATGACAAAATGTGCAATGAGTCAGCAAGTATAACTTATAAACTAAACCAAATATTTACTCACAGCACCTCAAAGTGAGACATTTATAACATCCATTTGTCGTATTTGCTTCTTCTCATATGTTGAGGCTTTAATATCCGACTCTCAAACTACTTTTTGTAATATTCCAACCCAGCACGTCTCCCACCCTCCTCCTGAGTTTCTGTTGTGTAACATAATCAGATTAACCCCAGAATAAACCTGAACTATTTCCAGTTATATGAAACAGTTTTCACTCTGCTTTTCACTCCAGACCATGAGCGCTCACGAGCACAACGCCACGCTGGATTTATATAATGACACATTATGGTTCGTCCACTGCACCATCGACCTGGATTCTGTCAGAGACTACCGGCGCATCGCCCTCTTCCTCATCTTTCTTTTCATCTTCATGGTGGGCCTGCTGGAGAACGTGCTGGTCATCTGGGTCAACTGGCGCCGACGCCACTCGGCCAACGGGGTCCTGTTCTGCATCTTCAACGTGAGCCTGTCGGACCTCATGGTGATCGTGACCATGCCCTTCTTCATGATGGAGGTGACCATGGACAGGGTCTGGCTGTGGGGTCGCTTCCTCTGCAAGGTGACCCACCTCATCTACAAGGTCAACTTCTACAGCAGCTCCTTCTTCCTGGCCCTCATGACCGCGGAGCGCTATCTGTCCCTGACCAGGCCCTCGTTTCCCGCCTTCTTCCCCGTTGTGGGCCGCCGCCGCTGGGTGCTCTGCGGAGGCCTTTGGGTGCTCTCCTTGTTCCTGGCGCTGCTGGAGAACGTCCACATCGATCTTCTGGAGTGGAACGAACCGGGCTGCTACTGGTCACCTGAACACAACTTCATCGAGTGGTATGTCTCCGTGGGTTTCCTCTGCCTGGTCTTCCAGTTCTTGGGCCCCGCCGCCGTCATCATCACCTGCAACGTGCTGATCGCACGTGCGGTTCAGACGGCGCCGAATGTTCAGGGCCGGCGGGACGTGTGGCTGGTTCACGTTTACTCCCTGGTGTTCGTCCTGTGCTGGTTGCCCTACCACTTCGTCATGTTCCTGATGATCATGGATGACATCGACCCCTTCATCTTCAGCTGCAACACGATGAAGGTGCTGAACTTCTCGTTCGTTGTGGTGCAAAGCCTGTCTCTTTTTCACTGCGTGGCAAACCCCATCCTCTACAACTTCCTCAGCAAGAGCTTCCGAGACAACCTGGTCAACACCGTGGTGAGCCAGTTACCCAAAGATGGAGCCGGGAACCAGCTGGGAGCCGGGACCAACACTCCCAACGGAGGAGGGGGAGACCCGGGGAAGCAACGCAAGTTAAGTAACGCCAGCACCAGCCAGTCCGATGTTGGATCATAAATTAAAAAAACAGATCGCAGAGGGCGCAGTGCGGGCAGCTGAAGACGGGCAGCGACAGGTGGGCCAGGCCGCGCCACAGCAGCGAGCACAGGGAGAGCTGCGGGAGGCGACACACCCCACAGCTCAGGCTCTGAGGACACACGTGGCTCAGCAGGTGGTCTCTGACCGACTGTAAGGGAGGGGAGAGACAGGGAAGAGTAGATATGAGATCTCATGTATATATATAGACATTTTGCACTACTTTTTATTTTGTATTTTTGTATTTTATTATATATGTTGCATTGTTGGAGGAGCTCAGGTCAGAAGAATGTCATTGCCATTTCTACACTATAACTTTGTGCATATGACAATAAAACCTTTGAATCCTAAAACCTTTGAATCATGTGGCTGCAGGCAGATATCAAAATAATGCAATGGGGTTACTCTTTTCTCCATGATACTATTAATTTAATTATTAATTAATTTCTACTTTATTTGTTTGTTCTTCTATTATTCCAAGAGTAAACATTCACCGGAGTGACACAACTACAAGTTTTCTTAATAATCTAATAATATTGTTTATGTGGCATATATTGGCAGCAAATAACATTTATTTGAAAATGATTTAACAATCAATCTATTATCCGACAATAAATTCTAAATAATACTTTTCTATTTAATTTTTTGGTAACACTTTATATTAAGGTACACAAATTAACCATCAACTAGTTGTTAATTAACATGCATATTAGCAGTATATTGGCTCTTTATTAGTCATTATAAAACACTTATTAATGCCTTATTCTACATGACCATATTCTACAAGTAATAAGCCATTAGTTGAGAGTTTTTCCTCAATAACCCTCTAATTAGTGCTTATTTTTTGCAAGTAAGGAAGTTGTTGTACATGAGTTTTGGTCTTAATATGCGCTGCTCAATATGGGCCTAATAAGGCAGTAGTACCACAAGAATAGTAATTCTTCCATAATAACACTTAACAAATATGATCTATTCTTATGTAACAAGACATGAAACTATAAGTGTTAATTGTTTCTAAATAACTCAAAATGTAGTATTTATATCTAAGAATATGTTTTGGGGTATTGACCGTTCAGCTACCAATAGCAAGGTGATATTGACCTGTATGTTTCATATTTGCACATTTATATTTTTGTAAAATTTGTACTGAAGGTTAGACAGGAAACCGGGTACAGGAAGTAGGAGAAAGTGAACTGAATATAATTGCAGTAGACTGACTGATTCTATAATTTAGGGTGCATTTCACATCAACAAAACAGTACAAAAAAAGTGTTCTTTCTCAATAAAACAATCAGTGGTTCAAGTTAGTATATTCCTCAGTGTAACATATCCACTAGTTGCAAAGCTTAAACATTTTTTTATGTTATCTATTTTAGATATTTTAAATTTGAAAAAATTAGGTGCAACATAGTTGACAATGAAACTCAAACATTTGATGCAAATAACATAGTTGACTGGACACATTATTAACCATCAGCACTATGTTCATTTCAAGGCAGAAGTGCACAATTCCATTGATAATGATGTGTAATGATGTCTACATGTCATACAAATTGTCAACTAGGTTACCTGTCAACTAAGTTACTACAGTTATTACATTACTGGGTAACTTAGTTGACAGGTAACCTAGTTGACAATTTCCCTATTTTGACCCATCATTTCAATGGTAGGCCTTGCCTGGATGACCACATGTCATTTTCTTGAACAGGTTAACATCACATTTGAACATATAATTGAATTAGAATCATTAAACAATTGTAAACCATAACAATGTACGTAACATTGTTGACGGTCAATTAATATACTCATTGACAATGTGCTATTATACATAAAATATTGTAAAACATTAGAGGACAATCACCACAGTGTGTTCAAAATGTCTGCCAAAGAGGAACATGGCATCATGTGATGCTGGTGACATGGTATTGGGACAAACTATTTTTGAGTTAAAGGGGGGAGTTCTGTTAGTAACATAGTTGACAGAACTTTTGCGGACATTCATATATTAAGATATTTAAATTATTTAAAGGAGGAAATCAATTTAAAAAATGTTATTATTCTTTAGTATTTAGACTTTGAAAATAAATGAATACTTTTTTTTATTTACTTTAATGGTTTTTATTCATTATTTTGAAACCAAGACACCCTCAACTGAAAAACGGACATAGCAAAAACTGACAATTTAAGAACATCATGACACATTTCAAGCTAAATAAAGCATAGGATGCACATAATGTTTGTGTGATATTATAACATGCTTTCCAATAATAGGCAAAATATGATATTTTTGAATTAAATAGTTAGAATAATTATAATTATCATCAATGGACATGGAATGTACCCTAAATTGTAGAATCACTCTGCTACTAATTTTCCCAATGCAACCTGAAGAGTAAAGGGTCAAGTCCGTCAGAAAGCAATGACTGTAAGTGTAAGCCTTACACTTACACTGTAAGGATTAGTAACAGCTTAGCTTTATTTACCTTGTTTACACTTAGCGGTCCCATGTGTTAATCTTTGTATGTTACACTTGCATGTATGAGATCATTAAGTGCCTTGTAACTTCTTTTTTTATAGTTTCACTCAGTTTGAATGTCAGTGGACTGCAATAAGTCAATAAAGGAGCATGGCTGCTCATTCCCTGGCTCTCAAAAGAGTTTGGCTGGCTGTTTAATCTATGTTCACACTGAGACAGTACAACACATAGAGAGAACCGTACACCTATTGTGTAAGTACATACAAGCAGGTCACACAGTATGATCACAAATACATACAATCTGTTAAAAATCTGTTCTTGTTAAAAAGTTCAGGCTGCATGTGTTCTCAGCCTTGGAGAAACTTGACATGTTTTGGTATGTGTCTGAACCTCTCTTTAGTGGTTCATTAATAAAACAGATATTTCAACGTGTGCCTAATTTGTTCATGTACTGTTGAGGTTAATTTCAGTAGTTGTGTGCTATAATGTATTTACAAAGTGTGAAGAGGAGGCAACTTTAGAATAGGGAACCTGTTCAGGTCAATTAGAGTCAAACTACTAGCTTATTGGTTATGAACAAGACTTCACTTTAAAATAGAGAACATGTTCTTAGATATAAATACCTAATTTTGAGTTATTTAGACACAATTAACAATTATAGTTTCATGTCTTGTTACATAAGAATAGATCATATTTGTTAAGTGTTATTATGGGAGAATTACTATTCTTGTGGTACTACTGCCTTATTAGGCCCATATTGAGCAGAGCATATTAAGACCAAAACTCATGTACAACAACTTCCTTACTTGCAATAAATAAGCACTAATTAGAGGGTTATTGAGGAAAAACTCTCAACTAATGGCTTATTTCTTGTAGAATATGGTAATGTAGAATAAGGCATTAATAAGTGTTTTATAATGACTAATAAAGAGCCAATATACTGCTAATATGCATGTTAATTAACAACTAGTTGATGGTTAATTTGTGTACCTTAATATAAAGTGTTACCAATTTTTTTTTTACTTATGAGCAATAAAATTAAGAACGAAATCATTTACAGTATGCTTGTAAATTTGAATAAAGGAATTGAATTCAATAGTGACAAGAAGCAGCAGAAAATGGCAACACCCAAGTTTCTATGTCCTATTCTCACGAGTGTTGAATATACATTTTGAAACACATGTTTATATTGCATAAAACCTGTGTAGGCGTTCCTGGATTTCTACACCACTCCCCACTACCAACTGAGGATGTCCTGTCAAGTGTGTGTGAGTGTGAGTGTGTGTGTGTGTTAATGAGAAATGGGAGGGTAGATGCTCCTGGCTGCTTGATTGCTCAGATATCTGTTAACATCAGAGCTGGAAGGAGTCATCTGGTGGCTTCAGGCTTCACTCAGAAACACAGCGAGGCCTCAGGAGGGACCCTCACCCTAACCCTCTTCATCTACATAACGCGCCTCATCACAACAAGGTACAGTAGAGTCCAATTATATATCTTTTTGTGATGTAACAACTTGTTTCCAACATACATTTTCTAAATAAAAGGGAAAGCCTACCCATACGATGTCTAGCTTTTATGGCAAGCCGATTTAGCTTTTATTCATTTCTGGAGGATATAAAAAAATCAATTCTTACTAGTAAGAATGCGAATTCTTGATATCAAAAATGCAATTCTTACTAGTAATAATGTTTATTTCTGTTATCAAAAATATAATTTTAAATAGTTCGAATGCAAATTCTTGATATCAGAAATTCAATTGTAACTAGTTGTAATGTGTATTCTTGATATCAGAAATGCGGTTTTATCTAGTGAGATTTGCATCGTTTTTCTCATTCATTTCAATGGGAGATGGAATTTGAACTAGTAAAAATACCAATTTCTGATATCAAGAATTCAATTTCAACTAGTCGAAATGCCAATTTTTGAAATCAGAAATACAATTTGAACTAGTTCAAAATCCTTTTTTTGATATCAGGAATTCAATTGTAACTATTTATAAATAAAAATGTAATTATAACTAGTAGCAATTTAATTCCTGATGTCAAAAAAGGATTTTGAACTAGTTCAAATTGTATTTCTGATATCAACAATTTAATTCCTGATATCAGAAATTGGTATTTTTACTAGTTCAAATGTAATTGTAACTAGTAACAAATGAATTACTGATATCAGAACTAGTTCAAATTCCAACTCCCATTGAAATGAATGAGAAAAACGATGCAAATCTCACTAGATAAAATCGCATTTCTGATATCAAGAATACACATTACAACTAGTTACAATTGAATTTCTGATATCAAGAATTTGCATTCTAACTAGTTAAAATTCAATTTTTGAAATCAGAAATAAACATTATTACTATTAAGAATTGAATTTTTGATATCAAGAATATGCATTCTTACTAGTAAGAATAGATTTTCTGATATCCTCCAGAGTTGAGGGTTGAAAGGGTTGTGCATGTACAAGGCATTTCATTCAATATCCCCAGATTTTCCTTTAGTGCAAGTTGATATATAAATACAAAAGTTCCTACAAATTGTTGTTTTTGTTTTAGTAAAGGTTAAAAACTAAAGATATTTCAGTTTTGGTAGGTTGGGTTAGAGTGATTTTCCCTCTAGAAAAACCAATCCAAATGTTTTTAATGACTCTTCTGTGGATTAATTTAGATCTGGTTAACAGTTCAGCACTATTTTACCGTGCGTCTTACCCTCACAGTAAATACATTTTCTCTGTAAGCTTCTTAACAAATCTCCCTCTTCAGTTCCTGGTGCGGCTGAAGATCATGGACTACAGCCTGCTGCTCGGGATCCACGATGTGGGTCGAGCTGAACGTGATGAAGAGGAGGGCGAGGAGGTGTCCAACGAGGAAGATCCAGATGCAGAGAACGGGCTGGCGGGGGCTGCGTAGGGGTCCTATGGCACCTCTCCAGAGGGCATCGCTGGGTACATGTCCTGCTGCAAACCTCTGGGGCCCGGGGAGTTCGACCCCTACGTGGACGTGTACGCCATCGGGAACTGCCCAGGTGAACAAAGGCTCAGGCCACACAATACCATATTTAAGACTGAGATTACATTGTAATGTTTTAGGTAGGATGCACTGATTAGACATTTCCTCTTTCCTAAATCATTATTTGATTTATTTATTGTTTCTTCTCCAAGTATCTCCTGAAACTCAATACCAGTCCAATAAAAGTGATTTATTCTTCCCATATTTTAAATCTGTTCAGCACGTCCTAACCTTTTTTTCATGTTTATGTAGGTTAACATGCTGTGTAGAGATAAGAAATATTAGTCAGAGAGATTTTCCTGCCTCCAGCCTCCAGCTCCTGAAATGTGATAATTTGCGGCCTTTTCTCTGTTTTACATTTCTTTAAATGGAAAATATTTTAGATGTTGGCCGGTTAAAGAGCTATTTTCTTAGTTTTACAGGAATATGTATATTTTAAGATGTCGCCTTTTTCTCACAATTTTCAAATATTTTAGAGACATAAAGTTTAAACTTTGAATAAAGAAAACAACCAGCAAATAAATCCTTAGATGCAGTGTGTCCAAACCCTGAATCTGTAATTCCAAAATGATCTCCTGAAGTTTCTATACGTCTCCATGTTGTCTTTTCATCTCCACTTACACCATCTAGAATCATCTGGAAAATAATAAGGATATTACGGTGGCCCTGAAGTGCAAGACACCACAGCATTTCAGAAAACATTACAGCATTTCAGAAAACGCCGCAGCATTTCAGAAAACACCACAGGATTTCACATTGGACGGAAAGGGTATTCCTTTAGGGAGAAAACTTCTTGTTTGTGATTGGACAGAGCCAGCCAGAGAAGCACTGCTGTGATTGCTTGTTTTTGCTGCCAGTCAAGAAATGAAGCTTCGTGATTGGTCAGCACCCGACAGTGCAATATGTCCCAACACATCAGCCGTTAGCTGTTAGCACACACTCAGAGCTCACAGCTCCTCATATCTGTTCAGAAACTGGACAAAAGTTAAACTTGTACAAACCACAGACTTTCTATGTCATGGCGAATACAGTCGCTGCTTTATTTATGTCTGTATGACGTTGTTGTGAGTGTGGACGGAGCAGCTACAGGTTAGTTTAGCCTGATCGATCTGATTCCATTCAGAAAACACGCATTTTAAAAGCTTTTCGCCTGCAGTCTTGTCTGCAGACTTGTCAAAGCATTAATTCATGGTTTTTACTAACCGGTATCCGTATTTAGTTACTTCGGCATCACTTTGAAACGTGTATTACAATTAAATCACGGTCAAATATGTTCATTTTGTTGTAGTTGGTATCTCCCATAGGATTTACATGGAGATACGCCCCGCCCCCTCTCCAGCGCGTCTTGTTTGAATGACAGGAGCAAACATTTACATGGACATAAGCCCCTTAAAAAACATGAATTAATAAAGCATTAATTCATGTTTTTTTTCGGATCGCTCTAATCGCTCGAGTTTCACCGCGGCTGTCAGCTGTGTGTTTACTCCTGTCATTCAAACAAGACGCGCTGGAGAGGGGGCGGGGCGTATCTCCATGTAAATCCTATCGGAATCGGATCGATCAGGTTAAACTAACCTGTAGCTGCTCCGTCCACACTCACAACAACGTCATACAGACATAAATAAACCAGCGACTGTTTTCGCCATGACATAGACAGTCTGTGTTTTGTATATGTTTAACTTTTGTCCAGTTTCTGAACAGATATGAGGAGCTGTGAGCTCTGAGTGTGTGCTAACAGCTAACGGCTGATGTGTTGGGACATATTGCGCTGTCGGGTGCTGACCAATCACGAAGCGTCATTTCTTGACTGGCAGTAAAAACAAGCAATCACAGCAGTGCTTCTCTGGCTGGCTCTGTCCAATCACAAACAAGAAGTGTTCTCCCTAAAGGAATACCCTTTCCGTCCAATGTGAAATGCTGTGGTGTTTTGTGAAATGCTGTTGTGTTTTGTGAAATGCTGCGGCGTTTTGTGAAATGCTGTTGTGTTTTGTGAAATGCTGTGGTGTTTTCTGAAATGCTGCGGCGTTTTGTGAAATGCTGTTGTGTTTTCTGAAATGCTGTTGTGTTTTGTGAAATGCTGTGGTGTCTTGCACTTCAGGGCCACCGTAGGATATATCTTTATAGGCTTTGATATTCATTTCTTACCCGAGAGCTTTCATCTGGATGAGTGTTTTCTGTCACAGTACAGTACTGTCGATACAGCCAATGTAAAAACCCTGATTGTTCTCTGCCTTTCATCTCAGGAGCCCCTCAGAGGGAAGTGTACTTCATGGGCCTGATCGACGTCCTCACTCAGTACGACACCAAGAAGAAAGCCGCTCATGCAGCAAAAACTGTCAAACACGGGGTGAGTGGCACGAGAGAGGAGGAAGAAGGGTTCAAGGTTCAAAGCTTTACTGTCATATGCATTGTAGCTACAGTGTAGTTACGGCAAGAAGAAACAGAGTATAAATACAATAGTGTAAGATTATGTTGCAAGACCAATGTGCAAGTGCAGGAGAAGTAAAAAGTATATATTTAGGATAAAATACAATAAGCTAAATGTTGCAAGTGTCCAAGTACATGTAGGAGTCTATATGCATGTAAGGTAGAATCAGAGAAACAAGAACATAATGTAAAATGAAATACTGTACAGTGGAATATTACTGCTTGTAGGAATAAATATATTTGTGAGGCGGAAGAGGGATGCTGTCGGGTTATTCACAACTCTGTTCACAGATGATGTTGATGACCTTTCCCTTTTCTCTCCATCCTCCCTCTCTTTGTTGCAGGCCGGCGCTGAAATCTCCACAGTCCACCCCGAGCATTACGCCAAAAGATTTCGCGACTTCATCTCCAACATCTTTGCGTAACACTCGGCTCCGAACGCTGCCATCTATTTTACCCTGCGACCAAAACTAAATAGTACGCACACACAGATCGTTGTTTCTGAGGATCTGAGGCGGGACTACTTACGTTTGTAGCAACATAATGTACTACTTCTGATGCATATATTTATTTTTAAGATTTAAGATGCAGTTCTTATAGATATTAAGCACTCTTTAACGGTTTAACTCTGGAGCATTAGGGTACACGGAAATAAACTGCTGTTGATCAGTGTTAGACCACGTCAGTGCGAGATCAAATATTTAGTTTTCTTCTTTGTCACTTCTCTCTGGGTACCCAGGCCTGATATAAACTTAAAGTAAGAGTTTGACATGTTAAGATCATAGCCTATTTACTTTTTTTGCCAAAAGTTGAATGAAAAGATTGAAACTGCTTTCATGTTTAAGGTTCCTTGTGTCGTTGTTCACCTCTAGTAGCAGTCAAACAGTCATTTTTCTATGAGTTGGTCACAGTTTTTGACAAATGTGCACCCTGTACACCAGGGATCACCAACTACATTTGTCCAAGGGCCAAAATGTATCCAACAGACACTTTCGCGGGCCAGCGATTTTTATATAGCCCAGAATTTTGAAGTTGTTGACCGGGCTACTGTCCGGCAGCTCCTGCCTCTCTGTTGGACTCTGTCGCAGCGGGGCTACTGCTGCGGAGCGCATAAAGCAAACTCTTCACAATGAACACTTCTTCTTCAAGGCAGGGAAGGTTTCGCAGTACGCAGTCTACTGTCCCGCAGCTGCTGCCTCTCTGTTGGATTCCGGTACTGCACATTACTCACGAGACGTTGTAAAAAAAAAAAAAAATGAGTGGGGGGCGAACGCACTAACCACTCCGCCAACGCCACAGTCACCCCCGTCGTGCGGGCCAGATGAGAATGTCTGGCGGGCCGGATGTGGCCCGCGGGCCGCCAGTTGGTGGTCACTGCTGTACACGCTGCCAATGAAACCCACTACTCCACTGACCTATAGGTGACACAAAACGCAGTTAAAAAGACTGCTAGAAAGGGAACATGGATTTTTACAATGCTGGATTTAACACAGCCTACATAAAGACTTTACAAATATTTTTATGAGGAGGGAAAAGTATTACACATCTGCATTTAGGAATGTGTTTTTCACATGACGTAAACAAAACTTTTGTTTATTCACAAGAAAACTCCACAAGGGACCTTTGTTAATGTGAAGCTATTCAAGGATGAGCAGATGCTTAGCTTAGCTTAGCATAAATACTGGAAACGGAGGGAAAGGCTAGCCTGGCTCTGTAGAAAGGTAACAACATCCTCCATCCAGCACCTCTAAAGAAGCCAAGTAATGTGCACAACTTGTCATTTTGTTCAAACAAATGAGGAATAACACGTCTATAAGTGCAAGGAGCTGTTTTTCAGGATTTGTTTTCTTTAAACAGAGCCCTGCTAGCTGTTTCCTGTCTTTGTGCTAAGCTAAGCAAACCGGCTTATCGCGTTAACCTTTTATTGGTTTTAGTATCCTCTCATCTAACTCTGGGTAAAAAGGTGCCTAAAAAGTGAAACTATTCCTTTTAATCCTAGAATAATAATGACATGATGATCAGTGTTAAAAACAATAATGGTAGTCTATATTCTACAGTTGGAGCGTAATATTATTTATCTATTGATGCGGGCCATTTGAATGTTTAGAGTGCCAAATGTGTGGGATCAAAGCTTTATCCTAATAGGATTTGCACCTTGCATACAATTAAATTAACTCTGTTGTGACGCAATTATTGCAATTAAAATGGATCATGTATGATTTTCCTCAAGATATTTACTACATTTAAAAGAAAATGTACAGAACAGCCTTGTAAATTGAAATGTGTGGTATTTAATAGAGAGCACATTAAATCATTTGACTTGTAAACATGTTGGACAGCGCCTCTTAGCTACAGGAGCCTGTTAAGAGCCTGGGGGGGGATTTAGGATTAGCCTTTTTTTAATAAAATACCTTCGTGTATCGACATCAAAACACTTCCTGAAATGAGCCCATCATTCTGTACGGACTCCTTTATGAACGTGGTGGTGTGGCAAATGTGAATCATTGTGATGGATTTAGACAAAGATAGCAATAGGATCTACTGTCTGTGTATTTTAACATTTGACATTTAGTGATAACTAGAGTACTGTGTAAAACACTGTGGACATTAACACTACATTTCAGTAGCTTCTGCAGTTAGCCTTAGCACGTTGGTATGATGGATTATTTCTGAATCACTGGCCAGGCAGCGCAGCTCTCTGTTTGATGCCTCATCTCCTCGATGATTTCACATGTATTTTTGAAAAATCCGTGTTTTGGACCAAAATATATTTTACAAGGAATTTCTGAAATGTTTTGACTCATTTCCTCTCATTGCTCTTTGTTCCCCTTTATGCCACCAGATGGTCAATGTTTGTGGTTTTATCTGACCTTTCTCTACAACTATTGCCTCAGAGTGGACTGCGTTGTTGGGAAGTAGCTAGTTTAAAGTAATATTATTTAACTGCAATTGTGTTACCTGTTTAAGCTCTTGTAAAATAATTGTTATTAAATAAGTTACTAATCAAAATGTTCATTACCAAAGAGTTATAACTAAATATATCCCATAAAAAGCTTATGAGTAGATTATAACATTTGTTCAGTGGCACTGCTCTGATCCTTTTTCAAGTTATATTGATAAACGTTTAATGTTTGACACTAGTGAGTGCTGAGTAAACTTCCTGGTTCAAATGTATGTACTTTATGTAATTTATCATGTCTTAAGGATTTTACAGCTTTTAATTCCCAGTTTAAAACCTTGAGAAAAGTTATCTAATTATATTAACATTAATTTGTTGAATTAAAATAGTGATTATTACATTTTTAACTATGTAACTATAATATGTTTCCTATTACACACAAAAAAAATCTCTTCCCAACAATGCTGAATTACAATAGCTTCTTATCGCTATCAACAGGTCAAACATTTGAATTTGTCAAATATTATATATATTTCTCCACTTAATACCTGCACAACTAATAACCAGTAATGTAAGAAATACGCAGATCTTATACTCAAGCAAATGTAGCATAACTAAATTGTAAAAAAAGAGTTTTAAAAGTAAAAGTCCTGCTTCAAAATATACTGCTTAAAGTGCCAGTGAAGTGCATTTTTTGCGCCAAAGTGAAATGGCAGTTTCATTTCTTACATATAATTGTACCTGTTCATGGCTAAAATAATTTTTTAGGAAGTGCGAGGGACGAGATAAACATCGCAAATTTTTCAGAGTCTGAGCCTACCGCTGCTGCAGACGATAGCGGCTGTGACGTCACAAGATGGGCCCAGTTGTGATTGTAAACATGGCGGAGCCTTCGGAAAGTGATACTGGTGCGAGAGAAATGAGTGATTTTGACAGCTTTTCGGACAGGATAGATGAGGAAAGTGGCCATGGAAGTCAATTTAGTTGAGGACAATATTTTGTCATAGATCTAGAGTAGATCTACACACAGGATTGGCCATCACCTGATCATACATTCATCTGTTCATAGCATGATGCAACATTCATGTTCACATGCAGTGTTGTGCTAGTTACTGAAAACCAGTAACTAGTTACAATTACTAGTTACTTCACTACTTACACCAAAAAGTAATGCGTTACTGTGAAAAGTAACTTTTTAGTTACTTAAAAAAGGGCACCCATTAATGCCCTTATACTGTAGCCTTCATTTCAGTACTGTTATTGCATCGGAGAATAATACAACCTGTTGATCAACTTGACATGCATTTGCATCACTGAACTCTGCTAAGCAATGTGGTATTTAAAAAAACACAAAGATATGTTTCAAAGTGCCAATCCAGCCGCTGTTGCTTAGGTGGAGGTGGAGTGGCGTCGGATGAGTCTGGGTCTGTGGTCTTAGCTACTAGCTTCGTCCCAGCATGTTGTTTCTGCAGATGTTTCAACAGATTTTAATTGCTGTTTTGGGCAGTCGATAGGATCTTTGACCCGCCAAGACACAACTTACATTTAACTAAAACGTTCTTTTCTTTGTGCTCGACAAAAGTGAAATAGTGAGAATATCTCCAGGCGGAGAAACTCGACTTGAGCTCTGCCGCCGCCATGATAGTCTTGTTAATAGACACAAACACAGTGGCCTTTATTTTTCATAAACAATCTACGAATCTACGAATCTACGAAACAATACACCAGCCACTCACCTTCATCTTTTGGGAACAGAAACATCGCCACTTCGGCAGAATTGACATTACCACAGCCAGCGGCAATGCATCGCTTCGCGTGTGTTTTTCCTCCCTTTTTCGTCACTGTCGCCTCCATTGTCAGCTTTTCTCGATTGGCAATCACTTCCAGTCGACTGCGAAACACTTTCCAATCAAATACTCGCTCAAAAACGTTGGTAAATTCGACTTTGAAATAGAGACAAAATGAATGGTGGTGAATGTAAACACTTCGGCTTGGCCCATCTTCTGACGTCACGCAGTAGATCGCAAGCCACGCCCACGAAGGCGGAGGTCGACTGCGAATTTCCCAGCGGAAAATTCCCAACTCGTCAAATTCGTTGCTATTCCAACATCTTTGATATGGGTTCCAATGGACAATTTTGGTCATTACTATACGTATTAGCATAAAAGATCATGCACCGTCGCACACTTCAGTGGGTCTTTAATGGCCCATTTCAGAATCACATTAAATTACAGTATTATGATGCATACATGTGGAGCTAACCTTAATTACTTTGGATACTGCAGCTAGATAAAATGCACTTCCAATATGACAATGTTTATTTCTAAATTCATTTGAGTTTTGTGTTAACAAATAATCTTAATCTGTTCCGTAACCAAAGATGTCAATAGAGTAAAGCTGAAAATACTCAGGTAAAGTACAAGTAACTCAAAATAGTAAATGTACTTCATTATATCCACCACTGCTAAAAACTTTCCCATTAGCATGTGTTAATACTTTGTGTTTTAGTACTTATTGGCAAGTATTAAGCTATCATGCTGAACTAGGATAAACTTGGTATCTGTGGGGTCAGAGGTCAACAGGCTCCCAGCTGCATGCATCACTGTACATGTTGTCCCTGCAGTGTAAGGTAGTATCTGTGTAGTTTGCCGGTCAGAATATCATGTTAACTAAACGTATATTGAATTAAAGTTGTTTTAATGAAGTCTTAGGTAACATGCTAGAGGTCAGGGACTTCCTTTAGTCTCCCTTTTGAGATGTGGTTTTGCTGACGGGTTCCTTCCTGTTTCATCAGAGTGGAGAGAAAGAACGCATTTAGACACTAGGGTCGAGGCAGGACGAGCAGCGAGACCGAAGGAGGTCATCGAGCTGCAAACTATAGGTTACTAACGTAACCCCAGTTCTCAGAGTAACATGAAGTGAGATGTCTCACTATGGGATGCGCCTCAACGCGTATGCATCAGAAGCATCAATCTCATTACGCCAATCCTGATTGGCTGGTGATCTTGACGACTACGTCAGGGAATCCACCCACCCTTTAAGTAGCTTGCGCTACGTTGCAGCGTCATTCAAAATAAGGACCCACAGCTGACTCACAATCGTTTGATGTAGAGTCCAGTCTGCATATAGTGGTGCACCCCTGGACAGCAGATCTGCCCCGAGGTTCATCACTCCCGGTACGTGCGTCGCTCTCAGAGAGAGGAGACGTCCGCAGTTCCATAAGATCAGTTTGCGTGCCAGCATGTGTAACTGGAGAGAACGCAAACCCCCTTGGCGGTTTATATACGATATTGTGGTCGTGTTGTCTGTCCTCACGAGGACATGATGTCCCCTGAGAAAAGGCAGAAAGCGTTTTAGGGTGAGAAACACCGCTAAGAGCTCCAGATAATTTATGTGTGACCGTTGGAGGTCTCTGCTCCAGAGACCCCTCACAGGTCGACCTTCGTATATACCCCCCCAGCCCGTCAGACATGCGTCCGTGGTGACCACTTTCCGTGATAGGACAGCACCATGACGCACGGGGTCCAGTCTGAGGGCAGCTAGCCAGCGCTGAAATTCCCTCATGTGTAAGCGGCCCAGTCGTACCACCAGGATGGCTGACGCCATGAGCCCCAGTAACCGCAGACATGATCTGAAGAGAACATATTTGCGTGGCTGGAAATGAGCGAGGCAAGCCCTGAAGGCTTTCACTCTCTCTGCTGACAGGCGGGCTGTAAAGGGCACCGAATTTAGACGTAAGCCCAGGAAGAGCACAGTCTGGGCTGGGGACAACATGCTCTTTTCTGTGTTTATTACAAAACCCAGGTCGAGTAGGTGTTTCACGAGGGTATTCGTCTGCGTAATAGCCTCCTGCTCCGACTGTGCAAGAAGGAGCCAGTCGTCTAAATAGGTTGCCAGGCGAATGCCCTGTTGTCTCAACGGGGCTATTGCTGCCTCTGTACATCGTACAAACACCTGTGGGCTGAGAGACAGACCGAAGGGAAGCACTCTGTACTCGTAACAGACACCCTGAAAAGCGAACCTCAGATATTTCCTGTGTGGATAATATACTGGGACGTGAAAATACGCGTCTTTCAGGTCGATTGATGTGAACCAATCGTCCTGACGTACGTGACGCAGCAGAGATGTGTGAGTGAGCATCCGGAATTTGTATTTTCTGAGATACTTGTTCAGAGCCCTTAAATCCATGATAGGGCGAATTCCGTTCCCTCCTCGTTTGGGAACGAGGAAGTATTTGGAATAGAAGCCGCTCTGACTCTGTTCGGAGGGTACAATGGATATGGCTTTCTTTTCTAGTAGCGAGAGAATCTCCTGCTCTAGAATATGAGCCGACGCTCCCCGGGCTTGTGAATGCACAATGCCCGAGAAGTGAGGGGGGGTGACAGCGAATTGGAGTCTGTAGCCCCGTGATATCGTCTTGAAAACCCAAGCAGAGCATGTGAGCATCTTCCACCTTTCGCTCCTCAAAGCGAGTGGAGACGTGATCATTTCTCTGTCGTTTGCACTCTGTGTCTTTATTGGTTGTGTTATGGGGCCCTCTAGTGTCTGAACACGGTGGCATCCCAGGCTGACAACCTCGGTCGACACTGCGCATGCGCGCGGCGATGATGCGTTCACAGACTCGGTCACCGTCCGCATTCCGAGAGAGGCAACAGCCACTCTCAGAAGCGGAGCAGTCACCTGACTGTTTATTGTTATCATTGTTTTTCTTTTCATTATTTTTGACTGCGCCCTTGGCTTTAAGCCTGGAAACGACAGTGGAAAATATTTTATTTGAAACCCATGATGTGTGTTTGTGCGACTTGAACGAGCAGCAGGAACTGCTGCCTTTGTTGCGAAGTCTATCTCCCTCATGGCGCGAACTGGAGGATGACGTTCTGACATCACTCGAGGCGGCGGGAAGACGGGGGCGTGGTTGCACCCCGGAAACACATGGCTTTGAACACGGTCCAGGGCTGAAAAACAGGGAACCTCCAGCCCTTTCCCCGAGGAGAGGAGGGAAGGCTGTCAGGCTGCTCTCTTCTCTTTTCCTCACCCGATGGCCGAAGGTCTGGGCCGGCTGCGCCTGTGCGGCTGCTGCCGGAACCGGGGACTTTCTTGGCCAGCTCGTCCTCGCCTCATGTCTGGGCGGGAGACCCGGGGCGGGCTGTGGCTTTTGGGGAAGACAAAGCTGGAGAGCCTCATCCTCCTTCTTTTTAGCCTCACACCGCTGCTGCATTGAAGCCAGAGCGGTGCCAAACATGCCCTCGGGGACAATCGGCACGTCCAAGACGTCCTCTTTTTCCCGGTCCGGAAGGTTCGTCAGGTTAAGCCACCTGGCTCTCTCCTGTACCACCATCATCCCCAGCGATTTGCCCGTGGCTTGGACTGCACAGCGCTGCACACGGAGGCAAATGTCCGTGATCGCTGTGATTTCGTCCCACACGGCCGGCTCAGGTTTGTTCGTCATGTCTTCACAGAGCTCCGCCTGGTAAGCGGTTAGCATCGATGAGACATTGAGCGCCCTGACGGACAAAGCTGCCGCTTTGTAAGCCCGTTCGGTCATTGCTGACTGGAACCGGTCCGCTTTCGTCGGCAGTGGGGTTCCTGCTAGGAGCCGCAGACAGCCGCGGTTGGAGGTGGGCTGCCACAAGCGGCTCCATAGGAGGCATGCGGAGCAAGCCGAGCTTCTCCATGCCCTCAAAGTCCAGAGAGGAGGCTCCCTGGATTGGGGCCTTGCTGCTGAAAGGGCGGTCTCTCCACGAGACAGACACCTCGTCCAGCAGCTCTGGAAACACCGGGAGAAGTTGCCTCGTCAGCCTCGCGGCTTGGGGCAAGTTCTTTCCCTCATAGCGAGACCTGGAGGTCTCCTTGGCTACTTCAGGCCAAGGGATGTCCAGTCTGGACGCAGCGCGTTGACACACGGCCTGCAAGTCCATGCTGAGGCGGGGCAGAGATGGCGCGCTTTCGCCTGGGGGAGCGGACACCGCCTCCGGCTTGGCAGCCTGAGCAGACGAGACGAAGATGTCATCTTCGTCTCGTCCGAGTCGGATAAGAGGAACTCAGAGGTATCCTCTTCATCCTCCTCCATGTAGTCCAGCTCCAGGACATCCTCGCGCGGGTACCACGGTAAGGTCCAGTTGGGAGCCCCAGCTTGTCACAGCGCGGGGCTCCCTTCCCGCGGCTGCCGCCGCCGTTGAGCCCCAGCTTGACACAGCGCGGGGCTCAACACCCGTGGCGGTCGCCACCATGCCTCGATCGCCGGTCGGCAAATCGACAGGCATGAAGGGGTCTTGTCCCGACAGGCTAGCTTGGCGCGCTAGCCGTCGGCGGAGGCTCTTGGTGGTGAAACGGGCACAGTGCCCGCACGCACCGGGGGCGTCGATAGCCTCCTGGGCATGTTGCAGCCCGAGGCAGGACGAGCAGACCTGGTGTGAGTCCGTGCCCGAAATTTGAGCCCGCAGCCGCAGAGCCGAGCCTCCGAACCTCCGTCTCCTCTGGTGTGAGGGAGAGAAGGGTCCATCCTCGTTAGCCGGGGTGTCGGCGGGGAGGGACAAACTAGCAACAGGTATGTTACTGTTTCCGGAAAATCAAAACCTTACCGTTATTTGTGGAAAAAAACGGCAGGGCAGATTTCGGTATTAACTGGTGTGTTAATATGAAAAATCCCGTGCGAAGCAAAAGTAGCCGGCAAGCGTCCGGCGACCGAAGGTTAGTTTTGTGGTTCAGTCTGTGGACCGTTAAGCTAGCCTGGCTACTGATATTCTTTATTTGAGATGTGCTCCGAAGCGAGAAGAGGTGTTTGAATGACGCTGCGACGTAGCGCAAGCTCCTTAAAGGGTGGGTGGATTCCCTGACGTAGTCGTCAAGATCACCAGCCAATCAGGATTGGCGTAATGAGATTGATGCTTCTGATGCATACGCGTTGAGGCGCATCCCATAGTGAGACATCGAACGGAGTGTTATGAATGAGAACTGCTGACGCTCCGGAGCGCAGCAGATAAACAGCCTGAATCACAGCCAACACAAATGTTCCTGCTTTCACTCCGTACAACGCTGCTGACCTCTGATGTGACCTTGGCGAGGACAGCTGCTGACCTCTGCTTAATGCCACATTTCATTAGAGGAAATTAGATAGATTTATATTGTTAATTGTGCAATTTAAGATGAATTAAACTCTCTCAAACAAATCTGCTCCGTCATCACCTGAGAAGAGGTCCCAAACGGCAGCTCACTTTTACAGAGTGTTGAAAAGGTGTGATAATAAGGATGTGTGTGTGTGTGTGTGTGTGTGTGTTTGTGTAGTTTAAAGAGCCCCCTTCCTCAGAGATGTGCCCCAGGCCTCCCACCTCTTCTACACTCTGGCCGTCACTCACCGAGTCCACAGCTCAAGAATGGGCTTCCTGGCATTGTTCTCTGCTCACTGTTGTCTGTTTTTACCGTGTCTGCACAATCCCTCCCGGCCATATTCACAAATGGGATCAAGCAAGGTAATACATTGAGAAAAATCTGAATAAGTTAATGCAAATTAAAAACTGTTAAATACAAAAAAACTCAAGATAAGCACGGCTGTCTTACCCTGAAGTAAATTAGCTGTTTCCGTTTTAGATAACTTTTGGACCCAATTCAATGAGAATGGATGATATGGTATGAGCTTGCACCAAAGTAAAAAAACCTCTTTTCACCCTCTGTCTGAAACCAGATCTGCTCTGATTGGTTTGCTGACCGGCTCTGCTTTGATTTGTCAACCGCTGAAATATGTCCTGCTTTTAGGGAAGTAAAAGGTTGAATAATACTCTTGTTATGCACTGACAGGATCGCTTTTTAATTCAGTTGTACCTGTACAATGAATAAAGGAATTCAATTAAATAGTGACGAGAAGCAGCAGAAAAATAGTGACGAGAAGCAGCAGAAAATGGCAACACCCAAGTTTCTATGTCCTATTTGAGTGTTGAATGTACATTTTGAAATGCATAAAACCTGTGTGGGCGTTCCTGGATTTCTACACTGCTCCCCACTACCAACTGAGGATGTCCTGTCATGTGTGTGTGAGTATGTGTGTGTGAGTATGTTAAGAGAAATGGGAGGGTAGAAGCTCCTGGCTGCTTGATTGCTCAGATATCTGTTAACATCAGAGCTGGAAGGAGTCATCTGGTGGCTTCAGGCTTCACTCAGAAACACAGCGAGGCTTCAGGAGGGACCCTCACCCTAACCCTCTTCATCTACACAACGCGCCTCTTCACAACAAGGTACAGTAATATATTTTGTTGTGATGTAACAACCTGTTTCCACCATACTTTCTAAATAAAATCGAAAGCCTACCCATTCGAGGTCAAAGTCTAACTTTAGCTATTCAAGCCTACACATCTTGCAAGAGTTTTGCAAGTTGAGGGTTACCATCTAGACATCAGACTGTTAGTGGCATTATGGGTAATGTAGGCGTCATGTTTTTCTTAGAGAGAAAAAATGCATGTACACTACAGTAATAAAACATTTCTTGATATTTAGTCCTTTGTGAGTACAACAGTGTTGCTAAATATGTGCAGTATTCTACTCTTTAAAGCAAGGGTGGGGAACCTTTTTCCTCTCAAGGGCCATTTCAATTTTTACAACATCCTCCGAGGGCCGTACAAATTATTGAACTCAACATCTGCTTCAAAATACTAAAATCACAGCCCATTCATTTGGCCTTTCTTTCATGCTTTGCAAAGAAAAAGCAACCTCTTAATCCAGATATCTTACCATGACTCGCGCATGCACGTGCACGGTTGTGGCATGACCACCAAAACAGCAAGATATGGACACAAGATGTGTGCAAATGTATTTAGTCTCCTATCCATGTGAACATGATTTAAGTAGGGGGTGGACCTAACCTCCTCTAGGGGGGTCCGGGGGCTAGCATCCCCGGGAAGATTTTTTTTGAAATGTTGAAGTTAAAAGCATCAATCTGGTGCACTTTGAGAGCAAAATTAGGTGATCTATGGATACCTCTCTCAACACCCATATGAAACTGTAAGCAGATTTTCTTTTTCTTTATGGATATTTTACATATCACTCCCCTTTTAAACTGTATTCTTGTTTATTAATAACAACTTTTTTTTACTGTCATATAGTATTTTATACCAGTTTTTCCTTTATTCTCTTAATGTTGTATAACTATAATGATCATATAAAGATGTGCCTCTACCTCACTGGTTGTAGAAAAAGCTTCTCATATTCTTTAGCATAGCTAGCTAACCAGATGCTAATAACAACAAAGTTATTACATTACATTATTACATTACATTGCATTTAGCTGACGCTTTTATTCAAAGCGACTTACGATAAGTGCATTCGACCAAGAAGATACAAACTTGAAGAAAACAGAATCATATAAGTACATCAGGTTTCATAGAGCCAGTTATTGACTGTATGATCAGTATCACAGATGAACAGATCGCCACTGGGCTTACAACTAAAGACACAGTCACGCAAAAACTACGGCATTTGTACGGCTCCTTATGGGTACTGCAATTTTTGAAGTGGCGGAGCCGGAGCGGTGCTCTCCTTCAGCATGTGTCAGACGAGACATATACCACGTGATGACCTTTATATATACAGTCTATGGCATGGGTGTCAAACTCAATTTCATCGTGGGCCACATTAGCATTATGGTTGCACTCAAAGGGCCGGTTAACTATATAAATATACATATATAAATATATAATATATATATAAAATAATGTATTATATTATATTATTGGATTATTATCGGATAGGGTAATAACTAACTACGTTTGAAAGCAGAAGTCCAGGGCAAATAATTGCAAGTCTCTTCAGTGCGCATGTCACAAAACGAGATGCATTGTGGGACATGTAGTTTATGGGCAACCTGCTTCTGTAAAGTGGCATGTAACCATATAATAAACGTATTATATTCTTTGAAAGCTCTTGCGGGCCACATTAAATGAAGTCGCGGGCCGGATTTGGCCCCCGGGCCCTGAGTTTGACACCCCTGGCTCTATGGTGATGCCACATTAGGCTCGTGTTGTGTTCAAGGATCCAGAACGTGGCCAGGAAAAACAAGCACTCGCTTGTTTCATTCTTTTGCGGTCAAACATTTCTTTAATTTTTTTGCGTGTGTTTATAAATTACCTCGAGGGCCGTATCAAATGGTCTCGCGGTCCGTATACGGCCCGGAGGTCGGAGGTTCCCCACCCCTGCTTTAAAGGGCCATCGTGCAGTATTTCGGGGGAACACTACGCAGAAATGTAATAAAATATACAGAACTATGTTTATATTAGTGTATAATATAAAGATAGGGGAAAGGGTCCTCATCATGGAGTCTGAATACATGTTGCACCACCATGTTCCTACATTGGTTTAGAAAGGACAAATCAAATGCTCTCTAGACAGTGTATACCTGAAGTTGTTCTCCGACATGCTTGTAAAGCTGCGGTAACACCAGCCGCCTCCTGAGATGTATTGCTTTTCAAATATTGCTATGTCTGGGATGGCCTTTAAACTAGGTAAAGTTGGTGAAAGATACAACGGTCTCTCAAAGAGACGGGTTAGCCTTTATTCAGTTTGGCTGCAATCTGCAACCAAAACACCAGATTTCGCCCAATCCAACCCACTGCTCCTTTGAATGACAAAATGTGCAATGAGTCAGCAAGTATAACTTATAAACTAAAACAAATATTTACTCACAGCACCTCAAAGTGAGACATTTATAACATCCATTTGTCGTTTTTGCTTCTTCTCATATGTTGAGGCTTTAATATCCGACTCTCAAACTACTTTTTGTAATATTCCAACCCAGCACGTCTCCCACCCTCCTCCTGAGTTTCTGTTGTGTAACATAATCAGATTAACCCCAGAATAAAACTGAACTATTTCCAGTTATATGAAACAGTTTTCCCACTGCTTTTCACTCCAGACCATGAGCGCTCACGAGCACAATGCCACGCCGGAATCCTTCGACCACTGCCCCACCCACCTGGATTCTGCCGAAGACTACCGGCGCATCGCCCTCTTCCTCATCTTTCTTTTCATCTTCATGGTGGGCCTGCTGGAGAACGTGCTGGTCATCTGGGTCAACTGGCGCCGACGCCACTCTGCCAACGGGGTCCTGTTCTGCATCCTCAACGTGAGCCTGTCGGACCTCATAGTGATCGTGATCCTGCCGTTCTTCATGATGGAGGTGACCATGGGCAATGTCTGGCTGTGGGGACGCTTCCTCTGCAAGGTGACCCACCTCGTCTACAAGGTCAACTCCTACAGCAGCTCCTTCTTCCTGGCCCTCATGACCGCGGAGCGTTATCTGTCCCTGACCAGGCCCTCGTTTCCCGCCTTCTTCCCCGTGCTGGGCCGCCGCCGCTGGGTGCTCTGTGGAGGCCTTTGGGTGCTCTCCTTGTTCCTGGCGCTGCTGGAGAACGTCCACATGAAACTTCTGGAGAGGAACGAGCCGGGCTGCTACTTGATGCCTGAAGACAACACCACCGAGTGGCATTTCACCATGGGTTTCCTCTCTCTGGTCTTCCAGTTCTTGGGCCCCGCCGCCATCATCATCACCTGCAACGTGCTGATCGCTCGTGCGGTTCAGACGGCGCCGGATGTTCAGGGCCGGCGGGACGTGTGGCTGGTTCACGTTTACTCCCTGGTGTTCGTCCTGTGCTGGTTGCCCTACCACTTCGTCATGTTCCTGATGATCGTGGACCTCATCAACCCTGACATCTTCAGCTGCAACACGATGGAGGTGCTGTACTTCTCGTTATTTGTGGTGCACAGCCTTTCTCTTTTTCACTGCGTGGCAAACCCCATCCTCTACAACTTCCTCAGCAAGAGCTTCCGAGACAACCTGGTCAACACCGTGCTGAGCCAGTTACCCAGAGATGGAGCCGGGAACCAGCTGGGAGCCGGGACCAACGCTCCCAACGGAGGAGGGGGAGACCCGGGGAAGCAACGCAAGTTAAGTAACGCCAGCACCAGCCAGTCCGATGTTGGATCATAAAAACAAAGAAGCTGAGATGAGAAAACTTCACGAGACGTTTTCTAGGAAAGATTTGACAGAACTGAATGGAGATTGTGCAGATCATCTCACTCTGGTCAGAGACTCATTGTGATGTTTGTTACAGCCTCACTCTCATAATCCATTTCCTGTTATGTTTTTGTTTTTTACCATGTATCTGATCACAGAGGAAGGCAGGAAATGTTTGAAGTGCTTTTTTTGTTGTTGTTTAAAGCTGCTCAACTCCCACAGGAATCCATGGCAGTCTCTAAGGTCTCCTGGCACAGAATAACCGTGCCACAGCAGGAATGTGTGAAAACAAAGCTGATCGTGCCAGATAATCCTCATAAACATCTTGTGTTTAATTTTCAACAGATAAATCATTACTTCATTCTTATTTATCTGTTCCAGGATGCTGCTGTAGTCTAAATTTGCTGTAACATATAATAAACTTCATAAAACACTGTTTGCGTTTAAGCTGCAAAACCTGAGCTTGCACTTTATCACAAAGAGCAGAAACGAGCTTTCGGGACGTGAATGTTTTTAAGCTTAAGTTTATTTTGCGAGAGAGACATTTTGCTGCTCTTGCACTGAGTTATCTCCCTTCTCCCAGTCTTTATTACATTTACTTCCATTGCTGTCCATCTGGAATGTGTCACTTTCAACAGTTTAAATCAGGGGTGTCAAACTCAAGGCCCGGGGGCCAAATCCGGCCCGCGAATTCATTTAATTTGGCCCGCAAGAGCTTTCAAAGAATATAATATGTTTATTATACGGTTACATGCCACTTTACAGAAGCAGGTTGCCCATAAACTACATGCAAAAATGCATCTCGTTTTGTGACATGCGCACTGAAGAGACTTGCAATTATTTGCCCTGGATTTCTGCTTTCAAACGTAGTTAGTTATTACCCTATCCGATAATAATCCAATTCAGAGGCAATAATATAATATAATACATTATTTTATATATATATTATATATTTATATATGTATATTCATGGTTGAAAGTGTGCCGGTCCTACCCGGTCCTTAGTACCGGAAAGAGATTTCCAGGCGGTCCGGAGGACCGGGAAGAATTGACAGCTCCACCCGTGGAATTTGAGCGTCTGTCACAAGCGCATCTAGTCGCATTTCACTTGTCCAACCGTCTCATGTTGGCTACAATGCCGGTTTTGATGAGGGGCATATATACCAATATCTCTTGATGTCTGTTACACTTATGGTTGTGATATCGTCTATTTTTTTTTATGTGTTATTATAATGTCTCCTTATTGAAATGTTCCAAAAAATGCATTTTTTATTTCTCTACATCTTTTTTACGCTGATTTCAGCCTGTTTGATTCTGTAAGGTTATATGAGCCCAATGCTTGCTGGGAAATTATGCAAATTCGTTTGTTGCCCAGACCCAATCAGAGCAATATTTGCTTTTTCCCACTTGATCAGAACAGCGGCAGGAGAAAAGAATGGAGTGACAGCTAGAAAATTAGGCTACGTGGTAATTAAAGCAAAAATGCAAACGACGATTCTTCAGATGTTTAAGAGAAAGGAGAGAGATGAAGTAACTCAGAATGTGCTTAAAATTAGAAAAACAACGCCCACAGATGACACAGGTGATGATGCTTATTTAGCGCAGAGAATGGACATGAACCTGGCCATGATGAATATAATAAGTTAGCTAACTAGCAAACTGTATATCTCTATAAGGGGTGCCCAACCAGTCGGGGAGATTCCCAGTCGATCGCGAGATGTCTGAAAATAGAATAACAATATTCTGTTTTATCGTTAATGTCCTACAACAGGGGTGGCCAAACTTTTTGGCTAAGCGGCCACAATGATGTATCAATGTGACAGCCGGGCCGGGGAACATTGTTTGGTTCCGTCTTGATTAATGTCGGGCTGAGGGTTGTTTTAATCTCATTCTCCCGCGCGCGGGGCGACGTCCACGCACAGCTGCGACGACCAGGGAGGGCGGGACTTTTCGCGGCGCGCGCGGCGTGTGGACAGTGGGGGATAACATAAATATCCCCCCCCCCGTCAACGATCGCCAAAGACAACGTAACCCTACTACTGGTGCACCCCTCTAATCTCAGATGCACCCTGAGGAGTCTTACTCAGAACACAATATTTTAAGTAAGGGATAATGTGCAGCGACGCGGTCATTATGGGGAAAAGAACACCCGACAGGCTGATCAGGAGCCCGACGCGAAGCGGAGGGATCTAGATCTGTTGATCTAGATCTGGGTGTTGCAAGCAAACTGCATGCAGTTTGCTTTTCGGCCAAACTATACAGTTAAATCGACCGAACTTCTTTGTAAGCGTCCTTAACAACGGTCAATAAATCCTTGACAGCGGTCTGTCTGTTCTGGATTAACAACGTGTCACGTGTTCTGAATTGACCAATCAGAATAGAGTATTCAACTAAGCCATGTTATAACATTAAATATTTTGCTTTGATATCTTCTATTTTAATCTGCACATTGTGGCATACATTTTGAGACATTTTATTTTATTAGTATTTTAATTTATGTACCCACTATTCTGAAAATTCAAAGAAAGACAGAGACTTGTACATTTTTGACTGTCTGCTGAATTTAGTTATACATTTTATTCTAATTTATAACAGTTGAGGCCCAGAGGGAGGAAGAGGAGACTCAGCCAGAAGAAGTGGCAACAGGTCCCTCAGAAGCCACCACAGGTGATGCTAGCCCTACTGCATACCCTTCTATATGGAAAGAAGAACAATATGAACAGTTCAAACAGAAAAATGAATGGATGTATGCTCACAATGGAAGGCTAGGATGTACCCCATGCCATGATGTGAAGGATCTGGGTGTCATGGCATCCCGTGGTGTTAATATTGCTATTCAGTGGGCTGATGGAAAGATAATCCCAGCTGGTCAATCAAGGGATGTCCAGCTTTCATCACTGCGCAAAAAAATCCGTGAGCACAAGAACTCTGCAGCACATAATGAAGCAGTCAAGATTCTTCAGACAGCAAATAAAGATATTCTTCTGAACATGAACGCGAGTAGTCAGGAGTCTGTGTTTGAGTCTACTGCCAAGGTATTCATGACAGCCTATTATGTGGCCAAGAACAACAAGCCTTTCACAGACTTTGAGAGTCTGATTGACCTGCAGCATGCAAATTCTGCTGATTTAGGGCGTGTTTTGCATAGCAAAACTGTCTGTGTTGACATAATTGAGCATGTGTCATCACAGATGAAAAAGGAACTTCTAAAAAAGATAATAGAGACCAAGAGCAAAATCACAGTATTGGCTGATGAGTCAACCAGTGTTGGGCACAAATCAACACTAATTGTGTTCCTGAAGGCTAGTGTTGATGGAGACATGGAGCCCATTGCCTTTCCAGCATTCTGTAGCATTATAGTACCTGCAAGAAATTCAAACCACTTTCACCCCTGGATATCTACATTTAAATACGGCGATATCAAAAGAAAAGGTTCACATTAAAGTATTAGCAAGAGGCACAAGGTTAGTGTTAACTAATATAAACATGTGTCCTGATTCATTTATACTGTTTTATAACTTTGCGGTTCACTTGTTTAATGGTATGCTAAAGTGATGCTAATATGGATGAAGCTTAACTGTAGTTGTTGTTTTGTGTCTTTGTGTAGCTCTTACGTTGGTTTTTGGAGTTTTCAATAAATGAGAAATCATCAGTCAAGTGTACGACCATCTTTCGGAGGGATCTGCTACACTTGGTGTTCCGGTTTCCTGTTGTTAGCATTCCAGCTTCACAGTAGCATGCAGCTAGCACGTTCTTGTGTGTGTAGTTAAATGGAAAATAAAGTGTGGAGTTCCATATTAAACACACCGCCTCCGCCTCCCATTCATCGGCTCTACACCACGCACATTTCTTTATTTAATTAAATCGCAGCCTGTTGCGGTTATGTAATCGCACAAGCTGATATCGCGATTTCGATTTCGATGAATCGTGCAGCCCTAGTTCCAATCATTTAGATGTGATTTCACAGATGATAAACAGAAGGCTGATATAATGATGATCCTCAATAACAGAATGACGGTCACTGTTATTCAGGGAAAGATCATTGATTAGGACGCAGTAATGATGAGCTGCACATTTCAGACCTGAACATCTGATTGGATTATAAACTGATTTTTATCCTCATCATGTTTTCTTTATTCAGACTGAGGAGCTGCAGGTTGTCAGAGATCAGCTGTTCTGCTCTGGCCTCAGCTCTGAAGTCCAACATCCAACTGAGATATCTGGACCTGAGTTGGAATGCTCTGCAGTAGTGATGGCAAAATGAAGCTTTGAATGAAGCATCGAACCACTTGGACAATTGTGTCGGAAATAGGTTCATTTCTCGAAGCTTCAGTTACAGCGACCTCTCCTGGCGAAGTGCAAGGCTGCAGTGGGTTTAACGTATCTTTGCCTTGAAAAATATTCGATGCACACACACACTAAGACTGAATATCATGTTCTATTTGCAATTAAAGATTGATAATTGTGTGTATTGGGTTATTGAGAAGAGACTAGAGAGTGCTGGACATTTTTTTGGGCGGAGACGGCCTTTTATCAGTTATTAAAGTATTAAAGTTGAAAAGCAATGATTAAAAGTTCATCCGTTCCAAGCTTTGAACCAGCTGCGCGGCGGACATCGCAGCATTCAGGCCGCCGGCTCTATCCACTGGACTATCTATTCCTTAAACAATTAAACTGTTTTTATATTACTCATATTTGTCTTTTTGTTCACAACTTCACATTTTGAAGTGTTTCCCGAGCCAGAACGACCTATCTTTCTTCCTGGCTTGCTCTATAATGATCCAATTCAAATGCAATACCAACAACAACTCAACAGCAACAACGCAAACTACGACAACAACCCACACATTGCGCATTGTTTAGAGCGGTTATAAAGTGTTGAAGCGCTCAAACTCGAAACTGTTTCAACCTGTCACCTGTCAGAATAGAGACGAGGCAGTGCATTGAATCGCGTGATTGGACCGCGAACCAGTCAAGTGATTCATTCAGGAAATGAAGCAGTTGCTGGTTCGGACGTCACATGTCACGTGATTTGAAGCAGTTGCTGCTTCTGACGTCATATGTCACGTGATTTGAAGCAAGCTTCGAATCACTATGGAAAAGGAAGTCCAGGGTTGAAGCTCCGTTCGAAGCTTCAGTGTCAAACTGCCATCACTACTCTGCAGGATTCAGGAGTGGAGCTGCTGAGAGATCTTCTGGAGAGTCCAGACTGCAGACTGGAGGCTCTCAGGTCAGTTCACTGACTCTCTGTTACTGCTGGAGATCTCACATGTTTCATTTGTTATTCAACTTATTCTTGTACATATATATATAACATCCATACGTTTGTAAATGTTGTTTTGTTCACATTTGTATTTCTCTAAATGTAGTCTGCAGTCATAACAGTTGATTGTTTCCTAAAGAAACTATTATTCTTCCACTGTTAGTTGTTAAAGTAAATGTATGTTTTCTTTAGTAGATGGTCTGAATAAAGAAGGTCCTCTGAACTAATATCAGTTTTACATAAAGTTTACTTTCTGACATAGAAATGTTTATGTTCCCAATAGGGCTTCACGATCTGGTGAAAAGTCATATTGAGATTATTGTGGACAATATTGCGATTTGTGATTGAATGAACAAAGTGTAATATGTACTTGGTCAGGGAAAGGAAAGAGCACAGACAAATGATCCTTTTGAAATCTGTATTTCTCAAAGAATCATAAACAAACACAACAACAACAATATCTGAGTAGTAGGCTACTGTTTGGAAATAACTTAGAATTTGACCAAATAAAATAAATACCAAAATATATCTTCTTTGAAAATAAAGGTTTTCTCTGCATACTTTCTGCACTACTATCCAGTAAATATAAGAACACATGCACCTTTTCATTAAATAAGAAATCTGGATGCCCAAACAAATGAGGATGTAACAGAGAAAAGAGCAAGTAACACAATGGGGCATATTTAGTGTGACCTCTACAACTGGAACAACATATATGTTAAATAAAAGTGATACCCAAAGTATCGCCATATTACAGATGGAGCATTATTTTTGGCCACCAATGAACCTGAAAAGGATATTGCATTGTTTTTGTTACTTTCATTGCTATTGTTTACATTTCTTAAGAGTAATTTAGCTCCTAGAGACCTTTTGGAGGCTCCGTGGACCTCCTGAGGCAAGGCGGGATCCCAAGAAGGGGTTTGAGGCTTGAGGCTGGTACTCAGGGCTGCCTGTAAAAAGCTTAAGCCACTCGGGCAACAAGCTCCAGAGCCAGGGCCTGTTGGCCACCTCCAGGCGTACCTCCTTCAGGGTAGCCTCCTTGGCCGCTCTGGATGAGACTCTCATCCACTTGTAAAAATTGTACTCAGGAGTGTACATCAGCGGATCCAACTCCTCAGGGGAAAAAACTGCTGGGTCCAAAATTGGTCGGTACATTCTGTCAGGGTTACGGAAAAGGTAGGACCCAAATGCAGAATACAAAAAAACGTAAAAGGTCTATAAACAAAAGCGAGCTTTATTCCAAAAGCTGGAGACAAAACATGGCATGAAAACTCCCAGGTAACACAAGGTAACATGGAGAGAGACGGGAAGACAAACAATGTACCGACAGGGGAACACAGGGAAAGACAAGACTAAATACAGGAAGGGGTAATCACGAGAGGAGAAACAGCCGGGCAGGGGAGGAGAAACACAAGGGCAACAGGTGAACACAATCAGACAATTAGACACACCAGGGAAACTAATGACAGGGAGGAAAACACAGGGAGAAGGACCAGACAAGAGACAGGGAGGAAAACACAGGGAGAAGGACCAGACAAGAGACAGGGAGGAAAACACAGGGAGAAGGACCAGACAAGAGACAGGGAGAACAGAACAATCAAAACAAACCCCAAAACTCAACACACAACACCCAAATCGTGACAGTATTGGAACAGCCAGACACAACGCATCGTCGAACCATCTCTACGCGTGACAAATCCCTTCTGTCCCTGTCTGGCTCAATGGGAGCAGAATAAATATGGCCCTTTGTGACGCACTTCCGCCTTCGTCCCGAAAAAGGAAACTGAGTGATGGACTTTTCCCGCGATATTCGAAATTATTGATATTTATCAATACGGTATCGCAAATTCATTTTTAAACTGATGGTTCGAGATGACTAGTAGCCCAACATTGCATTGCACAACAGTAGGTGGGAGGGTGTCACAACCACTTTAAATCATATGTAAGACCTTTTAAGGCCTTCAATTCTAATTACCAAATGTAAGACTATTTAAGACTCGGCAGGAACCCTGAGTTTGAAATATTCAGTCAGTAAAAGCATCATGTAGCTTCAGAAAACTGAAAAATATTAGTGTTTGGGAGTTTAAATATAAATATTCATTTGTTGTATTTTTAATATAATTTATTTAAAGCATGTCATGTTATGAATATAAGATGAGTTTCAGGTGTTTAAGATGAGTGAATTATGCAGTGTAGGATTGTCTGGGTGTGACCCTAGATAACAACCTGTCCTTCACTGCAAACATCGCTGCCACAACCCGCTGCTGCAGATACACGCTTTACAACATCAGGAGGATACGTCCCCTCCTGACCCAGAAAGCAACGCAGGTTCTGGCCCAGGCTCTCGTCATCTCACGCCTAGACTACTGCAACTCCCTCCTGGCTGGTCTACCTGCATGTGACATCCGACCTCTGCAGCTCATCCAGAATGCAGCGGCTCGTCTGGTCTTCAACGTTCCTACATTTTCCCACACCACGCCGCTCCTCCGCTCCCTTCACTGGCTTCCAGTAACTGCTAGAATCCACTTCAAGACACTGGTACATGCGTACCATGCTGTGAATGGAACTGGCCCTTCCTACATCCAGGACATGGTTAAACCATACACCCCAGCACGTGCACTCCGCTCTGCATCCGCCAAACGGCTCGCTGCACCCTCACTGCGAGGGGGACCCAAGTTCCCATCAGCAAAAACACGTGGGTTTGCTATCCTGGCTCCAAAATGGTGGAATGAGCTCCCCATTGACATCAGGACAGCAGAAAGCTTACACATCTTCCGGCGCAGACTGAAAACTCATCTCTTTCGACTCCACTTCGAGCGATAGAATTACTAACAAAGAATTGCTAACAAAGCACTTATATACTAACAAAGGACTGGCTTATCTAAAGCCAGTTGAGTAGCACTTGAAATGTTTTAGCTCTATGAAACCTGATGTACTTATATGATTCTGTTTTCTTCAAGTTTGTATCTTCCTGGTCGAATGCACTTATTGTAAGTCGCTTTGGATAAAAGCGTCAGCTAAATGTAATGTAATGTTAGCATTAAGATACTCAGTGAGGATCAGTGTGATATCAGCCTGATGTCTGCAGCTCAGAGTCAACACAACTCTCTTCATCTCAGCACAGAAGTAAAAGATGGAGAACTGACCTGAGAGTCTCCAGTCTGCAGTCTGGACTCTCCAGAAGATCACTCAGCAGCTTCACTTCATAATCCTGCAGCTTGTTGCTACTCAGGTCCAGATCTCTCAGGTGGGAGGGGTTAGACTTCAGAGCTGAGGCTAGATAAAAACAGCTCATCCCTGACAAGCTGCAGTCCTTAAGTCTGAATAAAGAAAACATGAAGTAACTTTAGAAAACAAAGTTCCTATTTGAAATATCTCCAGGTTTAATAATCTGTTCAGAGATGAAGAAGGTTAGAAAGGGGAGACTCCAAACAGGTAAAAACTGTTAGAGACAAACAGTGAAAAGATCTCTCATTAATATTAAAGACAACGTGCTTCTACTTCAATAATAAAGAGGTGACTTCACATCTGAAGCTCTGCTCCATCTACACTAACTCATGATGTGCAGCCAGACCAATAAAACCCACAGAAACTGATTCAACTCAAGATCACAACGTTCACAAAGATGACAAATATTTCAGGATGAGTTTTGAAGAAATGTGAAGAAAAACCTCCAGAATATTTATATTGGAATAGTGGAGTCATCAAATCACAGCATCTTCAGCGTAGTGGCAATTTGAACTGTTCCAATGTCCTATATCCTTTGCCATTACTTCACAGAAGGGTTTAGAGTGATCCTGACGCAGACACAAACATATGGATTTCCGGTCTTTTGCTGCAGTTTAGAATGGTGTTTTATTGCTTTACATACTAAGGTTTAAGAATGGATGAGAAACAAACAGACGTGCAATCACCGCTAAATGCACTTTAACACGGGGGTATCTTCTCTTGCACTTTATATGTCGTAGCTGCTATATTGTATTGCCATGTGGTAAATACTTGTGTATGCTGCTCTTGCTCTTTTGCACTTTTTGCATATCATGTATTTGTTTTTGCTATGTATATAAAAAAAGTTAAAGCAAAGTCTCATACATGCAGTATAAGACCATTGTGTTCAACAGTGATGTATCGGTGGTCGCGGTCATGCAGGGCGGATTCAGTTTTCAAATGGGAGTCTTTCATTTCAATGACATTTCTTAATTTAGACTGGTAGAACAATTGCAGGGTTACTTTAACTAGTAATTGTAATGGAATACATTTGTTAAAGTAAACCATTTTAAATGTAGGTGTCACAATATAAAAGTTATGTAAGATTATTACTTTTGGATTACTTCAATGTGCCGCTCCGATGACCGTTTATTTTTTATTTACTTCTCAGGCTATGGTTTGGCGCAGTATGGTGATGTACGGAGCCCCCTAGGGGACATGGAGAAGAAAAAAAAATTGGTTGAAAAACAAAAAACCATTTTGCGAGATCTCGCCGTAGTTTGGACAACCCTGATGTAGTATGAGCAGCAATGTACTATTGATGTGTGAAGGGGTTGGTTGCACTACATTGTAATTTAAAATAGTTTGATATAAAAAAAGCCTGAAAAATATTTTAAAGCATATTTATTCAAAATAAGTGTTATACTGTAACAGCAATATAACAATTTATGTGTTAAGAGATTTTGGTAGCACTACATCTTAAAAAAATGAAGTTATTGAGTTTTTCTACGAGTATATATTTTCGGCGTTGCAGTTTGTAGACGGTCCCTAAGCACTCCTCTCTCTCCTCCAGCTGCAGATTGTGACCAATTCTTGATGTTTAGCTCGGATGACGGCGCGTATCGAACTGTTCTGATAAAAACGACTCTGTAGCTCATTTTCTACCTTGCTATGATTGTAAATGTTGTTTGTATTCTTACAACGTTATATTCATGAGTTATTGATCCGCGAAATTCGAATCTGTCAATAACTCAATCAAATCAATGTTTATTTATATAGCCCAATATCACAAATGTTACATTTGTCTCAGTGGACTTCACAGTTTGTACAGAATATCAGTAGACAATACGACACCCTCTGTCCTTAGACCCTCACATCGTACAAGGAAAAACTTCCAGAAAAAGGAAAAACCCCACAGTTTAAAGGGGAAAAAAATGGGAGAAACCTCAGGGAGAGCAACAGAGGAGGGATCCCTCTCCCAGGACGGACAGACGTGCAATAGATGCCGTGTGTAAATTGAGAAGATAATACATTTACAACATAGGTGGGGTGGTGTACATTTTGTATAAGTTTCCTCCCTTACATGCAGACAAGCTATCGAGTTAAGTATTGGTGGAATCTCTTCTTTAAATTTGGCTATAGCACTAACAGATAGGTTTCTGCTGCAGGAACTTTTGACTAATGGTTTGTAGTCTAGTAACAGTACTTCAAAAGTTACTAAGAAATGGTCGGATAAAGCAGGATTATGCGGTTCGACTAATAGTTGCTCAATTTCAATACCATAAGTCAGAACAAGGTCGAGAGTGTGATTATAGAAGTGGGTTGGTTTATTTACACTCTGACGGAAACCAATAGAGTCTAATATAGAGTTAAATGCAACAGTAAGGCTATTTTTATCATCGTCAACATGAATATTAAAGTCACCTACGATAATTACTTTATCTGTTTTAAGAACCAAAGTTGATAAAAACTCATTCAGAATTCTTAACAGAATTCTCTAAGGACCTGGTGCACGGTACACTGTAACAAATACGATTGGATGCAAAGTTTTCCAGGTCGGATGCGTAAGACTAAAAACAAGACTTTCAAAGGAGGTATAATTTAATTTTGGTTTAGTATTGATAAGTAAATTTGAGTCAAAGATGGCTGCAACTGCAACTCCACCTCCTCGGCCTGTGCCTCGAGCAATATGAGTATTGATATGGCTGGGTGGAGTGGCTTCATTTATGCTGACATATTCTTCATGTCTCAACCAAGTTTCAGTGAGACAGCAAATATCAATATTATAATCTGATATTAAATCATTTACCAATATTGCTTTAGATGCTAGAGATCTTATATTTAAGAGACCACATCTAATCTTCCTGTTTTGTTGCACTGTAGTAGTTGTTACATTTACTTTTATTAGGTTATTATGTATGACACCTCTATTAGGCTTCATCTTAAATTGTCCTTGGGCAGACACACACACCGTTAATATTGGGTATTTTATTGGGTTCGGGATTCCTATGGATGACTGCCCAGGAGAGAGCGCAGAGAAGCGTGTAAGACTGCGACTCCGCCTCCTGGTCTTAACTCCAGTTTGTCATGGATTAAGTCCACAAAGCCCTGAAATGTTTGCCGAAATGAGATGTGCACCTTCCAAAGTAGGATGAATGCCGTCTCTCTTAATCAGACCAGGTTTTCCCCAGAAGGCTGTCCAATTATTTACGAAGCCCACATCGTTTGCTGGGCACCACCAAGACAACCAGCGCTGAAATGATGATATGCGGCTATACATGTCGTCATTGATCAGATTGGGGAGGGGACCAGAGAAAATTACGGTGTCCGACATTGTTTTAGCATATCTACACACCGACGCCACATTAAGTTTAGTGCATTCTGATTGGCGTAAACGAACATCATTACCACCGACGTGAATAACAATCCTACTGTATTTACGTTTATTTTTAGCCAGCAGTTTAAGATGCGCCTCAACGTCGCCCGCTCTGGCCCCCGGAATGCATGTGACTGTGGAGGCTTTGGTCTCTAAATTCACGTATCTCATAATAGAGCTACCAATAACCAGAGTTGACTCCTCAGCGGGTGCCTCGCTGAGTGGGGAAAATTTGTTAGATACGTGAACGGGTTGGTGGGGACCTGTGGGTCTCCTGTAATGCCTCTTCTGAACAGTCACCCAGTCTCCCTGCTGCTCGGGAGTTGTCGGGGGACGGCTAGTAGGAGCTACCTCTTGCCGGTCCGCACCGACTAACATGGGCTTTACTGTAGCTGAGTTACTTTCTAAAATGCGGAGCCGGGCTTCTATGGCTATGATTCCCGCCTCCAACCTAACAACTATACTACATTTAACACATGTATCGGTACCAGTAAAGGAGGTAGGGAAGTAACCAAACATGAGACAGGTAGAGCAGGAAATAGCACCCGAGGGTGGGGAAGGAGCCATGGCTAGCTATCAAGCTAAAGTAGCTACCGTTAGTAAACCCGAAAAGAGTGTAGGCAACTGTGGAGTTACAGTCGCTAAGAGAAGGAGAGTTGTGGGTGCTTAAGCTGTAGTAACGTGTGATTACAACGTCAGGCAGTTGCCGTGATCAAGAGTTTTAAAACGATCGATTAAGTTAAGATAATATAAGCTATCAGCAGCAGAACAGGCACACAGGATACCCAGAGGTGACAACCGGAAGTTACAACACGCTTACCGCAACAGTGAGGGTCCGTGTAGGGTCCGTGATTATGACCTACTCAATAACTCAGCTCAGAGTATGCTTTGCGACGTGCATGTCCCCTCGCTCTGAGTGTTCTCTTGAGGTGTCTTTCACTTATGTGAAACCCGTGCCTATTGCCAAGCACTGATGTTATATCTTTATATTTTAGGCCAAGCTCAAAGTAAAAATCGATCAACCGCGAAGGGGTTTTGCGAGATCTTTTGCGAGATCTCGCGAGATCTTTTGCGAGATCTCGCGAAGGGGTTTTGCGAGATCTCGCGAAGGGGTTTTGCGAGATCTCGCGAGATCTCGCGAAGGGGTTTTGCGAGATCTCGCGAGATCTCGCGAAGGGGTTTTGCGAGATCTCGCGAGATCTCGCAAAACCCCTTCGCGAGATCTCGCAAAACCCCTTCGCGAGATCTCGCAAAACCCCTTCGCGAGATCTCGCGAGATCTCGCAAAACCCCTTCGCGAGATCTCGCGAGATCTCGCAAAACCCTTCGCGAGATCTCGCGAGATCTCGCAAAACCCTTCGCGAGATCTCGAGATCTCGCAAAGATCTCGCGAGATCTCGCAAAACCCCTTCGCGAGATCTCGCGAGATCTCGCAAAAGATCTCGCAAAACCCCTTCGCGAGATCTCGCGAGATCTCGCAAAAGATCTCGCGAGATCTCGCAAAACCCCTTCGCGAGATCTCGCAAAACCCCTTCGCGAGATCTCGCGAGATCTCGCAAAACCCCTTCGCGAGATCTCGCGAGATCTCGCAAAAGATCTCGCAAAACCCCTTCGCGAGATCTCGCAAAACCCCTTCGCGAGATCTCGCAAAACCCCTTCGCGAGATCTCGCGAGATCTCGCAAAATCTTGCGAGATCTCGCGAGATCTCGCAAAAGATCTCGCAAAACCCCTTCGCGAGATCTCGCGAGATCTCGCAAAGATCTCGCGAGATCTCGCAAAACCCCTTCGCGAGATCTCGCGAGATCTCGCAAAAGATCTCGCGAGATCTCGCAAAACCCCTTCGCGAGATCTCGCGAGATCTCGCAAAACCCCTTCGCGAGATCTCGCAAAATCTCGCGAGATCTCGCGAGATCTCGCAAAAGATCTCGCGAGATCTCGCGAGATCTCGCAAAACCCCTTCGCGAGATCTCGCGAGATCTCGCAAAACCCCTTCGCGAGATCTCGCAAAACCCCTTCGCGAGATCTCGCAAAACCCCTTCGCGAGATCTCGCAAAACCCCTTCGCGAGATCTCGCAAAACCCCTTCGCGAGATCTCGCAAAACCCCTTCGCGAGATCTCGCAAAGGGGTTTTGCGAGATCTCGCGAAATCTCGCGAAGGGGTTTTGCGAGATCTCGCGAAATCTCGCGAAGGGGTTTTGCGAGATCTCGCGAGATCTCGCGAAGGGGTTTTGCGAGATCTCGCGAAGGGGTTTTGCGAGATCTCGCGAGATCTCGCAAAACCCCTTCGCGAGATCTCGCGAGATCTCGCAAAACCCCTTCGCGAGATCTCGCGAGATCTCGCAAAACCCCTTCGCGAGATCTCGCAAAAGATCTCGCGAGATCTCGCAAAAGATCTCGCGAGATCTCGCAAAACCCCTTCGCGAGATCTCGCGAGATCTCGCAAAACCCCTTCGCGAGATCTCGCAAAACCCCTTCGCGAGATCTCGCGAGATCTCGCAACAGATCTCGCGAGATCTCGCGAGATCTCGCAAAACCCCTTCGCGAGATCTCGCAAAACCCTTCGCGAGATCTCGCGAGATCTCGCAACAGATCTCGCGAGATCTCGCGAGATCTCGCAAAACCCCTTCGCGAGATCTCGCAAAACCCCTTCGCGAGATCTCGCAAAACCCCTTCGCGAGATCTCGCGAGATCTCGCAAAAGATCTCGCGAGATCTCGCAAAAGATCTCGCGAGATCTCGCAAAACCCCTTTCGCGAGATCTCGCGAGATCTCGCAAAAGATCTCGCGAGATCTCGCAAAAGATCTCGCAAGATCTCGCAAGATCTCGCGAGATCTCGCAAAACCCCTTCGCGAGATCTCGCAAAACCCCTTCGCGAGATCTCGCAAAAGATCTCGCGAGATCTCGCAAAAGATCTCGAGATCTCGCAAAACCCCTTTCGCGAGATCTCGCGAGATCTCGCAAAAGATCTCGCGAGATCTCGCGAGATCTCGCGAGATCTCGCAAAAGATCTCGCGAGATCTCGCGAGATCTCGCAAAAGATCTCGCGAGATCTCGCAAAAGATCTCGCGAGATCTCGCAAAACCCCTTCGCGAGATCTCGCGAGATCTCGCAAAAGATCTCGCGAGATCTCGCAAAACCCCTTCGCGAGATCTCGCGAGATCTCGCAAAACCCCTTCGCGAGATCTCGCGAGATCTCGCAAAACCCCTTCGCGAGATCTCGCGAGATCTCGCAAAAGATCTCGCGAGATCTCGCAAAACCCCTTCGCGAGATCTCGCAAAACCCCTTCGCGAGATCTCGCGAGATCTCGCAACAGATCTCGCGAGATCTCGCGAGATCTCGCAAAACCCCTTCGCGAGATCTCGCAAAACCCCTTCGCGAGATCTCGCGAGATCTCGCAACAGATCTCGCGAGATCTCGCAAAACCCCTTCGCGAGATCTCGCAAAACCCCTTCGCGAGATCTCGCGAGATCTCGCAAAAGATCTCGCGAGATCTCGCAAAAGATCTCGCGAGATCTCGCAAAAGATCTCGCAAGAGATCTCGCGAGATCTCGCGAGATCTCGCAAAAGATCTCGCGAGATCTCGCGAGATCTCGCAAAAGATCTCGCGAGATCTCGCAAAAGATCTCGCGAGATCTCGCAAAAGATCTCGCGAGATCTCGCAAAACCCCTTCGCGAGATCTCGCGAGATCTCGCAAAAGATCTCGCGAGATCTCGCAAAACCCCTTCGCGAGATCTCGCGAGATCTCGCAAAACCCCTTCGCGAGATCTCGCGAGATCTCGCAAAAGATCTCGCGAGATCTCGCAAAACCCCTTCGCGAGATCTCGCGAGATCTCGCAAAACCCCTTCGCGAGATCTCGCGAGATCTCGCAAAACCCCTTCGCGAGATCTCGCGAGATCTCGCAAAACCCCTTCGCGAGATCTCGCAAAACCCCTTCGCGAGATCTCGCAAAACCCCTTCGCGAGATCTCGCAAAACCCCTTCGCGAGATCTCGCAAAACCCCTTCGCGAGATCTCGCGAGATCTCGCAAAACCCCTTCGCGAGATCTCGCGAGATCTCGCAAAACCCCTTCGCGAGATCTCGCGAGATCTTTTGCGAGATCTCGCGAGATCTCGCAAAACCCCTTCGCGAGATCTCGCGAGATCTTTTGCGAGATCTCGCGAGATCTCGCAAAACCCCTTCGCGAGATCTCGCGAGATCTCGCAAAACCCCTTCGCGAGATCTCGCGAGATCTCGCAAAACCCCTTCGCGAGATCTCGCGAGATCTCGCAAAAGATCTCGCGAGATCTCGCAAAAGATCTCGCGAGATCTCGCAAAAGATCTCGCGAGATCTCGCAAAAGATCTCGCGAGATCTCGCAAAAGATCTCGCGAGATCTCGCGAGATCTCGCAAAAGATCTCGCGAGATCTCGCGAGATCTCGCAAAAGATCTCGCGAGATCTCGCGCGAGATCTCGCGCGATCTCGCAAAAGATCTCGCAAAAGATCTCGCGAGATCTCGCAAAAGATCTCGCAAAAGATCTCGCGAGATCTCGCAAAAGATCTCGCGAGATCTCGCAAAAGATCTCGCGAGATCTCGCAAGATCTCGCAAAAGATCTCGCGAGATCTCGCAAAAGATCTCGCGAGATCTCGCGAGATCTCGCAAAACCCCTTCGCGAGATCTCGCAAAAGATCTCGCGAGATCTCGCGAGATCTCGCAAAACCCCTTCGCGAGATCTCGCAAAAGATCTCGCGAGATCTCGCGAGATCTCGCAAAACCCCTTCGCGAGATCTCGCAAAAGATCTCGCGAGATCTCGCGAGATCTCGCAAAACCCCTTCGCGAGATCTCGCAAAAGATCTCGCGAGATCTCGCGAGATCTCGCAAAAGATCTCGCGAGATCTCGCGAGATCTCGCAAAAGATCTCGCGAGATCTCGCAAAAGATCTCGCGAGATCTCGCAAAAGATCTCGCAAAACCCCTTCGCGAGATCTCGCAAAAGAGTCTCGCGAGATCTCGCGAGATCTCGCAAAACCCCTTCCCGAGATCTCGCAAAACCCCTTCGCGAGATCTCGCGAGATCTCTTGCGAGATCTTTTGCGAGATCTCGCGAGATCTCGCGAGATCTCGCGAGATCTCGCAAAAGATCTCGCGAGATCTCGCAAAAGATCTCGCGAGATCTCGCAAAAGATCTCGCAAAACCCCTTCGCGAGATCTCGCAAAAGAGTCTCGCGAGATCTCGCGAGATCTCGCAAAACCCCTTCGCGAGATCTCGCGAGATCTCGCAAAAGATCTCGCGAGATCTCGCGCGAGATCTCGCGCGATCTCGCAAAAGATCTCGCAAAAGATCTCGCGAGATCTCGCAAAAGATCTCGCAAAAGATCTCGCGAGATCTCGCAAAAGATCTCGCGAGATCTCGCAAAAGATCTCGCGAGATCTCGCAAAAGATCTCGCGAGATCTCGCAAAAGATCTCGCGAGATCTCGCAAGATCTCGCAAAAGATCTCGCGAGATCTCGCAAAAGATCTCGCGAGATCTCGCGAGATCTCGCAAAAGATCTCGCGAGATCTCGCAAAAGATCTCGCGAGATCTCGCGAGATCTCGCGAGATCTCGCAAAAGAAGGGGTTTTGCGGGATCTCGCGAAGGGGTTTTGCGGGATCTCGCGAAGGGGTTTTGCGGGATCTCGCGAAGGGGTTTTGCGGGATCTCGCGAAGGGGTTTTGCGGGATCTCGCGAAGGGGTTTTGCGAGATCTCGCGAGATCTTTTGCGAGATCTCGCGAAGGATCTCGCAAAACCCCTTCGCGAGATCTCGCGAAGGATCTCGCAAACCCCTTCGCGAGATCTCGCAAACCCCTTCGCGAGATCTCGCGAAGATCTCGCAAAA